>CM054162.1:29145528-29168028 GCA_028751875.1 Rapana venosa
TGTACTTAAAAAAAAAAGTCTTGTGTTTTTTATATTGTTTGTTTATCATTTTGGGATGAACTCTTGCTTTTCATGTCCTGTTATATTAATAATATTTTTGGGTGTGTTGCTATTATGTTTATTCTCCTATAAAGCGCTTTGATTTGTTTGTTGCAAGATATAGCGCTGTATAAATTCCATGTATTATTATTATTATTATTATTATTAAATTCCTTAGTATCTCGTACAGAGATCACATCACTAATGTGGAAGTAAAAACCAGAATTAATACGCCATCAGACCATATGAAAAGCTCATGACTTTAGCGAAAAGACGCAAACTGAAGTGGTACGGGCACATCACACGAACATCTGGACTGGCCAAGATTGTCCTACAGGGAACAGTACAAGGAGGGAGACGAAGAAGAGGCAGACAGAGAAAACGATGGGAAGACACCATCAGAGAGTGGACTACTGGCCTTGAGTGGAACTTATTGAGTGGAATTTGCTACGGAAAGCAGAGGACCGATGGGGAGTGGAGGAAGCTGGCTGCAAAATCTTCAGTGGTGCCTTCACGGTCTAAGGACCACGGGATAGGTCAAGGTGGTGAAAGGTGATACCCCATAAAGTGGTGAAAGAAATTAAATCTTGAATCTTGTGTATGTGCGTGCGTGTGCGTGCGCGCGCGCGCGTGATACGTGCGCGCGCGTGTGTGTGTGTACTTGAGGGCTGGCAGTCCTGTTTGTGCTTCCTCTCCATTACCGCTCAACAGATCTCCCGCCATTCATCATTCCCCAGTTACGCATGCGCGAACACCTCTGACCTCTCTTTGACGCCGCCTGCATTGCAGAAGGAGAAACCGGTTTTAAATATGTGCGCATGCGCTCTGTCCTGGAGGTCAGGGGTCGAGAAGTTTAAAGATGTAGCGATCTTTGGTATGTTAATTAAGGGAGGGGGTGGGGGGAAAGCGGAGGGTGGTAAAGAGGCAACAGAGTTATTGGGATTGATTTTAAAAAAAGTATTTCTATTTTCGTTTTGTTGTTGTTGTTGTTGACGGATGTGCAGTCGTTTTTCTTTTTGATTTTCCTTCTTCCATTTTTTGGTCTGTGGAGTTTATTTATAATCTTCTCTTCTTCCCAGAGAGAGCAGTCCGAATTTTCACACAGTTTGCTGTGACTGAAAGAAATATAGATGACCATATAGTTCAATACAATATAATAAGAACACAATACAATGCAATACGATACAATGCGATTCCGCACTAGACGTTACGATACAATATAATAAAATAAACTACAATGCGATACAACGCAATATAACACAACACAACAAATTCAATACAATGCAATGCATGGCAATACAACGCAATGCAATGCAATACAGTACAGTACAATACAATGCAATGCAATACAATACAGTACAATACAATGCAATGCAATACAATACAAAACAATACAACACAATACAATGCAAGGTACCATTCTATTACCCTGCACTGGTTTAAATAGATTCTGAATAAAAAATCTATTTAAACCAATGCAGGGTAATAGAATGAAATGCAATACAATACAACACAATGCAATACAATAGATGTATAACAGAATACAATAGATACAACACAACACACAACAAAATACAGAGTACAATACACTACAATACAACCTAACCCAACGTTGCAACCCAACCCAACCCAATCCAGTCCAACCCAAACCAACCCAGCATAACCCAACCAGTCCAACCCAACCCAACCCAACCCAGCATAAACCCAACCCAATGCAACCCAACCCAGCAAAAATAACCCAACCCATTCACACCCAACCCAATTTTTCATTCAGTGTTGTTAATTCCACCCGATCCTCTCCAAATCAAGGATTTACGCGCGCAGCGCCGCGTCTTCGTGTGTGTCTGTGTTGTGCGGCTTCCCCTCTCCCACCACATTATTAGGTAGCGCTTCCTGACTTCATGTGTTTTTTTTTGTTCATCGCTCCTATCCGCACACAATGGCCTTACTCTTCTGAAGCGAACGGGATTTCTAACTACTGCGCAAGCTACTCTTCTTCTTCTTCTGTCTATCTCTACTGTGACTCTACTCTTTTCTTGTCTTGTCTTGTTCTGTTCTTCTGCTCTTCTTCTTCTTCTTCTTCTTCTTCTTCTACTACACTACTACACTACTATCTACTACTCACTACTACTCTACTACTACTACTACTACTACTACTAGCTCTGCTACTGCTACTACTAGCTGCTGCTGCTGCTGCTGCTGCTACTACTACTACTACTACTTATTATTATTACCTTTGGGGGGGGGGGGGGGAGAGGGGGGTCAAACTGGAAGAAAGGGCGAGGCTGGGAATCGAACCGGAACCTCACGGTTTACTTGTTGGCAGGCAAACGAAGTCTTAACCACCCTGCCACCTTCCTTCTTGATCCCAGGAATATTCCCATTACCCTCTCACCCCCCTATCACCCTCTCCCCCCACCACACACACACACACACACACACACACACACACACACACACACACACACACACACACACACACACACTACACCTTTTACCAACCCATACCACCCTTCGACCTAACCCTAACCATTTATCAATCACCCCCCCCCCCACCACCCCAACCCCCCTCCCCCCCCCCCACCCCCTGCCCTTTTCGCTTGTTCCTCCTCCCCTTCTCTCTCCTTCCTCCTCCTCCTCCTCCTCCAAGTAATTGTGACGTCAGCTGAGGGAATAGTGAGGAGGGGTGGGGAAGGGGGGGGGGGGGGGTTGAGCGAAGTTGCAGGGAAAACGATGTGATGCAATTCAGGCAAGTTGTGGGTGTTTGTGGTGTGTGTGTGTGTGTGTGTGTGTGTGTGTGTGTGTGAGTGGTGTGTGGTGTTGTGTGTGTGTGTGTGTGTGTGTGTGTGGTGTGTATGTGTGTGTGTGTGTGATGTTGTGTGTGTGTGTGTGTGTGTGTTGTGTGTAGTGGTGTGTTGTGTGTGGTGTTTGTGAGTGTGTGTGTGTGGTGTGTGTGTGTGTGTGTTGTGTTTGTGTGTGTGTGTGTGTGTTTGTGGTGTGTGTGTGTGTGTTTGTGTGTGTTTGTGTGTTTGTGTGTGTGTGTGTGTGTTGTGTGTTTTGTGTGTGTGTGTGTTGTGTGTGTGTTTGTGGTTGTGTTGTGTGTGTTTGGTTGTGTGGTGTGTGATGTGTGTGTTTGTGTGTGTTGTGTGGTGTTGTGTTGTGTGTGTGTTGTGGTGTGTGTTTGTGTGTTGTGTGTGTTGTGTGTGTGTGTGTGTGTGTGTATGTGTGTGTGTTGTGTGTGTGTGTGTGTGTGTGTGTGTAGGAGAGTGAGAGAGAGAGAGAGAGAGAGAGAGAGAGAGAGAGAGAGAGAGAGAGAGAGAGAGAGAGAGAGGAGAGGGGTTTGATGTGTGTGTGTGTTTATTTTTTATTCATTTTATTTTATTTTATTCTTTTCTTTTCTTTTATTCTTTTATATCGAGGATAATGGAATAAGCATTCACGAGCTTTTTTCCCATCCAGTCCCTGTGTGTATGCAGTTTTGTAAATTTTGTCATCCGTTCCCACCGGCACACACTGGCCTACACTTACGAAAAGCGGAACAGGTTTAAACGTGAGTGCAAGATGTTCTGCGTGCGTTCGCACACGGGACCTCGGTTTATAGTCTCATCCGAAGGACTTTTGGGAAGAGTGTAGTCGGCACCGATGTTAACTCGATGGGCAAAAAATCCTCTTGAGAATCGAACCCGGTCAGCAGATCACGAATACATCACTCTAACCACCAGGCTATGCCGTCCCACCGTTGTGTGTTTGTGTGTGTGTGTGTGTGTGTGGTGTGTGTGTGTGTGTGTGTGTGTGTTGGTGTGTGGTTGTGTGTGGTGTGTGGTGGGTGGTGGGTGTGGTGTGTGTGAAACGGTTTGATGTGTGTGTGTGTATGTTTGAAACGGTTAGATGTGTGTGTGTGCGTGCGTGCGCGCACGCGTGTGTGTGTGTACGGTGTGTGTGTGTGTGTGTGTGTGTGTGTGTGTGTGTGTGTGTGTGTTGTGTAAACGTTTGAAGTGCGTGTGAGTATGAGTGTGAGAGTAGTTTGATGTGTGTGTTGTAGTTTGTGTGTGAAACGGTTTGATGTGTGTGTGAGTGTGTGTGTGAAACGGTTTGATTTGGTGTGTGCGTGCGTGCGTGCTTATGTGGATGGTTCAGGCGTCAAGTGTGTGTGTGTGTGTGTGTGTGTGTGTGTGTGTGTGTGTGTTGTGTGTGTGTGGTGAGAAACGGTTTGACTTGTGTCATGTCTATTCCACTCTTAGTGATTCTAGACTATTACTTTTTGTGGTTTTTTTTTTAATTTTAGAAAATCATTCAATAAATAAAAGTTTGAGAACAGACATTCCATTCAAATAAAACAAGAAGATAAAACACATTAAATTTTTGTGATAAACAGAAAGTAAATAGTAACTAAATAGATAGATAGACAAATTAGTAAATGAATACATACATACATAATGGTGGAAATAAATATGAAAGTGAGATGGCGCTGCGTAGGTTAAATTCTTTCTTTCTTTCTTATTTATTTATACCACTTTAAGTCAGGGCAGATTTCTCTGCATGAAATTCGGGCTGCTCTCCCCGGGGAGAGCGCGTCGCCGCAAGAGCAGCGCCACCCATTTTTCTTTTCTTTTTCCTGTCTGCAACTGTATTTGTTTCCCTATCAGAGTGGCTTTTTTCTACAGAATTTTGCCAGGGACAACTCTCTTGTTGCCATGGATTCTTTTACGTGCGTTGCATAATTTTGTGTGACACACGGGACCTCGGTTTATCGTCTCATCCGAAAGACTAGCGCCAAGACCACCACTCGTGGTCTATTGGATGGGGCAGAAGTTTTGGTCCCAAACGGGATTTGAACCACCGCCCACTTCCATCCCGGACTTTTCGCTTTCTAGACAGGCGCGTTACCTCTAGACCACCGATCTTTCGATCACAATAACTCAAAAGTAGGTTGAGTAATAGTGGGGGATTATCATTATCGTTTTAAAAACCTCTTTTGTTCAATTAGCACACATTTCAACATTGTTTACAGCAGTTCACGAATTTATTATTATTATTATTATTATTACTGCTGCTGCTGCTGCTGCTGCTGCTGCTTTGTTATTATTGTTCTTCTTCTTCATTGTTCAATTGCTTTTGTCCTTGCTCTTTTTGTTGTTGTGAAAGGTAGATAAATCAATAAGTAAATAAACATGACAAACGACCTCAGAATTTGGCACTGCAATAATATAATATAATATAATATAATATAATATAATATATATAATATAATATCATATCATATCATTTCATATCATATCATATCATATCATATGTCATATCATATCATATTATATAATACAATATAATATAACACCAATAAAACGTAATATAGTATAATATAGTAAAATACAATGCAATACAATCTAATATAATCTAATCTAAAATTTAAAAAAACAATATAATATAATATACAATAGCGTTATGTAGTATAATATAATATGACATAATAATTATAGTATAATATAATAAAATAAAATATAATATAATATAATATCATATCATATCATATCATATCATATCATACCATATCATATTATATAATACAATATAATATAACGCAATAAAACGTAATATAGTATAGTATAGTATAGTATGGTATAATACAATGCAATACAATCTAATATAATCTAATCTAAAATTAAAAATATAATATATTATAATATAATATAACGTAATGTAATATAATATAACATGATATAATAATTATAATCTCATCTAATCTAATAAAATAATATGATCTAATCTAATATAATATGATATAATAATATGATATAATCTAATCTATCTAATCTAATCTATTAAATATATATAATATAATATAATATATATATATAAATATATATAATATAATATAAAATAAATATAATATAATAATCTATATATCAATATCATATTCGATATATTATATTATCATATCATAATATGTATATATAATATATAATATAATATATATATCAATCAATACAATCATAATATATCAAAAATAAACAATTATAACTAATGTAATTATGATATAGTAAATATAATATAGTAAAGTGTATATAGTATAGAATAGTATAGTATATAGTATAGTATAATAAAAATAAATAAATCTAATATAATCTAATTAAAAAATAAAATAATTAAAATAAACAAACATAACGTAATAGTATATAATATAATTATATAATAATCATAATATAATAAATATATAATATAATTAATATAAATATAATATGATATTATATAATATAATATATAAATATAGTATATAAATAATAATAATATATAAATAAACTAAATAATTAGATATAATATAAATATTGAACAAACAAATATAATATAAAATATAATATAATGAATAAGTACAATAATTAACTAAATATAATATAATAAATAATAAATAACATACAATATTAATACAATATACAATGATATTGTAACATAAAATAAAATACAAAAACTACAATAAATAACATCAATACAAAACACATACACAAACAAACAATACACACAACATAAAACATACACTGCAATCATACACATACACACTAACACAACAATAAGCAAAAACACTAACAAAACAATTTCAACACAACAACAAAAAAAACACAAAACGTAATACATCAATACAGTACAAAACAACACTACAATAAAATAATACAATACAACCAAAAACGCAGTACAAAAACAAGACACACTCATATTGTAACAAAAATAAAACACACACACAACAACAACACAACACACACACACACAACACTACATAACATACAAAACACACACACACACACACACACACACACATACAAAACACACACACACAACACACACACTCACCCACATCCTCACACACACACAACACACACACAACACACCATAAAAACACAACAACACACACACACACACACACACACAATCACCTCATCACTCAAAAACACACAAAACACACACACAACACACACTCTCTCTACCACACCACACACAACACACACAACACACACACACAAACACACACACACACACAACAACCAAAACACTCACAAAACACACACAACACACAACACACTACAAACAAACACACACACACCACACACACACAAACCTTCAACTCTCTCTCTCTCTCTACACACACATAACTCTCTCTCTCTCTCTCTCTCTCTCACCACAAACACACACTCATACAATCACACACTACACACACACACACTCCGTCATCTCTCACTCACACAACAACACAACACACACACACAAACACACACACACACACTCCCTCCACTCACACACACACACACACACACACACACACACACACACACACACTCTCTCTCTCTCTCTCTCTCCTCTCTCTCTCACACACACACACTCTCTCTCTCTCTCCTCTCCTCTCTCTCTCTCTCACACACACACAACTCCCCTCTCTCTCTCCACTCACACCACTCTCTCTCTCCTCTCTCACCACACACACACTCTCACTCCTCCCCACACACACACACTCACACACACACACACACACACCACACACACACACACACACACACACACACACACACACACCACTCTCTCTCTCTCTCCTCACCACACACACACACAACACACACACCACATCCACACACATCCTCTCTCTCACTCCCACACACACACACACACACTCTCTCTCTCTCTCTCTCTCCACACACACACACACACACACTCTCTCTCTCTCTCTCTCTCTCTCTCTCTCCTCTCTGCCCCCCCCCCCCCCCACCACACCACACACACACCCCCCGCCAACGCGTGTGCGTTAAAGCAGTGTCCCATTAGTTATCTCCTGTAGCCAGAATTATGTGCTTGTCATTCAACCGACTGCCTTTCCAAGGCAGGGTCATTCATTCATTCATTTTGCCCCTCTGTCTCTTTTATCTCAGAACAGTTGTGGTTGATTGTCAATAGTTGGATTCAGAGTTTTCTTCATTGTTTTACGTGATAATAATTATGGATTACATTGTTATGGTTGATAGTTTTTACAGTTTCATTGTTACATTACTTTCCTATTGTTTATACTCACCCTCTCCTTCCCCCCCTCTCTCTCTCTCTCTTTCTCTCTCTCTAGTGGTCAGAACATTGCGCTCCAATCTGACGACCCGGGTTCGACTCCCGTTCAAGGGGATATTTTCCCCTGGAGTTAACATCAGTGCAGACTCCACTCTCCCCCAAAAGTCCTTAGGATGAGACTATAAACCGAGGCCCCGAGTGCGAACGTACGCAGAACATCTTGCGCACACGTTAAAATCCTGTTCCGCTTTTCGTAAGAGTAGGCCATTGTGTGCCGGTGGGAACAGATGACAGAATTGACAAAACCGCATACACACGGGGACTAGATGTAAAAAAAAGAAAATAATTGCTTATTCCATTATCCTCGATATAAAAGAAAATTTTTTTTTAAATTCAGTTTTCTTAATTGTTTTACGTGATGTTGATTACATTACATTGTTATGTTAGATAGTTTTACAGTTTCATGGTGATATTATTTCATTTCTGTCCCTGCCTTCAATAACCAACTCCCCCCCCCCTCCCCCCCCCCTCCCCCCCCCCCACCATTAGTCTGCCCGAGTGTACAACTTTTGTGTGTGTGTGTGTGTGTGTGTGTGCGTGGGCGCGCGCGCGCGCGTGTGTTTACATTTTAATTTGTAAAAAACTGTTAATTGTGCGCGTGTGTGTGTTTACATTTGAATTTGTAAAAATCTATTAATCGTAACTGGCTGCATGTGAAAGAATAGGATGAATGAGAGCGCTTTGATTTGTTTTTTTTGCAAGATTTAGCGCTGTATAAATTCCATGTATTATTATTATTATTATATTACTTTCCTATTGTCCATACCTCCTCCCTCCCCCCCCCCTCTCTCTCTCTCTCTCTCTCTTCGTCTAATATCACTTTTTGTGAATAGACAATTAAAAAAAAAACATAGAACAAGCACACACACACACACACACACACACACACACACACACACACACACACACACACACACACACACACACACACACACACACACACACACACACACACACACACTCTCTCTCTCTCTCTCTTTCTCTCACTATCTTTCTCCTCTCTCTCTCTCTCTCTCCTTTCTCTCTCTTTCTCTCTCTCTCTTTCTCTTCTCTCTCTCTCTCTTTCTCTCTCTCTCTCTCTTCTCTCTCTCTCTCATCTCTCTCTCTCTCTCTCTCTCTCTCTCTCTTTTCCTCTCTCTCTCTCTTCTCTCTCTCTCTCTCTCATCTTTTCTCTCTCTCTCTCTCTCTCTCTCTCTCTCTCTCTCTCATCTCTCTCTCTCTCCTCTCTCTCTCTCTCTCTCTCTCTCTCTCCTCTCACCAGCCCCGTCTTCCCAGCACAAAACAAAACAACACAAAACAAAACAAATGCCTCACCTCAACATAACTGGGCAGACAAAACTGAAGATTAGGAAGGACAAAGAGAAGGGCAGCATGTTGAACAAAGACAGAAACAAGAAAACCTCATCTACCTACACAGGAATGTTTTTTTTTGAGAAAACAAAACAAACACCCCCCCCCCCCCAAAAAAAAAACCCACAAAAACCCCCCACCCACAACAACAACCAACAAACCCAACCCCACATGTTGTTAAAAAGACAAGCAAAAAGTTGGTCAGGAAACACAAAACAAAAACAAACGAAAAAAAACTAAAACAACAACAACAACAAAAACCACAAAAAAAAACAAACCAAAAAACAACTGCCCTTTTAAAAAAAACAACCACAACCTTTAAGATATCGTACAAGAGACAGGCACGCATAAGTAAAAAGAAACAAAAACAACAAAAACACCCCCCCAAAAAAACAACAACAACAACAACAACAAAAAACAACCTTAAAAGTGTGTAGTTTACAGAAAAACAGAGACAGTCATAGAAAAAAAACATATATAAAATTTTTTTATATAAAATATATATTTTTAAAAATACATGGGCACATAGAACACTGCATGCATTAAAGAAATAAGCAAAAACGGTGATATAAAAAAAACAACCCCCCAACCATCAACATAACAACACAACACATTGAAAAATAAACAAAAAAATTTTTTTTTTAAATAAAATCTTTTTTATAATACATAGGGCACATAGAACGCCGCATGCATTAAAGAAATAAGCAAAATAGGGTTTAAAAATAACATAACAACATAACAACACAACACATAGAAAAATAAACCAAAATATATATTTTTAACAACAACAAATTTTTTAATACATAGGGCACATAGAACAACGCATGCATTAAAGAAATAAACAAAAAGTGTTATTAAAAAACACTAACCAACAACATAACAACACAACACATAGAAAAATAAACACAAATATATATTTTTAACAAATATGTTTTTTAAATACATAGGGCACATAGAACAACGCATGCATTAAAGAAATAAACAAAAAGTGTTATTAAAAAACACTAACCAACAACATAACAACACAACACATAGAAAAATAAACACAAATATATATTTTTAACAAATATGTTTTTTAAATACATAGGGCACATAGAACAACGCATGCATTACAGAAATAAACAAAAAGTGTTATAAAAACACCAACCAACAACATAACAACACAACACATAGAAAAATAAAC
Source organism: Rapana venosa (assembly GCA_028751875.1). Taxonomy (NCBI): domain Eukaryota; kingdom Metazoa; phylum Mollusca; class Gastropoda; order Neogastropoda; family Muricidae; genus Rapana; species Rapana venosa. The sequence goes on from CM054162.1 coordinate 29,156,195, forward strand.
ACGAATATATATTTTTAACAAATATGTTTTTTAAATACATAGGGCACATAGAACAACGCATGCATTAAAGAAATAAACAAAAAGTGTTATTAAAAAACACTAACCAACACCATAACAACACAACACATAGAAAAATAAACAAAAATATATATTTTTAACAAAATATGTTTTTAAATACATAGGGCACATAGAACAATGCATGCATTAAAGAAATAAACAAAAAGTGTTATTAAAAAACACCAACCAACAACATAACAACACAACACATAGAAAAATAAACAAAAATATATATTTTTAACAAAATATGTTTTTAAATACATAGGGCACATAGAACAATGCATGCATTAAAGAAATAAACAAAAAGTGTTATTAAAAAACACTAACCAACAACATAACAACACAACACATAGAAAAATAAACACAAATATATATTTTTAACAAATATGTTTTTTTAAATACATAGGGCACATAGAACAACGCATGCATTAAAGAAATAAACAAAAAGTGTTATAAAAACACCAACCAACATCATAACAACACAACACATAGAAAAATAAGCATATAATTATATATATATATTTTTTTATATAATATATATAAAAATGACATAGGCACATAGAACGCCGCATGCGTTACAGAAATAAGCAAAAAGGGTTATAAAAAAACAACAACCAACCAACAACATAACCACAACACAACGCAACACATGTACACACGCTCACACACACATATCATGCTGAACAAAGAAAAAACCCAACCCCAAGAAACAAAACAAAACAAAGCAAAACAAAGCGAAAACAAAACCAAACCAACCCCCTCCCCCCCCCCCCACATGTTTAAAAACAAAACTAAGCAAAGAAAGCACTGGTACACAACACAAACGGAAGCAAACAAACACACAAAAACTCACAAACTCACAGAAAAACAAACAAAAAAACTGCCCCACTAAAAAAAAAACCCAACAAATTTCAAAAGACAAGCACACTTAGGTTAAAAAACAACAACAAACCTTTAAAAGCATGTAGCTTAAAAGGGGGAAAGAACCAACGAGAAAGCCATCTATCTATCTATCTATCTATCTATCTATCTATCTATCTATCTATCTATCTATCTATCTATCTATCTATCTATCTATCTATAAGCAATTCAAATATACTTTCAAAAATATTTTTAAAAATACATAGAGCAACCAGAACAAAGCCATAGAACACCACATACATAAAATAATAATAAAAAAGTAAGCAAGAAAGTTTTTATTTTAAAAAACAACAACAAACAAAATCAATTAGCAAAATTGGGGTATAAGCAGAGAAAACGTAGAACAGTTTGCACGAAGAAAAAAACAACCAAACTGACCAGTTGTACGTTATCCAGTAAGCTTCGCCCCCCCCCCCCCCCCCCCCCCCCCCCCCCCCCTCCCCTCCCCAATCACATCTTTCACATCACTGCAATGGATGAGACAATAAGCGGAGGTCCGGTAACAGACACAGATCGACACGAGAGAAGAGAGAGAGGAGAGAGAGAGAGAGAGAGAGAGAGAGAGAGAGAGAGAGAGAGAGAGAGAGAGAGAGAGAGAGAGAGAGACAGACAGACAGACAGACAGGCAGACAGACAGCCAGCCAGCCAGAGACAGACGAGAGACTGACAGACAGACAGACAGAGACAGACGAGAGACTGACAGACAGACGAGAGAGAAAGACAGACAGACCCAGACAGGCAGAGACAGAGAATCAGAGACAACCAGACAGAGACAGACAGCGAGACAGACAGAGCCAGACAGACAGAGAGTCTGTGTCGTGGTCTACTTCTTCTTCTTCTTCTTCTTTCTTCTTCTTTTTCTTCTTCTCGTCTTCTTCTTGTTCTTCTTCCTCCTCCTCCTCCGCCTCCTTCTTCTTCTTCTCATTCTTCTTCTTCTTCTTCTTCTTCTTCTTCTTCTTCTTTCTTCGCATTCTTCTTCTTCTTCGCAATTCTTCTTCTTCTTCTTCTTCTTCGCAATTCTTCTTCTTCTTCGCAATTCTTCGCACTTCTTCCTCTCTCGTTCGCTTTTTACACCGTCAGAAATGCTTGGGAGAAAATAATAGTGGCAAGTCCTTTCCAGGGGACTAAGATGTACCCGGGGTGGGATATTCCAGAAGATTTCTACCCGTTGTAGGCAGTAATGTTGGTTGATGGTTTGTTTCCATCCGAGAAAGCAGTTCTGTGTCATAGCAGTTCAGGTCACGCAACTAACCCTAGGCCCTAAAACGTCGGTTCTTAGATAACGAACGTCATGCTTTTATTTATTTATTTATTTATATCGAGGATAATGGAATAAGCACTCATGTGCTTTTTTACATCCAATCCCCGTGTGTATGCGGGTTTTTAAAAAAAAATTGTCATCTGTTTCCACCGGCACACAATGGCCTACTCTTCCGAAAAGCGGAACAGGATTTAACGTGTGCGCAAGATGTTCTGCATGCGTTCGAACACTGGGGCTCCGGTTTATAGTCTTATCCGAGTGTGTGTGTGTGTGTGTCTGTGTCTGTGTGTGTGTGTGTTCAAATTCATTAAGGTCTTTTCACAAGTTGTGATATTAGACGGTGTGTGTGTGTGTGTTGTGTGTGTGTGTGTGTGTGTGTGTGTATGGTGTGTGGTGTGTTGTTGTTGTGTTGTGTTGTGTGTAGTAGTAGTCAGCAGCAGCAGCAGCAGCAGCAGCAGCAGAAGTAGTAGTAGTAGTAGTAGGAGTAGTAGTAGTAGTAGTAGTAGTAGGAGTAGTAGTAGTAGTAGTCGTCTTCGAAATAACGTCCATGCTCATTTTGTGATTTGGACGAAAAACAAACAAATCAAGTATAAATAAATAACTACCTATTAACACGCAAGATTGTGTGCGTGCGTGCGCATGTGTGTGTGTGTGTGTGTGTGTGTGTGTGTGTGTGCGCGCGCGCGCGTGTGTTGTGTGTGTTATGGTGTGGGGTGGTGTGTGTGTTGTATTGTGTTGTGTGTATTTATATTGCGTTGCATTGTGTTGTATTGTGTTTTGTTGTGTTTTGGTGTGGTGGTGTGTGTGTGTGGTGTTGTGTTGTGTGTGTGTGCGTGCGTGCGTGCACGTGCGCGTGTGACTGTGTGTGTGTGTGTGTGTTTATTCGTGCGTGCGTGACAAGCACTAATGAAAAAACGTTTATCACACAGACACTGAAATCAGTGTGTCAACGAAATAAGACACCAACCACCACCACCCCCCCCCCCCCCTCACAAAGAAGCCCCCCCCCCCCCCCCTTCCTACCTCCTCCCCTCCTCTCTCTCTCTCTCTCTCTCTCTCTCTCTCTGTGTTCTTACAAAAATACTGAAAATCAAGTCACAAAACAAACCAACCAATCACCATCATCATACTTGCTCGTGTCTCGTGACTTCAGTCGCGCGCGCACAGAGAGTGTCCCGCTTTCTCATTGGTGTTCAAGCTCCACCCTCTCATTACCATATTCATAGGTAAAGGGGCGGTACTGGTGTTGGATTGTATTTTAAAAAAAAATTTTTTTTTGCTTTTAAAACTATTTAAAACTTTTTTTAAACCGTCCCTCCCCACCTCCCCATGTCTGTCACTGACAACAAACATAGGATCCTGGATTGGGAGGAAAGTTGGGGGGGGGGGGGGGGGGGGGGGGGAAGGAGGTAGGGGGGGGGGAATCAGCCAAAGCAGGAGGGATATAGGGGACAGGGATGGGTTAGTGGGGGGGGGGGGGGGGGTTGGGGGGGGGGGGGAGTTGGTGGTTGAAGGGAGAAGAGGGGGGGGGGGGGGGTGGCAGGGCTGTGGGCTTGTTCATGAGGCGAAGTTGTTGTTGTCTGGATAATTCATTTCCGTGGTGGAAACCAAGCGAGTCACACACGTACACGCGCGCGCGCATACCCACACAAACACACACACACTCACACACATACAGGCATACACATGTATAGGCAGCAGCACAGTGCTGCACAGCAAGACCTTGCAAGCTAGTCAAGGTAGGGGTGCAAAAGTCATCTGGTTCAGTTCTTTGTGTGTGTATGTGTGTGTTATGAGGACGTTATTTTGGTTCAGTTTCTGTGCCATTAAGACGGCATGTGGTTCACTTCCGTGTCGTTAAGACGTCATCTGGTTCAGTTCTTTGTGTGTGTGTTATGAGGACGTTATTTTGGTTCAGTTTCTGTGCCATTAAGACGTTATCTGGTTCAGTTCTTTGTGTGTGCTGTGAACACGTCATTTGGTTCAGGCCTGTGCCATTAAGAAGTTGTCAGGTTCAGTTTCTGTGCCATTAAGACGTCATCTGGTTTAGTTTCGTGTCGTTAAGAAGTGATCTGGTTCAGGTCTTTGTGTGTGCTGTGAACTCGTCATTTGGTTCACTTCTCTGCCATTAACACGTCACCTGGTTCAGTTCTATGCCATTAAGACGTTATCTGGTTCAGTTCTTTGTGTGTGCTGTGAACTCGTCGTTTGGTTCAGTTCTCTGCCATTAACATGTCACCTGGTTCAGCCAAGTGCCATTAAACAATTTTCAGGTTCAGTTCTGCGCCATTAATAAGTCATCTTGTTCAGTTCTGTGCCATTAAGTTCAGTTCTTTGCGTGTGCTATGAACACGCCATTTGGTTCAGTTCTGTGCCATTAAGAAGTCGTCAGGTTTAGTTCTGTGCCGTTAAGAAGTCATTTTTATTTAACCTTCTACCCTCAAGAAGGCATCTTATTCAACCCTTCTACCAAAAAGAAGTCATCGTATTCAACCCTTCTACCCTGAAGAAGTCATCGTATTCAACCCTTCTACCAAAAAGAAGTCATCGTATTCAACCCTTCTACCCTGAAGAAGTCATCGTATTCAACCCTTCTACCCTGAAGAAGTCATCGTATTCAACCCTTCTACCAACAAAAATTCACCAGCCCCCCAACGCCACAACCACCCACCCCCCTACCCCACCCATCTCTCTTCTCCCCCCCCCCACCCCCACCCCCCATCCCCTCACCCCCCAACCCTCTTCCCCACTTCACCATGAGTTCCTATTTCGTCAACTCCCTCCCCACAGCCTGCTACCCTCCAAGTGCCGGGCCTCGCGTCCACCCTTGTGAGGAGTCTGCCGGCAGCTACGGCTACCCTCACTGCCTCCACCCACCGGACGCTTACGAGGATGGTGGTGGCGGTGGAGGTCACCGAGGCGGCAGCGGCGGGCCCCTGCACCCTCACCATTACGTCAGCAGTGACGGGGAAGAGGTGTATGACGTCAGCGTGTTCCGCAACCTCGGGAGCAGCGGACCTGACGCCGCCCATCTCCGCGGCATTTCCGAAGCAGATCTTCGGCGGACTTCTTCCACCCTTCCAGAATGCTGTCAGTGCCTGGGTTCCCTCCCCACCCCCCCTCGCTCTCCCTCCCGCTCTCCCCAGCTCCCATCAGCCCTTGCGAGAGTCCTTCAGGGGCGGACAACCTCACAGGAACCTCTCTGACGACCTTGACCCCCTTCCCAAGAAAATCCAGGATTGCCGCCAACTCTACGGCAGGTGGTGGTAGTAATGGTGGTGGTAATGGAGGTAACGTCATCAGGGCAGTGTCGTCGTCGTCATCGTCGTCGTCGTCTTCAGGCGTGGCCGGGTATTCGCCGTGCAGGGCCGAGGGTGGGGGGCCTCCCGGCGCCCTGGCTGAAGCTCGCTGCTGCTGTACTGAGGACCACGGTGCGAGGGAGGCAGCCCTGGGGATCGAAGGCCAAGCTGCCGTGGGCGGCATAGCCACGTCCTTGGCGGGTGGGGACTCGGGGAGTCACCGGGGCAGCGCTCTTGCTGGACAGACAGCTGTGGCCCAGGTACACGCACTGTCAGGGTCAGCTGGGAACGGATTGGCTGGGAACGGATTGGCTGGGATGGCCGGGAACGGATTGGCTGGGAACATGTTGGCTGGGAATAAATTGGCTGGGAATAAATTGGCTGGAAACCTGACGGCAATGGCTGGAAAAGGATTAGCTGGGAACGGATTGGCTGGGATGGCCGGGAACGAATTGGCTGGGAACGGATTGGCTGGGAATAAATTGGCTGGAAACCTGACTGGAATGGCTGGGAACGGATTGGCTGGGAACAGATTGGCTGGGAACCTGACAGGAATGGCCGGGAACGAATTGGCTGGGAACTCGTTGGCTGGGAACAGATTGGCTGGGAACCTGACAGGAATGGCCGGGAACGAATTGGCTGGGAACCTGACAGGAATGGCCGGGAACAAATTGGCTGGGAACTCGTTGGCTGGGAACAGACTGGCTGGGAACGAAACGGGATTGGCTGGGAAACAGGCAAACACAAAAAACAACGCCTTCGGCACAGCCGTGGCAGGCGCGGTCAGTGATGGTTACTCAACGAGGTTTTACGCCGTGGCGAAGACAGAGGCTGACTCAGAGGCGCTTAGCTCCACCCAGGGTGGATCTTACACCCCCACTCCCCCCCACGCCCCCACCCCGGGAAGGAGGAGGAGGAGGAGGAGGGTGGGGGATCCTCCCCCCTCCCTTTCCGAAACACCCCCACCCCGAACCTCCACTCCCCTCAGCCTAAACCCTCCCCCTTCCAGTTTGTGACCACCAACAACAGCAGCAGCAGCAGCAACAACAACAACAACAACAACAACAACAACTGTAGCAGTAATGAAGATGATGAGAGAGCGGAAGGGGAGGATGATGGTGGTGGTGGTGGTGGTGGTGGTGGTGAAGGTGGTGGTGGGAGGAGGAGGAGGGAGGATACCCCCCACACCCCTCCACCTCAACCCCTTATCTACCCATGGATGAGAAGGATGCAGTGTGGAGTGGGTGAGTTCATTCATTCATTCATTCATTCGTTTATTCATTCATTCATTCCTTCATTCATTCCTTACTTCCTTGATTCATTCATTTATTCCTTACTCCCTTGATTGATTGATTCATTCATTCATTCATTCGTTCGTTCATTCGTTTGTTCGTTCCTTTCTTCCTTCCTTCATTTCTTTTATTCATTCATTCCTTTCTTTCTCCCTTCCTGCATACATTCATTTATTCATTCATTCATTCGCTCGTCTCCTTCCTTTCTTCCTTCCTTCCTTCGTTCCTCCCTTTCCCCTCCTTCCTTTCTTTCATTCTTTCCCTTTCCCTTCCTTCATTCCTTTTTTTCATTCATTTTTCTTTTTCCTTCCTTCCTTCCTTCCTTCATTCATTCATTCATGTATTCATTTCTTCCTTCCTTCCTACATTCATTCCTTCAGTCAGTCATTCTAACCTTGTACTGTTAGATGCTTAATGCTCATCATTATTTATAATAATTATCGTGTGTCATAATTGTAGTATATTTGTAGTTGTTGTTACTGGTTGTTGTTGCTGTTGTTGTTGGTGGTGGTGTTTTTGTTTATTTGTTTGTTTATTGTTGTTTGTTGTTGTTGTTTTTTATTGGTGGTGGTGGTGCTTTTTATTTTTGTTTTTGTTTTGTTGTTTTTTGTTTGTTTTTCTTTGTTACTATTTACATTTATTGTAAACACGTAACATTCACTGCAAGCTCTACACATTCATTGTAAACTCTACACATTCACTGTAAAACTCTACACATTCACTGTAAAACTCTATACATTCACTGTGAACTCTACACATTCACTGTAAAACTCTACACATTCACTGTAAAACTCTATACATTCACTGTAAAACTCTACACATTCACTGTAAAACTCTACACATTCACTGTAAAACTCTACACATTCACTGTAAAACTCTACACATTCACTTTAAACTCCCCTGGAGTTCACATCAGTGCAGACTCCACTCTCCCCAAAAGTCCTTCGGATGAAACTATAAACCGAGGCCCCGTGTGCGAACGCACGCAGAACATCTTGCGCACACGTTAAAACCTGTTCCGCTTTTTAGGAGAGTAGGCCATTGTGTGTGAGTGGGAATAGATGACAAAGTTTACAAAAAACGGCATACACACGGGGACTGGATGGGAAAAATGCACATGCGTGCTTATTCCATTATGCCCAAAATATATAAAAATGAATAAGATATGGAGTGGCCTGAGCTCTATATGTAGACTATTTTTTCACGATTGCTAACCTTTTAAGATATCAATCTTTATTTTATTTTTAATCCAAATAATTATGTGTGTGACGGGGGGGCGGTAATTAGATTACCTCCCATGCGCTCAGTGTCTTGTCGCAACGTCGTGTTTCTAAATCTGGACACACCTGCGAATTGTGCGACACTCTGTTTCCTTGCGTGGTGATTGAAAACAAGTAGAATGTAGAATTCAAGCACTATGCCCACATAGTGTAGAATGTAGTATACGGGCACTATGCCCACGCAGTAGAATTCAGGCATAGTGCCCACGCAATGGAGAATGTAATATTCGGACACTATGCCCACTATCCTCTAGAGGCTATATTTTCCCTGTACTGTCCCGATTGAGAAATTGTACGGAATAGAGCTACTCAAATGTCTAGAGTGACAAGTGGGTTGGAATCTCGGAGTCCAAGAGTGCATCACTGTCCATGCTCTCCAAAGTCGGCATTCCGCCAAAATGGTAGGGTCGAGTCTTCTGTGATCGGTCTTCTTCAGGTATTCGTTTGGTAACAATAACACTATGAACACATACTTAGACAGCCAAAAGTTGTCTCTTCACCATTCCCCAATAAACACCCCCGGGTAAACTCTCAGCAAACATTGAAATCATGAACATATTTTGTTTACGAAAAGACAAAAAATGGATTACACCTACTGAAACTGCTAGTAATAGCCCCGTAAACAACAACCCCCAAACAACCCGGTGAAAATATCTTTAAGTCAAAGTGATAGACATTACTTGGTGAAATTGCTCGAAATATTTTATTGAAAAGGCCAAATTCAACACAGCGAAAATGTCAGAAATGAACCCAGTGAAGAGTTGTTTTTTTTAAACCAGTGAAAATATAAATGACTGAGTGAAAATGCCAGAAATAACTCAAGGTCCGAAATAACCATTGAATATGGCAGAAAGACGTCAATGAAAAGGCCACAGATATAGCTCAGAAAAAACACCAGAAATAAGCAAGTGAAAACATCAGTATGAACCCATTGAAAATACAAAAAAAACCCCAGTCTTTGCAAAGGGCCATGTTTAATCCAGTGAAAATGCTTGACAAAATCCGGTGAAAATGCCTGACAAAATCCAGTGAAAATGCTAGATATAATCCAAAGCAATAATGCAGTAAAAATGTCAGAATGAACTAAGTGGAAAAAAAACCCTGTAAAACAACCAGAAATAACTCGGTCACAAATAACCCAGTTAATATACCAAAATTAAGCCTTTAGGAAAGCCAGAAAAAAAACAATTAAAAACGCCAGGAAAAAGACCCAGTAAAAATAACCCAGTCAAACTGCAAAAAACCCCAAACCTAGTCAAAATGGCAGAAATAACGGTAAAAATGCAGGAAATAACCCAGTGAAAATAGCTGATTTGATTGAGTAAATTGCCAGAAATAATCTAATGAAAAGGCCAGAAATAAATCGGTGAAAATCTCAGATTTAACCCAGTCGAAATGACAGGGGGGAAAAAGTAAAGGTGTCCCATAATCCGTAAGGTCGTAAGGGAGAGAGGCATCAGAGACCTCACTTCTCTAGGGGCCAGCATATTGAGGGCGGCGTCCATCTCCTCTCCCTCGCTGCTTTACCTTCCCTGACCCTAAAGAGGCAGGTACCCATTGACAGCTGGGGGAACTGGGGGAACTGTACTGAAGCCAAGGCGCGCAAACGGTCACCCATCCAACTGGTAACCACGCTCGACGCTGCTTAACTTGGCTGGGGGAAAGCGAGTGCTCCGACCACTGAGCTATCCCGTCCCCCAAATGACAGAATAAATACAGTGAAAATGCCAGAAGTAACCCAGCAAAATATCTATTATTAACCCAGTGAAAACATCAGAAATATTCCAGTGAAAAAGCCATTATTAACCCAGTGAAAATACCAGAAATATTCCAGTGAAAAAGCCATTATTCACCCAATGAAAACACCAGAAATACCCTAATGAAAAAGCCATTATTCACCCAGTGAAAACACCAGAAATATTCCAGGGAAAAAGCCATTATTAACCTAGTGAAAATAACAAAAACGTCCCAGTAAAAAAGCCATTATTCACCCAGTGAAAATACCAGAATTACTCCCATGAAAAAGCCATTATTAACCCGGTGAAAACACCAGAGATATTCCAGTGAAAACAAGAAGGAAAGCGGCAGGACGGTTTAGACGTTCACCCTGCCTAATAAGTAAACCGTGAAGGTTGTGGGTTCGATTCCCAGCCTCGCCCTTTCTTCCCAGTTTGACAAAAAAATCGAACTAAATGTCAAAGTCCTTCGGATGAGACTATAAACCGGAGGCCCCGTGTGCGAACGCATGCAGAACATCTTGCGCACGCGTTAAATCCTGTTCCGCATTTCGAAAGAGTAGGCCATTGTGTGCCGGTGGGAACAGATGACAAAATTGACAAAGCCGCATACACACGGGGACTGGATGTAAAAAAGCACATAAGTGCTTATTCCATTATCCTCGATATAAAAGAATAAATAAATAAATGAAAGTCCGGGTTCGAAGTGTGTGGTGGTTTGATCCCCATTTGGGCCAGGATCTCCCCCCCCCCTATCCACCAGACCCTGAGTGGTGGTCTGGGTGCTAGTCTTTTTATATGAGACGATAAACCGAGGTTTCGTGCGTTACACAAAACTATTTAGCGCACGTAAAAGAACCCACGGCAAACAAGAGAGTTGTCCCTGGCAAAATTTTGTAGAAAAAAAAGCCACTCTGATATAGGGAAACAAATACAGTTGCAGACAGGAAAAAGAAGAAAAAAAAAAGGGTGGCGCTGCTCTTGTGTGGCGACGCGCTCTCCCCGGAGAGAGCAGTCTGAATTTAAAGTAACGAAATCTGCCGGGACTTAAAGTGGTATACACAATACACTACAACACAACACAGTACCTCCTATCTGTCCTGGTAAAAATTGGTAGGCTCAATTCCCAACTGCATTACCGGTGACGGAATACGGTTACCTTATCAGTGAGGGGGGGGGGGGGGGGGGGGGGGGAAACGGCCGCGAACACAAAAACCTCACTATTAGCGAACCTCGTAATTGTAACGAAGAATGTCAACAATAACCTCGTGAAAATTACCCTCCCCCCAAAAAAAAACCCACACACCAAAACACCAACAACCCCAAAACAACAACAAAACGCCCCCCCAAAACCCAGTGAATGATGTCAAACTTAACGCAGTGGAAAGGTTAGAAAGTAAAATACACTGTAAACAAGTTGTTTTTTTGCAAAGAAAGAAAAGGAAAGAAAGAAAGGGGTAGAAAAAAAACCCCAACAAAAGAAAATGTCTGGACTGCGAATCTCTCTGTCTTAGTCCTAGTATTTTTTTTTTCCTGGAATTTTCACAGGAGACGGGATTAGCTCAGTGGTCAGAGCACTCGCTTTCCCCCAGCCAAGGTTAAGCAGCATCGAGCGTGGTTACCACTTGGATGGGTGACCGTTTGTGCGCCTTGGCTTCAGTACAATCCCCCCCCCCCCCCCCCCCACCCCCAGTTCACCCAGCTGTAAATGGGTACCTGCCCTCTTTAGGGTCAGGGAAGGTAAAGCAGCGAGGGAGAGGAGATGGGCGCCGCCCTCAATATGCTGGCTCCTAGAGAAGCTGAGGTCTCTGACGCCTCGCTCCCCTACGACCACATAGGTTATGGGACACCTTTACTTTTTATTATCACAAAGTGAAATCTGGCATTTTAAGTGGATTATTTTTTGTCTTTTTCACTGGGTTTATTCTGGCATGTTCTTTCAGTTGTTTCCAGCATTTTCACTGAGGTATTTCTGGCATTGTTACTGG
>CM054162.1:29173028-29178028 GCA_028751875.1 Rapana venosa
AAACAAGAAAGGTAGCAGAACTGAGAACTGCTGTTGTTACACCTTAATTAAAGTGCAATGGGGATTTTTTTGCTTTTTTTTGGGGGGGGGGGGGGGTAATCAATGACTGATTGCTTGCTTGTTCCGCTTTTCGGAAGAGTAGGCCGTTGTGTGCCGTTAGGAGCGGAAAATAAAATTTACAAAAATGCATAGACACGGGGACTATATGTTAAAAAAAAAAGTACATGAGTGCTATTCCATTATCCTCAAAATATAAATAATAAATGCTTGCTTGCTTGCTAGATTGATTGATTCAAGACAAAGTCGGTCTTTTACTTACGTCCCTTTTCAGATTATGACAAAGTCAATCGTGTGACACGCTATAATTATCATTTTAATTCTACGGGGTCTTGTCGCTTTAATTAGGCTACAAAAGAGTTTGTACAATCATCTTTGTTCAGCACATGAACGTGTGCCAGCTTCTTGACGTCTTAAAACCAACTCTTCCCCCTTGGGGATGTCGGGTGGGGAGGGGGGGGGGGGGGCTGTCAGTATAAATAGCATCCCCACCTTCTGGAAATTCTGTGGTGAGAATTCCCTCTTTTCTATCCCTCTCTTTGTTTCTGCCTTGTTTCCTTTGCTTCCTGTCACTTCCTTCTCGTCTATATTCTGCCATCTCGATCCATTCTCCTGCCTTTTTTTTTTTCTTAACCAGAAAGACAAACATGATAGTTTCTTTCCAGGCCGAAGTCGCATGTGCTGGGCCTGACTTGTCAGGTGCTTAACGGCAGCACAACGCATTTTCGCACATAATTATGGCAGATAACAATAGTAGCTGTGTGAGCGTTCTATGTAGAAGAAAAAGAAAAAAAAAGACACCAATTCGTGGGTTGCTGTTCTTGGTTTATTTTTTAGAAAAGATAAGTAAGTAAGTAATGGATCGGTGGTCTAGAGGTAACGCGCCTGTCTAGAAAGCGAAAAGTCCGGGTCGGAAGTGTGCGGTGGTTCAAATCCCGTTTGGACCTGAAACTTTTCCCCCCCCCATCCATTAGACCATGAGTGGTGGTCTGGGCGCTAGTCTTTCGGATGAGACGATAAACCGAGGCCCCGTGTGTTGCACAAAATTATTCAGCGCACGTAAAAGAATCCACGGCAACAAGGGAGTTGTCCCTGGCAAATTTCTTAGAAAAAAAGCCACTTTGATAGGGAAACACATACAGATGCATACCCCCCCCCCCCCCCCCCCCAAAAAAAAAAAAAAAAAAAATAATAATAAATAAATAAATGAAGAAAGAAAGAAAGAAGAAAAAATAAAGGGTGGCGCTACTCTTGTGGCGACGCGCTCTCCCCAGGGGGAAGAGCAGCCCAAATTTCACGCAGAGCAATCTCGTGACTTAAAGTGGTATAAAATAAAATAAATAAATAAATACAACCAAACTTGAGGATTGTTTTCCTGGAGCTGTTTTCGCAGAAAACTAGGCCTATGCTCCCCTAACTTGCTCAGTCAGTCAGTCTCCTTGATGTGTATGTCGGGAGTTTTGTCTGTTTAGTTGGTTAGCTGCTTATCAGTATAGTGTGTTATTTATTTATTTATTTATATATACCACTTTAAGTCACGAGATTTCTCTGCGTGAAATTCGGGCTGCTCTCCCCGGGGAGAGCACGTCGCCACAAGAGCAGCGCCACCCCATTTTTTTTTCTTTTTTTTTTTTTTTGGTCTGCAACTGTATTTCTTTCCCTATCAGAGTGGCTTTTTTCTAAGAATTTTGCCAGGGACAACTCTCTTGTTGCCGTGGGTTCTTTTACGTGCGCTGCATAATTTTCTGTAACACACGGGACCTCGGTTTATCGTCTCATCCGAAAGACTAGCGCCCAGACCACCACTCATGGTCTAATGGATGGGGGAAAAGTTTCGGGCCCAGACGGGATACGAACCCGGACTTTTCGCTTTCTAGACAGGCGCGTTACCTCTAGACCACCGATCCACTTGTTATAAGGTGTTTGTCTTTCATTTTGGACAATTTGTTTTGCTTTGTTTTTTCGTTGTTGTTGGTTTGGGTGGGTTGGTGGGGTTGTTTTGTTGTTGTTTTTGGTTTTTTGGGGGGAGGGACGGGAATTTTTTTTTTTTGGGGGGGGGGGGGGGGGGGGGGGGGGGGGGGGGGGGGGGGGGGGGGGGGGGGGGGGTTTGCTTGTTTGGGATTTTTTTTTTTTGCTTGCTCTTTGTGTTTTGTGTTTTTTTGGCTTTTTTTTTTGTTTTTGTTTGTTTTGTTTGTCTTGGGTTGTTGGTTGGTTTATTGTGGCTTTGGGTTGTTGTTGTGGTTCTTTTTTTTTTTTTTTTTGGGGGGGGGGGGGGGTTCCGGTTTTTTTTTTTTTGGTGTTTTTTGTTTTTTTTGCTTTTGGGGTTTTGGGTGGTTTTTTGTGTGTTTTTTTTTTTTTTGTTTTTTAAATTTATTTTCTTTTTCCTCGGCTAGAGCTCCGAGCTTCACCAATGGTGAGATTTTACGTATACGACCCTTTTTTTTGTTTTTTTTTGCCCACCATGAAGGTAGCCGCATTCCGACCTCGGGGATGTGTAATTATGCTGGGAATGTTCGCGTTTCCGTAACCCAGCGAAAGGCTGACATGAGTTCACTGTTCACTGTTCACTGTTCACTGGTCCCGTAACCCGCCAGGGTCGTAGGGGCGCTGCATGGTGGACGAACGGTGGACCAGCTGGCTCCACTTAGCGCGGTCGTGGGCGAGTTACGAGATGACATGAGTTACCAGATCTTTAATTGAGCATTATTAGTTGAGCTTCTCCATTTGTATAGTCCTTCGGATGAGACTATAAACCGAGGCCCCGTGTTCGAACGCATGCAGAACATCTCGCGCACACGTTAAATCCTGTTCTGCTTTTTCGGAAGAGTAGGCAGGCCATTGTGTGCCGGTGGAAACAGATGACAACATTTACAAAACCCGCATACACACGGGGACTAGATGTAAAAAAAATCACATGAGTGCTTATTCCATTATCCTCGATATAAAAGAATAAATAATTTTTTTTTAAATGTATGATATTATAGTAAGGGAATGAAGGCACTGGCAGGTCTGCACTTGAAGCTGACCTGGAAGATCGTAAAAATCCCCCCCGACCCTTAATTCACCACACGTCACGTCGCCGAGATTGGAACCCACGATTTCATGGACCCATGGGATTAAAGTCGAACAATCCTAACCTCTCGGCTGTGAGAACAATCATTTAGATATCTGCTTTTTTCTTATTGATTGTTGTTATATATCTACTTGCAGGTCTAAGTGTCACCTCAACAGTAGTAAAGGTAAAGGTAAAGGAGTCCCATAACCTATAAGGTCGTAGGGGAGCGACGCGTCAGAGACCTCACTTCTCTAGGGCCAGCATATTGAGGGCGGCGCCCATCTCGCTCTCCCTCGCTGCTTTACCTTCCCTGACCCTAAAGAGGGCAGGTACCCATTTACAGCTGGGTGAACTGGGGGAACTGTACTGAAGCCAAGGCGCGCAAACGCGCAAACGGTCACCCATCCAACTGGTAACCACGCTCGATGCTGCTTAACTTGGCTGGGGGAAAGCGAGTGCTCCGACCACTGAGCTATCCCGTCCCCACCTCAACAGTATGTCTTTTTCTCTGGCTTAGTATGAGTATGAATCGTTTTTAATGTTAATGTTTTGAACGCTTTCCATGTGTGTTGGGTTTTTTTAGGCTATCGCGGAACATTTCCTTCTGATTGATTATAAGCAAGTCAGAGAAGTGTATCTTGTTTTTGTTTTTTTTAAATCTCCTCTGTTTATCAATTATTGTCGAATAGGCACAAGGGGATTTAGGCAATTTTACCATCGCGCTATGAATGTACAGAATTTAAGCAGGGATATGGGAGAGGAAGGGTCGAAGTATGTAACGAATGTTAATTATTCTTAAAAAGATTTATGTCAGTTTTGACGGAATGGTGGTGGAGGAAAAAAATCAAACAATGCAGGTAACAATGTTCAATTTTGCATTCGTTCAGAATTTACTACTACTACTACTACTACTACTACTAAAAATGATGATGATGATAATAATAATAATAATAATTAAAAAAAAAAAAATAATAAAATAAAAATAATAATGATAATAATAATAACAATAATAATAATGATAATAATATATGGAATTTAATAAGCGATAAATAAATATATATAATATATATATATATATATATATATATATATATATATATATATATATATATATATTATAAGAGTCAATCTAAAACTAAACAAACATATCTCTAGAAAACATTAACTTTCAAAGACAGCATTTTTAGACATTTGTGTGTAAGAGCCATGCCTTTGGCCTGACCTGACTGGAGTTTCGGCTCCTGGATGAGCCTTCGTCAGAGGTCCTGGCGGTGATTGAAGCTTCACCCGCTGTGGTACCTTACAGCCAGACACTGTTCAGAATTTGGAAGTGTCGATCTCATTCACAGGAATATTTCATTTCTTGTGGCCTTTTAAAGCTGTAATCGAAAAAACGATGATTGAAAACAGAAAGGAAATAATAATGCTTAAAATATATGTTACACACACACACACACACATATATATATTTTATATATATAGAGAGAGAGAGAGAGAGAGAGAGAGAGAGAGGAGAGAGAGAGAGAGAGAGAGAGATAGAGAGTGAGAGAGAGAGAGAGAGAGAGAGAGAGTAGAGAGAGAGGAGAGAGAGAGAGAGAGAGAGAGAAAAAAAAGACAAACAAAACAAAGCAAACACTTGGTAATCTTTTTCCACAAATTTTCGAGGCAGCAACCTTTACCTCAGGGGTCTTTACTAGAATGCTCATTATATATATATATATAGATAGATAGGTAGATAGATAGATAGATAGATAGATAGATAGATAGATAGATAGATATATAGATAGATAGATAGATAGATATAGATATATGAATGAGAAAATAAACACTTAGTGAATCTTTGTGCCTTATGTCCTATTGAAAAAATGCAGGGAGGTAATAAAGTTTG
>CM054162.1:29183028-29193028 GCA_028751875.1 Rapana venosa
AGTTTACTATTGCTACTGCTTTTACCTATAAGAAAGAAAATAAGTATAATGAATTGGTTGACGTTTATTGTCCTGTTTGACAAAATGATACCATTTACATGATTTGTTCTCTTTTATATTATAAGGTTTTGTGGGGGTTCTTTTATTTTTAGTTTGGGTTTCTTGTGTGTGTGTGTGTGTGTGT
Organism: Rapana venosa; assembly: GCA_028751875.1. Taxonomy (NCBI): domain Eukaryota; kingdom Metazoa; phylum Mollusca; class Gastropoda; order Neogastropoda; family Muricidae; genus Rapana; species Rapana venosa. The sequence continues at coordinate 29,183,213 of CM054162.1, forward strand.
GTGTGTGTGTGTGTGTGTGTTGTGTGGTTGTGTGTGTGTGTTGTGTGTGCGTTGTGCGCGCGCATATGTGTGGTAGGGGGGGACTAATTTTTTGTTGTATTTGTTTTAATTTTGTTTTGTTTTTTGCTTTTATTTGTTTTGTTGTTGTTGGGTTGTTGTTGTTGTTGGTTTTGTTGTTGTTGTTTTCTCCTTTTTTATTGTTTGTTGTTGTTGTTTTTACTGTGTGAGTGTATGGGTATTGGGCTTATTTTAGTATTATGATGTATCCCTAAGGGCGGGGACTGGATGTAAAAAAAATAGCACTGGGTGCTTATTCATTTTCCTCGAACTAAAAGAATTTGATATGACTTGATTTGATCCCCCCCCTCTCTCTCCCCCCCCCCCTCTCTCTCTCCCCCCCTCTCTCCCCCACCTCTCTCTCCCTCCCTCCTCCCTCCCCAAAAATGTGTGGTTGTATAAACTTAAGATTGAGATATCCATTATAGTATGTGTGTGTGTGTGTGTGTGTGTGTGTGTGTGTGTGTGTGTGTGTGTGTGTGTGTGTGAGTTCTTGCGCGCTTGCTTGTGTGTGTGTGTGTTTGAGAGAGAGAGAGAGAGTGCGCTTGCTTGCTTGTGTGAGTGAGTGTGAGTGTGTGTATGCGTAGTGTATGTGTGTGAGTCTGTATGTGTATGTGAGTGTGTGTATATGTGTATGTGTGTGAGTGTGTATGTCTGTGTCTTGTGGGTGTATGTGTTGTGTGTGAGTGTGTGTCTGTGTGTATGTGTTGTGTGTGAGTGTGGTGCTGTCTGTGTGTGTATGTGTATGTGTGTGAGTGTATGTGTCTGTGTCTCTGTGTGTATGTGTATGTGTGGTATGTGTATGTGTGTGTGTGTGTCTGTCTCTGTGTGTGTATGCGTATGTGTATGTGTGTGAGTGTCTCTGTGTGTGTATGTGTATGTGAGTGTGTCTGTCTGCGTGTATGTGTATGTGTATGTGTGTGAGTGTGATTGTCTGTGTCTCTGTGTGTGTATGTGTATGTGTGAGTGTGTGTGTGTATCTGTCTGTGTGTGTATTATGTGAGTGAGTGTGTGTTTGTGTGTGTCTGTGTCTCTGTGTGTGTATGTCTTTGCAAGCTATAGCGCTATATAAGTTCCACTTTATTATTATTATTATTATTATTATTATTATGTGTATGTGTATGTGTATGTGTGAGTGTGTATGTCTGGTGTTCTGTGTGTGTATATGTTGTGTGTGAGTGTGTGTGTCTGTGTCTGTGTGTGTCTGTGTCTCTCTGTGTGTATGTGTGTGTGAGTGTTGGCCTTGTTCGGCTAAAGCTCCCAGGTTCACCAATGGTGACATCATGGAATGGGCAACCATTTGCCAACAATCATTCAAGCACTGTGGATAATGTCTAAACACCACACAAGTGTCTATGCGATTTTTGTTGTTGCAATTTTGTCATAGGGGACGGGATAGCTCAGTGGTCAGAGCACTCGCTTTCCCCCAGCTAAGGTTAAGCAGCATCGAGCGTGATTCCAAATGGATGGGTGACCGTTTGCTGCGCCTTGGCTTCAGTACAGTCCCCCAGTTCACCCAGCTGTAAATGGGTACCTAGCCCTTTTTAGGGACAGGGAAGGTAAAGCAGCGAGGGAGAGGAGATGGGCGCCGCTCTCAATATGCTGGCCCCTAGAGAAGCTGAGGTTTCTGATGTACTGCGTGCGTTCGCACACTGGACCTCGGTTTATAGTCTCATCCGAAGGACTTTTGGGGGAAGTAGAGTCAGCACTGATGTTAACTCCAGTCGCTGAGTGTGATAATCAGTATCTGAAGAAATGTTTCACGTCACTAAGTGTGATAATCAGTATGGTTGCAGTCACTGAGTGTGATAATCAGTATCTAAATACGTTTCCAGTTATTGAGTGTACTAATCAGTATCTATGAAAAATGTTTGGTCTAAACATCTTTTATTCAATATTCATACAACATAAGCAAACATCAATACAGCAGGGGAAAGGTAAATTCTGTCATCTGTTCCCACCGGCACACAATGGCCTACTCTTCCGAAAAGCGGAACGGGTATTAACGTGAGCTCAAGATGTTCTGCGTGCGTTCTCCACACGTGGGCCTCGGTTTATAGTCTCATCCGAAGGACTTTTGGGGGAAAGTGGAGTCTGCACTGATGTTAACTCCAGAGGAAAAAACCCTCTTGAACGAGATTCAAACCCGGGTCAGCAGATTACCAACCCCATGCGCATCACTCTAATCAGTATTTCATAATAATAATAATAATGATAATAATAATAATAATAATAATAATGTATGGAATTTATATAGCGCTGAATCTTGTAAAGCAACAAATCAAAGCGCTAGTATTTGATAAATTAATGTGTACAGCCACTGCGTGTGCTCATCATCATTCTACGACTCAACGAGTAGTTCCTTAAAGTTCGAAATCACACTCACAGAGGAATAATTGTCTTCGAGGAATAATAATAATAATTGTGTCTCAGGCTGAACTGTAGGCTGCGTGACCTTTGTTCTCGACCTTTGACCCCTGACCTCAGCAGCGTTGGCTATGGCGGCTGGGAGGACTCCTTGAAGCGTTAAGGTTAGCGGAGCGTGACGCACGCACACACACACACACACACACACACACACACAGAGGGGATTAATTTCGCCTAGTTTTGACATCATCCTGCATTGTACGCATACTTCGACTACGTAGCTATGTCGTCACAGCACAAAGATTGATGACGTGGTATGGGGGGGTCAAAGGGGCAGTCACTCTCTTCCCTGAGTTAAAATTATGAAATAGTATGTATACGCTATTATGAAATGTAGCTTTCTATGAGTCTTTCGAGATTATTGATTGTCTCAATGTGCCTGTCAGTATTGTAATTGCCCTTCATGAGATGATTAAAGTGTTTTTGACTTAATTTGACTTGACTCATATCAAAAGTTGATGCCATCAAAACGAACACTGCAACAATATTGCAAGAGATATTACAGAAAAGCTAAGTTGGCATTCTCTGGAAAAGCATAATCACATAATTCAGTAGTATGATTATCATGTAGACAAAAAATTATTATTATTACAGGGTGGCTGCTTAACTGGGTTAAAAGTAAACTAAGAATCTAGCGTACTTTTTGAAATCGAGTAAAAAATGTGGAGAAAAATACATGGTAAAATGTAATAAACAATTTTTTAAAAAACACCCACTCACCGGCACTCACAGGCGCGCGCGCACGCACGTACGCACACACGCACACACACACACGTGCGCGCGCGCGCACGCACACACACACACGCGCGCGTGCGCGCGCGCGCGCGCACACGTTAAAACCTGTTCCGTTTTGGGGAAGAGTAGGCCTTTGTGTGCCAGTGGGAATGCATGACAATATTTACAAAACTGCAGACACAGGGAGACTGGATGTTTGTGCGTGCGTGCGTGCGTGCGTGCGTGCGTGTGTGTGTGTGTGTGTGTGTGTGTGTGCGCGCGTACGTGCGCCGTGTGTGTGTGTATGTGTGTGTGATGTCAATTCAAGTTATAACACTTAAATCATCCCATGAAGGCAATTACAATACTCTGTGTGTGTGTGTGTTGTGTGTGTGTGTGTGTGTGGTGTGTGTGTGTGGTGTGTTGTGGTGTGGTGTGTGGTGTGTGTGTGTGTGTGTGTGTTTAATCTGTTTTATTACATACCACTTTCAGAGACGGCAAATTTTTCTGCGAAAACTATTGTGGCTTCTGTTCTTTTGGAAAGTGCGTCGCCACAAGAGCAGTGCCACCCATCACTTTTTAAAAATAAATTCTCTCTGCATGTGTATTCATGTTTGTTTCCTTACCAGAGTGGCTTTCCTTTCTACAGAATATTTGTTAGCGTCAACTGTGTTGATGCCGTGGGTTCCTTTACAAGCGCTGATTGTGTGTCACGCTTAGTGGCCTGGGTATTTCATTTCACCCGAAAGACTAGCACACAGACCACCACCCAAAGTCTAGGGGATGAGGGTAAAAGTTGGAGAAGTAAAGGGGACTGCACACATAGTGTTCATTTTCTTGGTAATAGCGTGACCTCTATCTATCTATCTATCTATCTATCTATCTATCTATATCTATCATATCTATCTATCTATCTATCTATCTATCTATTTCTATCTATCTTCTAATCTATCTCTGTCTTCTTTTTGTCTACACTATCTGTCTGTTGTACTCTATCTCTATCTATCTATCTATCCATCTATCTAGCTCTTCTGCTCTATCTATCTACTATCTACATCTATCTATCTATCTATCTATCCTTATCTCGTCGTCTGTCTGTCTACTATCTCTGTGCGTCTCTATCTATCTATCTATCTATCATATCTTATATCAGTCTGTCTATCTATCTATCTATCTATCTATCTATCTATCTATCTATCATCTATCTATCTATCTCTATCTGCTTCTTGTCTACTTATCTTCTGTCTATCTATCTATCTTCTATCTATCTATCTCCATCATCTAGTCTGTCTGTCTGTCTGTCTGTCTACTATCACTGTCGCTGTTCTCTTCTATCTATCTATCTATCTATCTATCTATCTATCTATCTATCTATCTATTCTTTTATTTCCAGTATGATAGAATAAACTCTCATATCCATTTTTTTCATCCAATCCCCGTGTGTATGCAGTTTTGTCAATTTTGTCATCCGTTGCCAACGGCACACAACGGCCTACTCTTCCGAAAAGCGGATCGGGTTTTAACGTGTGCGCAAGATGTTCTTGACCACTGTATCCACTGAAATAAGGATAGTTTGGTTATGTTAAAATCCCAGCGGATGTTACGCGATTTAGTGGACTGAACACATCAACCGAGAAAGGAAGAGACAGCCAGCTTAAACGTGGGACATAAGTCCTTCGGATGAGACTATAAACCGAGGCCCAGTGTGTGAACGCACGCAGAACATCTTGCGCACACGTTAAATCCTGTTCCGCTTTTCGTAAGAGAAGGCCATTGTGTGCCGGTGGGAACAGACGACAGAATTGACAAAACCGCATACACACAGGAACTGGATGTAGAAAAGCACACACGTGCTTATTCCATTATCCTCGATATAAAAGAATAAAATAAACATAAAATAAAATAAACAAAAGACTACTGAGACAGTCACGTCATCCCCCACCCCTTGTCTTCTTGTCTGTTGTGTCACAGTGACGTGTGACATGTGTGACACAATAGTACGTGACATATGTGCCATAGAGGTACGTGACATGCTGTGTCACAGTGGTACGTGATATAATGTGTCACAGTAACACGAGACATATTGTGTCACAGCAAGACGTGACATATTGTGTCACAGAGATACGTGACATACCGTGACACAATGGTACGTGACATACCGTGACACAATGGCACGTGACCTACCGCTACACAATGGTACGTGACATACCGTGACACAATGGCACGTGACATACCGTGACACAATGGCACGTGACATATCGTGACACAATGGCACGTGACATATCGTGACACAATGGTACGTGACATATCGTGACACAATGGTACGTGACATATCGTGACACAATGGTACGTGACACCGTGGCCCTTCCGCTTGTTCCGATGTCAACACTCCTTACTTTTCGCTACCTGCCTCTCCTGTAAGAAGAAGTGTGTGTGTGTGTGTGTCGTTGTGTGTGTGTGTGTGTGTGTGTGTGTGTGTGGTGTTGGTGTGTGTGTGTGTGTGTGTGTGTGTGTGTGTGTGTGTGTGTGTAGTGTGTGTGTGTGTGTTTGTGTGAGGTGTTGTGTGTGTGTGTGTGTGTGTGTGTGTGTGTGTGTGTGTATGTGGTGTGTGTGTGTGTGTGTGTGTAGTGAGTGTGTGTGTGTGTGTGTGAGTGTGTGGGGGGAAGGGGGGGGGGAAGGGAGAGGGGATTGGGAAGGACTGGTGAGGGGAGGTGGGTAAGGTTGGGAATGTGTGTGGGGGGGTGGGGCTTTGGGAATGGGGGGATAAGGGGTGTGTGTGTGTGTGTGTGAGTGTGGTGTGTGAGAGAGAGAGAGAGAGAGAGAGTTGAGAGAGTAGAGAGATGAGAGAGAGATGAGAGAGCAGATGAGAGAGAGAGAGGAGAGAAAGTCAAAGTCAAAGTCAAACGTTTTCTCTCTCTCTCTCCTCTCTCTCTCTCTCTTTCTCTCTCCCTCTCTCTCTCCCTTCTCCTCTCTCCCTCTCTCTCTTCCCTCTCCCTCTCTCCCTCTCTCCTCTCCCCTTCTCTCTTTCCTCTCTCCTTTTCTCTCTCCCTCTCTCTCCCTCTCCTCTCTCCTCTCTCTCCCTCTGTCTCTTCTCTCCCTCCCTCTCTCTCTCCCTCCCCCTCTCCTCTTCTCTTGTCTCTCTCTGTCTCTCTCTGTTCTCTCTCTGTTTCTCTCTCTCCCCTTCTTCTCTCTCTCCTCTCTCTCTCTCTCTCTCTCTCTCTCTTCTCTCTCTTTCTCTCTCTCTCTAAGTGCAGTGATTTTACTGCTGTGAGGATTTTTGAACATGAAATACAACAAGCAGACCCCCTCTGAGGCAAAATAACATGCACCACTTCAATTACGGAGGAAAAGAAAGTTTAAAAAAAAAGAGAGGAAAAAAAACAATAACAAAAACAAAAAAAGAATTGCGGAGGGGAGGAGGAGGAGGGGAGGAGGAGGGGGGAGGAGAAGAAGAAGGGGAAAAAAGAGAAGAAGAAAGAAGAAGAAGGGGAAGAAGGGAAGAAGAAAAAGAAGAAGAAAATTGCAAAAGAAGAAGAAGAGAAGAAGAATTGCGAAGAAGAAAAGAAAATTTGCAAAGAAGAAAAAGAAGAAAAAATTTGGAAGAAGAATTGCGAAAATTTTCGAAGAAAAATTGGAAGAAGAAGAATTGCGAAGCGAAAAAAGAATTGGTAGAAAATTGCGAAAAGAAAAGAAGAAAAAGAAGAAAAAAGAAAAAGAAGAAGAAGAAGAAGAAAAATTTGGAAAAATTTGCGAAAATGCGAGAATTGCGAAAAAATTGCGAAGAATGGCGAAGAAGAAAAGAAAAGAATTGCGAAGAAAAAGAAGAAGAAGAATTGCGAAGAAGAAAAGAAGAAGAAAAAAGAAGAAGAAAAAGAAGAAGAAAAAGAAAAAGAAAAAGAAATTCAAAAGAAGAAAAAATTGCGAAGGGGGAAGAAAAATTTGCAAAGAAGAAGAATTACGAAGAAGAAAAAAAATTTACAAAGAAGAAGAATTGTGAAGAAGAATTGCAAAGTTTGCAGAATTGCGAAAAATTCGAAAATTGCGAAAGAAAAAGAAGAAAAGAAGGAAGAAGAAAAAGAGAAGAAGAAGAAGAAAAAAGAAAAAGAATTGCAAAGAAGAAGAAGAAGAATGCAAAGAAGAAGAAGAAGAAGAATGCAAAAGAAAAATTTGGGAAGAATTGCGAAGAAAAATTGCGAAGAAAAAAAGAGAATTGCGAAGACGAAGAAGAAGAATTGCGTGAAAAATTGCGAAGAAGAAGAAAAAGAAGAAGAAGAAGAAGAAGAAGTTTGCGAAGAATTGCGAAGAATTGCGAAGAATTGGAAAAAGAAAAGAAGAAAAGAAAAAGAAGAAGAAAAAAGAAGAAGAAAAAGAAAAAAGAAGAAGAAGAAAAGAAAAAGGGGGTGCGAAGAAGAAAAAGAAGAATTGCGAAAAAGAAGAAGAAGAAGAAGAAGAAGAAAAGAAGAAGAAGAAAGAAAAAGAAGAGAAGAAGAAGAAAAGAAGAATTCGAAGAAGAAGAAAAAATTGCGAAGAAGAAGAAAAATTGCGAAACCCAAAGAAGAAGAATGCGAAAAGAAGAAGAAGAAGAAGAAGGGAAGAAGAAGAAAAGAAGAGAAAAAAGAAAAGAAGAGAAAAGAAGAAGAAAAAAGAAGAAGAAGAATGCAAGAAGAAGAAGAAGAAAGAATTGCGAAAAAAAAGAAAAAGAAGAAAAAGAAAAAGAAGAAGAAAAAGGGAAAGAAAAAATAGGAATTCGAAGAAAAAGAAGAATGGAAGAAGAGAAGAAGAAGAAGAAGAAGAAGAAAAGAAGAAGAAGAAAAAGAAAAAAAAAAAAGAAAATTACGAAGAAGAAGAAAAATTGCGAAGAGGAAAAAGAATTGGAAAAAAGAAAAATTTTACGAAGAAGAAAAAAAAATTACGAAGAAAAGAATTGGAAAAGAAAAATTTGCGAAAAAATTGGAAAAATTTTGCGAAAATTGCGAAAATTGCGAAGAATTGCGAAGAAGAAGAAGAAGAAGAAACAAGAAGAAAAAAGAAAAAAAAGAAGAATTGCGAAGAATTGCGACAAATTGGAAGAAGAAGAAGAAGAAGAAGAAAAGAAGAAGAAAGAAGAAGAAAAGAAGAAGAAGAAGAATTGCGAAAAAGGAATTGCAAAAAAAGTTTGCAAAAGAAGAAAAGAAGAAGAAGAAGAAAAGAAAAGAAGAAAAAAGAAGAAAAAGAAAAAGAAGAAGAAAAAAAGAAGAAGAATGAAAAAGAAGAAAATTGCGAAGAAGAATTGCGAAGAAGAAGAAGAAGAAGAAGAATTCAAAAAGAAAAATTTGCGAAGAAGAAAAATTTGGAAGAAGAAGAATTGCGAAGAAGAAAAAGAAGAAGAAAATTCGAAAAAGAAGAAGAGGAGAAGAAGAAAGAAGAAAAAGAAGAAAAGAAGAAGAAAAGAAAGGAAGAAGAAGAAGAAGAAAAAGAAAAATTGGAAAAATTGAACGAATTGCAAAGAAGAAAAGAAAAAGAAGAATTGCGAAGAAGAAGAATTGCGAGAAAAGAAGAAAGAAGAAGAAGAAGAAGAAGAAAAGAAGAAGAAGAAGAAGAAGAAGAAGAAAAGAAAAAGAAGAAGAAGAATTGCGAAGAAAAAAATTTGCGAAAAATTGCGAAGAAGAAAAGAAAAAAGAAGAAGAAAAAGAAGAAGAAGAAGAAAAAAAGGGAAAAGAAAAATTTGCGAAAGAAGAAGAAAAAAGAAGAAAAAGAAAAAGAAGAATAAAAGAAAAAAAAAACAAAACAAAAACAAGAAAAAGAAGAACAAGAAGTTGGAAGAAAAAGAAAATTGCGAAGAGAAGAAGAATTGCGAAAAATTGCAAAAGAAGAAAAGAAGAGACAAGAAGAAAAATTGCGAAGAAGAAGAAAAGAAGAATTGCGAAGAAGAAAAAAATTGCGAAGAAAAAGAAAAGAAAAAAGAAGAAGAAGAAGAAGAAGAAAAAGAAGAAGGGAAAGAAGAAAAAAAGAAGAAAAAAATTACGAAAAGAAGAAGAATTGCGAAGAAGAAAAATTGCGAAAAATTTGCGAAGAAAATTGCGAAGAAGAAAGAAGAATTGGAAGAATTGCGAAGAAAAAGAAGAAGAAAAGAAGAACAACAACAAAAACACAACAACGACGAGGACGCGACGACGACGACAACAACAAGAACGAACACAGACAAAAACAAAACCCTTGAAATGAGTACATTTATTTTTGCTTGTCTTATCTATGCTCTTATTTTGTTTTTGTTTTTTGATATAAAAAAACTTTTTTTAAAAAAATTTTTTAAATGGAAAAATTAAGTAGTTTAACAAAGTAAAAAAGTAAAGGTGTCCCATAACCCATGTGGTCGTAGGGGAGCGAGAAATCAAAAACCTAACTTCTTAGGGCCCGCATATTAGGGGGGGCCCATTCCCCCCCTCGCTCTTTTTCCCTTCCTGACCCCAAAGAGCAGGTACTCCATTTTTTCAGTGGGGGAATGGGGGAAAATTTTTACTGAAGCCAAGGCGCGCAAAAAAAACCCAAAGGGCACCCCTAATGGGAACCACGCTCGACGCTCTTAACCCTTTGCTGGGGGGAAAGCGGTGCCTTTCCATGAGCTTCCTGCCCCCAAAA
>CM054162.1:29203028-29205528 GCA_028751875.1 Rapana venosa
TCAGCGATCTGACTGCTGTTTCCACTTCTTCTCGGAGGATAGGGTGACTGTCTGTGTCTTTTGCTTGCGGGTACATTAAGGACTTCTGGATCTCCTGCGTTTCTATAGTTATACAGGTCGGAGCAGTATTCTGTCCATCTGTTCAGAATGTCCTGGTCGTCAGTGAGACACTTCCCATTTTTGTCTTGGATTGTTAAACCTTTTCCCTGTTTTGTGCTAGTCAGGTCTTTCACCACTGATTTTGCTTTCTTGCTATTGTTTTTCTTGAGTTCTCTTCAATGTCTTGGCACTGTTCACCGATCCATTTTCTTTTGCCTCCGTCAGGGGACTTCCTGATTCTTTTGTTGACTGCCCTATATTGTTCTGGTCTTTCTTTTGTTTCATTTTTCTTTTTCTTCAACTCTCTACGCTTGTCGCATAGTTGTAGGATGTTAGTGTGACCCATGGTTTTTTGACTGGTCGATGTTTGCCAAGAAGCTCGCTTGCTGTTTCAGTCACTGCTGTATTGAAACTATTCGTCAGTGTATCTATGTCTGAGTCTATCACAGTGAGTGCTGCAAACTTTCCACCTATCCTTGCTTGAAAAATTTCTAATACCTCTGGTCCTTCAGCTTCTCGAGGTCAAATTTGATCGTGATGTTGTTCCGCTTGTGGATTTCTTTAGACGTAGTCGGAAAGTCATCATCACAAGATCATGATCACTCCCTATGTCTGCTCCTGGAAAACTTCGTGTCTGTGCGATGTTAACGCTAGACTGAAACCGTCTTTTCACCATGATGTAATCTATTTGGTTGTGGTGTTTTCCATTTGGGCTATGCCATGTCCATTTTCTGGATTTCTTGTGTGGGCCAAGTGTATTCACTAGCTGGAGGTGGTTGTTACTGGCAAACTCCAGGAGTCTCAAGCCTCTTTCATTTGATTGGTTATTGCAATGTGGCCCACAAACGCCCTCCCAGTCTTTCCATGCATCTTCTCCTACCTTGGCGTTCCAGTCACCTTGCACAACGAGGATGTCTTTCTTGTGAGTTTGATTCAGAACCTCTTGTAGCTGGTCATAAAATTCTTCTATGGCTTCATCTGTGCAGTCTGATGTAGGGGCGTATGCCTGTACTACAGTTATGTTAAAGAGGGTTGCTCTCAGGCGGATGGTAATAAGTCTGCTGGACACAGGCTGACAGCTCATGACGGTGTTCACGGTGTCTTTGTGAACGAGAAACCCCACGCTGTGTTCATGTTTATCCTGTTTTCCACTGTAGTATAATTTGTGGTCTTCCTGGGTCGTTGTTTCTCCCATGTTTTTCCACCTGACTTCGCAGAGCCGAAGGATGTGCCATTTATATCTGGACATCTCATGTGTCAGTTCTTCCACTTTGCCTGCAGCTCTTAGTGTCCGTACATTCCATGTGCCAATGATGGTGTTGTTTCTGGCACGGATTTTGCTGTGTTTTACATCAGTAGCATACTTTCGACCTCTGTCCTGATGAGCAAGCGTAAACTTAAATGGTATGGGCATGTCACAAGATCCAAAGGACTTGCAAAGACAGTTTTGCAAGGCACTGTCCAAGGTGGAAAAAGAAGAGGCAGACCAAGGAAGAGCTGGGAGGATAACATCAGCGAATGGACAGGCCTAGAACTCAACAAAACCCTGAGAAAGGCAGAACAGAGAGAGGAATGGAGGGAACTGGTTGTTGAGTCTTTGAGGGTGCCCCCACGGTCGTCAGACTACGGGACAGATAGATAGAACAAGTACAAGAAACCTGTTTCTACTGACATGTTTACAACCTAAATCCTTTAAATTTACACAGGGATGTCGCCATATTTGAAGGTAGAATCTTTTTATTCTAAAAACAACAACAACAAAACATCATCAACAACAACAATAACATCACCAAAACAACAGCAACAACGACATGATTTCGGCCACTTTAAGAAACGTGTCTCACTTCTTAAAAAAAAAATCTGTGTATAGACATTTGTTTCCCTATCATAGTAGTTTTTCTACATAACTTTTTGCCAAGGACAACTCTCTTGTTGCCATGGGTTCTTTTACGTGCCCTAAATGTCTGTTGCACAGGGGACCTCGGTTTATCGTCTTATCGGAAAGACTAGAACCCAGACCATCACTCAAGGTGTGGTTGATGGGGAGAGGGGGGGGGGTGAAGCTCGGGTAGGGTTAATGAGGGTCAGAGGTCATTATTTGATAATTACAAAAGGTCAGGGGTTATTGTTGTGTCTGATATTGTATATTATTGTTATTATTTACTGTTTATTTCTTGTTTTATTTCGAGGATAATGGAATAAACGCTCATGTCCTTTTTTTACATCCAGTCCCCATGTGTATGCAGTTTTGTAAATTTTGTCATCTGTTCCCACCTGCACACAAATGGCCTGCTCTTTCAAAAATCGGAACAGGTTTTAACGAGTGCGCAAGATGTTCTGCGTGCGTTCACACACGGGACCTCGGTTTATAGTCTCATCCGAAAGACTTTTAGGGGGAAGT
>CM054162.1:29210528-29215528 GCA_028751875.1 Rapana venosa
GGGGAGGAGTAGGCCATTGTGTGCCAGGGGGAAACCCGGATGCAAAATTGACAAAACTGCATACACACGGGGACTGGATGTAAAAAAAAGCACACGAGTGCTTTTTCCCATAACCCTTTCGAAAAAAAAAGGGAAAAAGAAAAAAAGAAAAAAATCAATCTCTCTCTCTCCCTCTCTCTCCCCCACTTCTCCTCTCTTTCTCTCCCTCTCTCTCTCTCTCCCCTCTCCCCTCTCTCTCTCTCTCTCCTCTCTTTTTCCTCATCTTTTCCTCCCCTCTCTGGGCCTTTTCTCTCCTCTCTTCCCCCTCCTCTCTTCCCCTCTCTCTCCTTTTCCCCTTTTGTGGTGTTGTTGTGTGGTGTGTTTTGGTGTTTTTGGTGTGTGTAAGAGGGGAAGAAAAGGGGAGAGGGGAAAAGAGAAGAGAGAAAAGAGAGAGAGGGGAACAAAAATGTTTTTTTAAAATTTTCTAATCCTTAGGAGACAAAAACCAAAATATTATACCACAACGAAAATCGGGTCGACTTTGTAAAAACCCTCACCCCCTAAAGCAGAACGTCACGATGACGTAATTATTTGATGCGTCATTTTACACCCTAATCTTGTCCGCAAAATGACGCCAACGGTTTCTTTAATTCTGACGTAATATTTAAAATGTGCTGACGTAATTTTTTTGAGGGTTTTTTGAAGTAATATTGAAAATTTGCCCGACGTAATATTGAGGTTGAGATTAACCTCCCAAGTATGCCCTTTCGTAATAATTTCCCTTTACTCACCTTCAAAATGGGAAAAAAAGGAATGAAAATGGTTAAATTTTGTTTTTTTGTCTCTGAAATTGTCAACAAAACATGTCATGTAATTAGATTAAAAAAATTATTGTTTTTTGTGTATGTGGGTGTGGGGTTTAATGAACAATAAACGTAAAATTTAAAAATTTTACGGAGCCAAACCCTTTTTCTTTGATTTTTGATTAAGCCAGTTCTGGGTTTTTTGTAAAGGTGAAAGGCACTTTTCTGCTGTCAAACTGTCTATTTTGTCTGTTTTTTCTGCTGTTTTTTCCCGTCTTGTCTGTTTTTTTCTGGGATTGCATTTTTCCCGTCTGTCTGTTTTGTTTATCTATCTATTTTATTTTCTATCTGTCTGTCTTTTCCCGTCAGCTGTCTATCTACCTATCATCTATCTATCTTTCTGTCTGTCTGTCTGTCCGTCCCGTCCCATCTATCTTCCCGGGTTCCCCTTTTGTCCTTTTTACTATTATCTATACTATCTGGGCTATCTATTTTCTTCCCCGTCGCCCGTCCCATCTATTTTTATCTATTTTTTCTACATCTATCTATCTATCCCATCTATCCGTCCCATCTATCGTCTGTCTATCTGTCCCGTCTCTCTTTTTACTCTCCCTTCCGGGCCCTTTTGTCTTAAACATCTATCTATCTATCCTTTTTTCCCCCCCGGTTTTTTGTCAACTACTATCTAAATTTTCTGGGCTATCTTTCCCGTCTGTCTATCTATTTTGTCTGTCTTCCTTTCGTCTCTGCAAAAAATTTTTTTTGTCTGTCTGTCTCTCCCATTTTCCCGGCGTCGTATTTTTTGTCTACGTTTTATTATTTTTATTTCATTTTTTTAAACCATTCTTTTATTTCGAGGATAGAGTCTGTTTATATCTGACGTCGTATATTCTGTCTGTCTGTCTGTCTGTTTATCTTCTGGCGTCATATTTCTTCTCCCCTCCGTTGTCTTTTTGTATTTCCGTGAAACGTGTACCATAACAGCAAATATTGAAAGAAGGATACAGGCAATGGAGATTAGATGCTTTCAAGAACTCTTGGGTATCTCACACAGAGATCACATCACTAACGAGGAAGTGAAAACCAGAATTTTAAAAATCGCTATCAGACCATCTGAAGAGCTCCTGACTTCAGTGAAAAAGACACAAACTAAAGTGGTTCGGGCACGTCACACAAACATCTGGACTGGCCAAGACTGTCCTACAGGGAACAGTACAAGGAGGGAGACGAAGAAGAGGCAGACAGAGAAAACGATGGGAAGACAACATCAGAGAGTGGACTACTGGCCTTGAGTGGAACGAGTTGCTACGGAAAGCTGAAAGCCGCGAGGAGTGGAGGAAGCTGGCTGCAAAATCTTCAGTGGCGCCCTGATGGTGTACTAGACTATGGAAAAAGGGAAGGGTTGTTTTGAAGGGACATTGTCTATATATTATGGGGGGACGGGATAGCCTAGTGGTTAGAACATTGCGCTCGCAATCTGACGACCCGGGTTTGATTCCCGTTCAAGGGGGATATTTTCCTCTTGAGTTAACATCAGTGCTGACTCCACTCTCCCCAAAAGTCCTTCGATGAGACTATAAACCGAGGTCCCATGTGCGAACGCACGCAGAACATCTTGCGCACACGTTAAAATCCCGTTCCGCTTTTCGTACGAGTAGGCCATTGTGTGCCGGTGGGGAACAGATGACAATTTACTAAACCGCATACACACGGGGACGGGATGTAAAAAAAAGCACATAAGGGCTTATTCCATTATCCTCGATATAAAAGAACAAGATAAAATAATATAAAATAAATAGTTTGAATGTCCCGGCAAGAGTGAATCAGCAATCTTGGACATTTATGAGAATGTAGTAACATCTTTCACAAAATGGATCGGTGGTCTAGAGGTAACGCGCCTGTCTAGAAAGCGAAAAATCCCGGTTTTCAAGTGTGCGGTGGTTTGATCCCCGTTTGTGCCCGAAACTTTTCCCCCCATCCACAAGACCATGAGTGGTGTGGTCTGGGTACTAGTCTTTCGGATAAGACGATAAACTGAGGTCCCGTGCGCAATACTCATTTAGTGCGCGTAATAGAAGTCACGGTGAGAAGGGATTTATCCCTGGCAAATTATGTAGAAAAAAGCTACTCTGATAGGAAACCAAAATACAGTTGCAGACAGGAAACGAAGAAAAAAATACTAATGGGTGGCGCTGCTCTTGTGGCGACGCGCCCTCCCCGGGGAGAGCAGTCCGAATTCCACGCAGAGAAATCTGCTGTGACTTAAAAGTGATATACAATACAATACAATACGATGTAATACAATACAATGCAATGCAATGCTATACAATGCACTACAATGCAATACAATACAATACATTACACTACAATGCAATGCAATACAGTGCAATGCAATACAATGCAATACAATGCAATACAATACAATACAATGCAATGCAATACAATACAATACAATATCATGGTCATTCACAACATAATTAATTTTCTTCTTAGACGAACGCTCTGACAGCAACAATTGTTTTCTCTCATATGAGCGAAAATGCCTCACGCTGCCGTTAAGCGCCTGACAAGTCAGGCCCAGCGCATCCGACTTCGGTGTGGGAGAGAATAGTTATCTTTTTAAGCCTTTCTGCAAGCAAAAGGCAGCAGGAGAATGGACCAAGAAGGCAGAAAATAGACAAGAAGGAGGTGACATGAAGAAAATGGAACGAGGCAGAAACAAAGAGAGGGATAGAAAAGAGGGAATTCCTGGCACAACATTTCTTAAAGGTGGAGATGCTATTTATACTGACAGGCTCCCTGCATTCCAAAAAAAGGGTGGCGCAGCGCTTGTGGCGACGCGCTCTCCCGCTCTCCCCGGGGAGAGCAGCCCGAATTTCACGGAGAAATCTGCCATGACTTAAAGTGGTATGAAATGAAATCTGAGCGCTTTGATTTGTTGCTTTACAAGATTCAGCGCTATATAAATTCCATACATTATTATTATTATTATTATTATTATTATTCCCACGGGGGAGAATTTATTTTAAGAAAGGTGTCACAGAAACAGAAGCATACCTTGTGACAGACAAGCGAACTTATAAAGGTGCTGCTATGCACGCACGCACACGCACGCACGCACGCACGCAAACACACATACACACACAGGGGACGTGATAGCCTGATGGTTGGAGTAATGTATTCGTGATCTGCTGACCCGGGTTCGATTCTCGTTCAAGAGGATTTTTCCTCCGGAGTTAACATCAGTGTAGACTCCACTCTCCCCAAAAGTCCTTCGGATGAGACTGTAAATCGAGGTCCCGTGTACGAACGCACGCAGAACATCTTGCGCACACGTTAAAACCCCGTTCCGCTTTTCGGAAGGATAGGCCATTGTGTGCCGGTAGGAACGGATGACAAAATGTACAAAATTGCATACACACGGGGACTGGATGTAAAAAAAGCATTCCATTATCCTCGATATAAAGAATTTTTTTTTAAATATATATATATAACACACTCACACACGCACGCACGCACACACACACACACACACACACACACACACACACACACACACAGCCGTCTAATATCACTGAGAAGTGAACAGACGTAAAATTGAAGTCAACAACAACACACACACACACACACACACACACACACACACACACACACACACACACACACACACACACACACACACACACACATAACATAAAGGTGTCACAGAAACAGAAGCATACCTTGTGACAGACAAGCGAACTTATAACAGTGCTGCTATGCGCGCGCGCACACGCACGCACGCACGCACGCACGCAAACACACACACACACATACACACACAGGGGACGTGAAAGCCTGGTAGTTGGAGTGATGTATTCGTGATCTGCTGACCCGGGTTCGATTCTCGTTCAAGAGGATTTTTCCTCCGGAGTTAACATCAGTGCCGACTCCACTCTCCCCAAAAGTCCTTCGGATGAGACTGTAAATCGAGGTCCCGTGTGCGAACGCACGCAGGACATCTTCCGCACACGTTAAAACCCCGTTCCGCTTTTCGGAAAAATAGGCCATTGTGTGACGGTAGGAACGGATGACAAAATTTACAAAACTGCATACACACGGGGACTGGAGGTTAAAAAAAGCACATAAGTGCTTATTCCATTATCCTCGATATAAAAGAATATTTTTAAAAAATATATATATATAACACTCACGCGCGCGCGCGTGCACACACATACA
>CM054162.1:29218028-29233028 GCA_028751875.1 Rapana venosa
GCACATGAGTCCTTGGTCCATTATCCTTCCTTCCTTTCCTTCTTCCTTCCTTTCTTTCTTTCTTTCTTTCTTTCTTTCTTCCTTCCTTTTTTTCTCTCTATCTGTAAAAGACATCCCCAGCAGTTTGGAGATCAGAGTCCTTGCGATCCGTGTCGGCCATCTTGGCTCCTTCTCCTCCCTCCCTTCCTCTTCACTCCCTCCATCCTTTCCTCCCTCCTTTCCTTCCTTCCTTCCTTCCTTCCTCCCTTCCTTTCCTTTCTTCCTTTCTTCGTTCCTTCCTTCTTTCCCTCCCTTCCTTCTCTCCCCCCCCCCCTTTCTCCCTCCCTTCTTTCCCTCCCTTCCTCCTCTCTTCCTTTCTTCCTCCCTTCCTTCCTTCCTCCCCTTCCCTCCTCCCTCCCTCCCTCCCTCTCTTCCTTCCTTCCTCCCTCCTTCCTTTTCCCTCCTTCCTCTTTCCTCCCTCCCTCCCTTCCTTCATTCCTACCTTCTTTCCTTCCCTTCCTCCCTCCCTCTCTTCCTTCAGTTCTTCCTTCTTTCCTCCCTCCCTCTCTTCCTTCTCTTCCTTCATTCCTTCCTTCATTCCTCCCTTACTTCCCTCCCTCTCTCTCTCCCTAAAACACATCCACAGCGGCTTGAAGATCCGAGTCTTTGGCATCCGGGTCGGCCATCTTGGCCAAGCTGACGTCATTTCCCGTTCCGGGAGTGGCGGGTTCGTCCAGTCTGTGTGTCCTCTTGGCAGCCACGAAAACCAGGATGCTGAAGATTACAGACAGGGCGCGGAAAAACGTCTGCCAACCAAGCAGCTTCCATCGGAACTTGTCGTTGTCATAGAGGAGACAAGCCCCGCCCCCTTCTTCGCAGCCCGATTCCCATTGGATACACACGCCGTCAATCAATTTTCCGAAACAGATGGGCGCCAGCATCCACCCTGAGAACAAAGAGAGAGAGATGAAGAAAAATGTTGAGTCGGTTTGGTTTGGAAGACTGACATCATTACTTATTTATTCTTTGATTTCATAGGATAATGGAATAAGCACGCATGTGCTTTTATTTTTCACCCAGTCCCCGTGTGCATGCAGTTTTGTCCATTTTGTCATCCGTTCCCACCGGCACACAATGGCCTACTCTTCCGAAAAGCGGAACGCGGGTTTTAACCTGTGCGCAAGATGTTCTGCGTGCGTTCGCACACGGCGCCTCGGTTTATAGTCTCATCCGAAGGACTTTTGGGGAAGAGTGTGCCGGTGGGAACGGATGACAAAACTGACAAAACTGCCTACACACGAGAACTGGATGTAAAAAAGCACACGAGTGCTTATTTCATTATCCTCGAAATAAAAAACAAAACAAAAAATCCCTTCCCTTTCTCTCTCCCTCTCTATCCCTCTCCCTCTCCTCTCTCCTCCCCCCCCCCCCCCCCCCCTCTCTCCCTTTCTCTCCATCTCTCTCTCTCCCACTCTCTCTCTCCCTCTCTCTATCCTCTCTCTATCTCCCTCTCTCTTCCCCTCCTCTCTTCACCCTCTCCCTCTCTCTCTCTCCCCCCCTCTCTCTCACCATTTCTCTCCCTCTCTTCTCCCTCTCTCTCTCTCCCTCTCTCTCTCCCCTTCTCTCTCTCTCCCCCTCTCTCTCTCCACTCCTCTCTCCCTCTCCTCTCTCCCATCTCTCTCACCCTCTCTCATCCCCTCTCTCCCTCTCCTCTCTCCCCCTCTCTCTCTCCCTCTCTCATCCCTTTCTCCCTCTCCCTCTCTCCCTCCCTCTCTATCTCCCTCTCTCCCTCTCTCCCCCTCTCATCTCCCTATCTCTCCCTCTCTCTCCCTTATCTTCCCTCTCTCTCTCTTCCTCTCTCTCTCTCACACAGTCTCTCTCTCTCTCCCTCTCTCTCCCTCTCCCTCTCTCCCTCTCTCTCTCTCCCTCCTCTCTCCATCTCTCTCTCTCCCTCGCTCTCTCTCTCTCCATCTCTCTATCTCCCTCTCTCTCCCCCCCTCCCTCTCTCTCCCTCTCTCTCCCTATCTCTCTCTCTCAAAGAATCGCGTGGAAGGAACAAGGGAATGGAGGGGGATATAGTAAGCAACCCCATCACCTTCCCCCATCACCCGAAAACAACAACAACAACAACAACAACAACGACAATAAGATACTGACCTGTGACTGAAGTAATGAAGGAACTGAACCCCATACACAGGGACTTATCCCTTTCCTCCACTGACCTGAAAAGACAGACAGACAGACAGACAGACAGATATACATACAGACAGACAGACATACAGAGAGATATACAGACAGATATACAGACATATATACAGACAGATATACAGACGGACAGACAGACAGACAGACAGACAGATTACAGACAGACAGATATACAGACATACAGACATATTAACAGACATGCAGAAAGACATAAAGACAGACATACAGACAGACATAAAGACAGACATACAGACAGACAGATATACAGACAGACAGATATACAGATATACAGACAGACATACAGACAGGTATACAGACATAAAGACAGATATACAGACAGATATACAGACATAAAGACATATATACAGACAGACATACGCACAAACAGTTATACAGACAGATATGCAGACAGACAGACAAACATAAAGACAGATATAGAGACATACAGACATACATAAAGACAGATATACAGACATACAGACAGATATGCAGACAGACAGAGAGACAGATATAAGGACAGATATACAGACAGACAGACATACAGACAGATACACAGACAGATATACAGACAGGCAGACAGATACACAGACAGATATACAGATAGACATAAAGACAGATATACAGACAGACAGACATAAAGACAGATATACAGACAGACAGACATAAAGACAGATATACAGACAGACAGACAGACAGACAGATATACGGACTACAGACAAATATACCTTCTTACAGACATACAGAGATAATAATAACCTACGTGGTTTTTTTACATTTAGTCCCCGTGTGTATGCGGTTTTGTAAATTCTGTCATCTGTTCCCAACGGCACACAATGGCCTACTCTTACGAAAAGCAGGACAGGATTTAACGTGTCCGCAAGATGTTCTGCGTGCGTTCGCACACGGGGCCTCGGTTTATAGTCTCACCCGAAGGACTTTTGGGGAGAGTGGAGTCTGCACTGATGTTAACTCCAAGGGAAAATATCCCCCTTGAACGGGAATCGAACCCGGGTCAGCAGATTGCGAGCGCAATGTTCTAATCACTAGGCTATCCCGTCCTGAGAGAGAGAGAGAGAGAGAGAGAGAGAGAGAGATGAGAGAGAGAGAAGAGAGAGAGAGAGAGAGAGACAGACAGACAGACAGACAGACAGAGACAGACAGACAGACAGACAGAGACAGAGCAGAAAGACAGAGAGATAGACAGACAGACAGAGACAGAGACAAACAGACACAGAGACACAGAGAAACAGACACACACACACTTACACTCACACACACAAAAAACTCACACACACACAATCACACACTTACATACTCACACACTTACACACACACTCACACACTTGCACACACACTCACACACACACTTACACACACACACACACACACTTACACACACTCACTCACACTTACATACTCACACACTTACACACACAACACACACACACTCACACACTTACATACTCACACACTTACACACACACTCACACACTTGCACAACACACTCACACACACACACACACTTTACACAACACAACACACACTTACACTACACTCACTCACACTTACATACTCACACACTTACACACTTACACAACACACTCACACACACACACACTCACACTTATACAACACACTCACACACTTGCACAACACACTTACACAACACAACACTTACACACACACAATCACACACTTAACACACTCACTCACACTTACATACTCACACACTTACACACTTACACAACACACTCACACACACACACTCACACTTATACAACACACTCACACACTTGCACAACACACTTACACACACACAACACACACTTTCTAAGGCTTGCTCAAATATCTCCACAGCAAGAAGAGTGAATAGTTTGTTTTATAGAATAAAACTTAATGCATTCGTAACCAAATTCAGTAGAAACAGTAAATGTCTATGTGGTGAGAATATTTCTAATACTCATATAATATTTGAATGTAAGAATACGAAAGCTTTTTTACCTCAATTTTCTGAAAACTCCCTTAGAAGCATATTCAATAATTTGAATTTGGCATTTGATATTGCAAAAGGTCTCTGGCATAGTCCTATAGGACATTTGTTATAGTTTCATTAATGTTAATCACTTTTTATGTTTTTGTTTCTGTGGTGTGTTTTTAAAGATATTTTTTATTGTATCTTTTGCTTTGCACGGTTTCTTTTCATGATTAGACTACTTTTTCCCCCTCGCATTTTTCAGTAGGGCCTCTACAACCACCTCAATTATCATACACCCCTTGTATATATATATTTTTCTTTCTCGTCTTATATCACTGAGAGTGAACAGACGTAAAATCGAAGCCAACAACAACAACACTTACACACACACAACACACACTTACACACACTCACTCACACTTACATACTCACACACTTACACAACTTACACAACTCACTCACACACACACACACAACACACTCACACTTATACAACACACTCACACATACACTCACACACACACACCTCACACACACACACTTACACTTACACTCACACACTTACATACTACAACACTCACACACTTACACAACACACTCACAACACACTCACACTTATACAACACACTCACACTCACATACTCACACACACACACAAACTCACACACACTTACACTTACCACTCACACACACTTACACTCACACACTTACATACTCACACAAACTCACACACACACACACACACACTCACACACTTACATACTCGCACACACACTCACACACCTCAACACACCACACACACCACACACACACACACACACACACACACACACACACACACACACTTAGTCCCACACACACCGAAGTCTTTCGGATGAGACTATAAACCGAGGCCCCGTGTGCGAACGCACGCTGAACATCTTGCGCACACGTTAAATCCTGTTCCGCTGTTCGAAAGAGTAGGCCATTGTGTGCCGGTGGGAACAGATGACAAAATTAAAAAAACAGCATACACACGGGGGAAAAAAAATCAACTGAGCGCTTTGATTTGTTGCTTTACAAGATTCAGCGCTATATAAATTCCATACATTATTATTGTTATTATTATTATTATTATTATTATTATCATCATCATCATCATCATCATCATCATCATTATTATTACTACTACTATTATTATTATTATTATTGCTATTATTATTATTACCATCATTATTATTATGATGATGATTATTATTATTATTATTATTATTATCATCATTATTATTATTATTATTTTAACCCCCCCCCCCCACACACACACACTTATTCCCACACAGACCTGAGAATTACCAGGACATGGGGGATGAAGCTGATGGTGCTGAAGAGCGATGTCACGCAGAAGACCACGAGCCAGGGATAGAACATCACACAGCTGTAGTCACACATGCCCGCCTCCGCTCGCCCTCCATCGATGCACGTGCAGTTGACGTAGCCCTGCACACAGACGCAAGTCAGCGGTCTTGCAGCGGCCAGTGGCTGGGACGGGATAGCCTAGCGGTTAGAACATTGCGCTCGCAATCTGACAACCCCGGCGTTCGATTCCCGTTGAAGGGGGATATTTTTTCCTCTGGAGTTAACAACATCAGTGCTGACTCCACTCTCCCCAAATAAGTCCTTCGGATGAGACTAGAAACCGAGGCCCCCGTGTGCGAATTCACGCAGAACATCTTACGCACATCCTTGTTCCGCTTTTTGTAAGAGTAGGCCTTTGTGTGCCGGTGGGAACAGATGTTAGAATGTACAAAACCGCATACACACGGGGACTGGATGTATAAAAAAAAAAAGCACGCAAGTGCGTCTTCCATTATCCTCGATGTAAAAGAATAAGGTAAATAAATAAATAAATAAGGTAGGTTCTTTTACGTGCATTCAAATGAGTATTGCACACAGGACCTCGGTTTATCGTCTCATCTGAAAGACTAGCACCAAGACCGCCACTCACACTGGTGGGGCAAAAGGTTTAGGCACAAACAGGGATCAAACCACTAAAAAAAAAAGGTAAAGGTAAAGGAGTCCCATAACCTATAAGGTCGTAGTGGAGCGAGGCGTCAGAGACCTCACTTCTCTAGGGGCCAGCATATTGAGGGCGGCGCCCATCTCCTCTCCCTCGCTGCTTTACCTTCCCTGACCCTAAAGAGGTACCCATTTACAGCTGGGGGAACTGGGGAACTGTACTGAAGCCAAGGCGCGCAAACGGTCACCCATCCAAGTGGTAACCACGCTCGACGCAGCTTAACTTGGCTGGTGGAAAGCGAGTGCTCCGACCACTGAGCTATCCCGTCCCCTTAAAAACCTGGACTTTTCCCTTTCTAAGGAGGTGCGTTACCTCTAAACCACCGATCCACCATAGAAATAAATGACAAAATTTACAAACATAATTATGCATATAGGTGTCGAGCTTAGACATCGTTCTTGAGGTCGAAATGGGGCTATCTATCCTCAAAGGTAAAGGTAAATGAGTGCCATAACCTATGTGGTCGTAGAGGAGCGAGGCGTCAGAGACCTCAACTTCTCAAGGGGCCAGCATATTGAGGGCGGCGCCCATCTCTTCTCCCTCGCTGCTTTACCTCCCCTGACCCTAAAAAAAGGCCAGGTACCCATTCTACATCTGGGTGAAGTGGGGGGGGGGGGGGGGGGGGGGACCGACTGAAGCCAAGGCGCACAAACGGTCACCCATCCAAACTGGTAACCACGCTTAACCTTAGCTTTGGTGGGGGGAGGGTGGGGGAGGGGTGGGGGGGAGGGAGGCAGGGGGGGGGGGGGGGGGGGGAGGAGCGATAGCTCTGACCCACTGAGCTATCGCGTCGCCGATGTTGGTAAAACAAAAGATGGTGCAATATTGCAAACTCGCACCACTGCTGAAAAGGAGACGGGATAGCCTAGTGGTTAGAACATTGCGCTCGCAATCTGACGACCCCGCGTTCGATTCCCGTTCAAGGGGGATATTTTCCCCTGGAGTTAA
Organism: Rapana venosa; assembly: GCA_028751875.1. Taxonomy (NCBI): domain Eukaryota; kingdom Metazoa; phylum Mollusca; class Gastropoda; order Neogastropoda; family Muricidae; genus Rapana; species Rapana venosa. Next base: position 29,225,192 of record CM054162.1, read on the forward strand.
CACCAGTGCAGACTCCACTCTCCCCAAAAAAAGTCCTTCGGATGAGACTAGAAACCGAGGCCCCGTGTGCGAACGCACGCAGAACATCTTACGCACACGTTAAATCCTGTTCGGCTTTTTGTAAGAGTAGGCCATTGTGTGCCGGTGGGAACAGATGACAGAATTGACAAAACCGCAAACACACGGGGCCTGGATGTAAAAAAAAAATTTTTTAAAGCACATCAGTGCTTATTCCATTATCCTCGATATAAAAAAGAATAAAATAATATAAAAAAAAACTAAAATAACCTCAGAGGTCTAGCCGAGGAAGAAAGAGACGAAAGACAAGACTCCCTCACCCCACCCACAACAAGCAGACAATCTAACAGAATTTCATTTCATTTATTTCATTTCATTTATACCACTTTAAGTCACGACATTTCTCTGCGTGAAATTCAGGCTGCTCTCCCCAGGGGAGAGCACGTCGCCACAAGAGCAGCGCCACCCTTATTTTATTTTATTTTTTGGTCTGCAACTGTATTTCTTTCCCTCTAATCAGAGTGGCTTTTTCTAAGAATTTTGCCAGGGACAACTCCCTTGTTGCCGTGGGTTCTTTGACGTGCGCTGCCTAATTTTCTGTAACTCACGGGACCGCGGTTTATCGTCTCATCCGAAAGACTAGCGCCCAGACCACCACTCATGGTCTAATGGATGGGGGGGGGGGGGGGGGGGGGGTAAGTTTCGGGCCCAGACGGGATACGAACCACCGCACACTTCCGACCCGGACTTTTCGCTTTCTAGACAGGCGCGTTACCTGTAGACCACCGAATAAAGAACGCTTAACGATACAATGCCGACGAAGACAGCAAGAAGTAGGAAAGGAGTGAAAGGAGTAGAAAATGGGTGGCGCTGTTCTTGTGGCGACGCGCTCTCCCCGGGGAGAGCAGCCCGAATTTCACGGAGGGAAATCTGCCGTGACTTAAAGTGGTATGAAATGAAATCTGAGCGCTTTGGTTTGTTGCTTTACAAGATTCAGCGCTATATAAATTCCATACATTATTATTATTATTATTATTAAAGGAGGAGGACAGCAGGGGGGGTACAGGGCACCTCTCCCTCCCTCCCTCCCTCCCTCACTCACCCCCTCCCTCCCTCACTCACCCCCTCCCTCCCTCCCTCACTCACTCACTCACCCCTCCCTCCCTCCCCACCCCTCCCTCCCTCCCTCCCTCATCACTCACCCCTCCACAGCGGGAGGTACAGCCAGCATGGCAGGGGTAGAAGTAGGTCAGACCATCCCCCTCCCCACACACAGGGAAGTAGCGTCCGTCATCACACCCACACCCCTCCACACACCCCGCCCTCCCCTCACCCCCCTCCCCCACGACGACTGCTGCTGCTGCTGTTCCAAAGGAGCTGCACATAAGTATTATATACACACACACACATGCAGAGCGCGCGTGTGTGTGCGTGTGTGTGTGTGTGTGTGTGTGTGCATGCACAAAGCGCGCAAACACACACATATGTACACAGACAGACACAGGCATGCCTGTACGCACAACAATCACGCACATATATATGCACACAACGTGCGCGCGCATACACACCACACACACACGCGCGCGCGCGCGCGCACAAATCATCATCATTCATCACCATCATCATCATTCATCATCATCATCATCATCATCATCATTCATCCCCATCATCATCATCACCACCATCTTCGTCGTCGTCGTCATCATCATCATCATCATCATCATCATCATCATCATCACCATCATCATCATCGTCATTAATATTATAATCGCCGTTATTAGCGTCATAATCATTAGCATCATTAGCATTATAATCATTAGCATAATAATCGTCGCTATCATCGTCGTCATCATCATCATCATCATCATCACAATCGTCGTCATCATCATCATCATCATCACCACAATGCATACCACCACCACCACCACTACCACCACTATCACTACCACTTTATCCATCATCATCACCACCACCACAAACACCTCACCAACACCACCCCACCCACCCCCTAACCACTCCTACCACCACCACCCCCAACACCACCCACCCCCTAACACCACCACCACCCACCACCACCAACCCCACACCACACCACCCACCCTAACCACCACCAACCCCACCACCACCAACCACCACCCACCACCACCCACCCCCTAACCATCACCACACAACCAACCAACAACCACCAACCCCCACCCACCCCAACCACCACCCACACCACACCACCATCACACCACCACCAACCCACCCATCCCAACCACCACACCCCTAACACCCCCTAACCACCCCCCTAACCACCCCAACCCACCCCCAACCCACCCACCAACCACCCACCCACAACCCACCATCCCTAACCACCCCTAACCATCCACCCCTAACCACCCCTACCCCACCCCACCAACCAACCACCCACTCCTAACACCCCTAAACCACATCCCACACCACCACCCCCCACCCACCAACCACCTCCACCCCTAACCACCCCTAACACCCCCTAACCACCCCCAACCACACCCACCCCACCACCCACCCACCCCCTAAACCAGCCCCCACACCCCAACCACCACCCACCCACCAACCCACCCACCCCCTAACCACCCTCCCACCACCACCCCCACCACCCCCACCACCCACACTCACCAGGGGTGACGATTGAGGCTGATCACGTAGAAGAGGAGGGCATTCCTTGACAGCGGCCGGACAAGTCGAGTGATCATCTCATACTTCACAACATCATGGGGTCCCATCTTCAGGCGCTATGATGTAGCACCGAAGGTACCACCGGGGGGGGGGGGGGGGGGGAGAACAGGATAGAACCCGCTCGACGACAGACCAACAACACCAAACACACGCAGACAGACAGACAGACAGACAGACAGCAGACGACCAAGCACGCGCATGCACACAAATCGTATCAGATATCTAACGCGTAGTGTAAACCTGTGGGAACGGAGCACAACATCGACAAAACTGTATACAGACCGGGACTGTATGTAAAAATAAAGCTCAGAGTGCGGTGTGCGTGTGTGCATGTGTTTGTGTGGTGGTGTGTGTGCGATTGTGGTGTTGTAAGTACATTGAATTGTAGGCTGCATTTGATGAGTAGATGAATAAAGCGTTTTGATATAGAGCTATATATTCCATTTATTATATTTTTTATTATTATTATTCCTCCACTATCTTCAATCTCTCTCTACTCCTCTCTCCTCTCTCTCTCCTCTCCTTCTCTCTCTCTCTCTCTCTCCCCCCCCCCTCTCTCTCCTCTCTCTCTCTCTCTCTCATCTCTCCTCTTTTCTTTATAGATGGCTTGATGGGGAAAAAGCAAATGCCTTAGTCTACCACTGAAATTAAAAGTTTGACTTACTTTCCACACACACACACAACGCACAACATACAGACAAAACAACACACACTCACCACAACCACACACAAACACACACACATACACAACAACACACAGACAGCACACACACAAAAACACACAACAAACACCCACAACACACCATACCACAACCCAACACCACAAACATAAACACACTCACACACAACACTCCCCCCACACACACCACACAACACCCCCCACCCACCACCCCACCCCCCCCCACCCCCCCACACAACAACACACACACACACACACACCCACACGCCCGCACGCTCATGTTGATTATTTTGGTCACCTAGAGCAATGTTGGCTCGCCAAGCAGCGAAGGCAAATTGGTTCTCGATGTACTTGGCAATGAAAGACTGACCTCCAGCCACAGATACGACAATAGCACAGGCCGACAACACGCTCAACAGTACACGGGTAGTGCACAGTCGCCACAAACTCGCCAGGAAACTGCACGCAACACACACACACAACACACACACACACACCGAGGATAGCCTAGTGGTTAGCTTAGAAACAATGCGCCGCAACTGACGACCGGGTTCGAATACCGTTCAAGGGGGGATTTTCTTCTTGGAGTTAAATTTCAGTGCGACTCCCACTCTCTCCCCCAAAGTCCTTTGGATGAGCTTTAGCGTTTGATTTGTGCTTTACAGATTCAGCGCTATATAAATTCCATACGTTATTATTATTATTACATAAAGCGAGCACCGTGTGCGAACACACGCAGTAACTCTTGCGCATCACGTTAAACCTGTTTCGCATTTTTGTAAGAGTAGGCCATTCGTCGCCGTGGGAACGGGTGACAAAATTACAAACCGCATGCACACGAAAAGAAAAAAGAGAGAAAAAAGAAAGAAATGAAGAAGAAACAAAGTAAAGAAGAAGAACGAAAAAAAAGAAAAAAAGACAAGAAAGCAAAAAAACGAAAGACAAAGAAAGAAAGAAAGAAAAACAAAGAACAGACAAAAAAAGAAAAGTAAAGAAAGAAAAGAAAAAAAGAAAAGTAAAGAAAGAAAGGAAAGGACAAAAAGAAAGAAAGAAAGAAAAGAAAAAAAAAAAAAAAGAAAGAAAGAACAAGAAGAAAAGAAAGATAAGAAAGAAACAGAAAGAAAGACCAGAAAGAAAGAAAGAAAACAGAAAGAAAAGAAGAGAGGAGAGAAAGAAAGAAAAAAGAAGAAATATAGAAGTAAGAAAGAAAAAGAAAGAAAAAAGAAAAAAAAAAAAAAAAAAAAAAAGAAAAGAAGAAAGAAAAGAACAGAAAGGAAAGAGAAAAGGAAGAAGAAGGTAAAAAAAAAATGAAGAGAAAAGAAAGAAAGCAAAGAAAGAAAGAAGTAAAGAAAGAAAAGAAAAAAAGAAAGAAAGAAAAGGAAAGAAAGAAAGAATGAATGAAACAAAGAAAGGAAAACAAAAGAAAAGAACAAAAGAAAGAACAGAAGAAAGAAAAAGAAAAGAAAGAAAGAAACAAAAAGAAAAGAAAAGAAAAGAAAAGAAAGAAAGAACGAAAAGAGAAAAAAGAAAAAAAGAAAATAAGAAGAGAAAAAAGAAAAGAAAAGAAAAAAGAAAGAAAGATAAAAAAAAAAGAAGAAAGAAAAGAAAAAAAAGAAAAGAAAAAAGAAAGAAAGAAAAGAAAGAAAAAAAGAAAAGAAAAGAAAAGAAAGAAAACCTACTTTTTACCGCAAACAATACTTTCTGAAAGTTCACCCCTCTCTTGAAACGAGTGCCAGCATCCTTGTGTATTTGTGAGACAGGGGGAGAGGGGAAGGAAAAAGGAGGGAAAGGGGTAGGAGGAGGAGGAGGAGGAGGAAGGGACTTCAACGGGGAGAGAAAGAAGGGGAGAAGACGAGCAGGAGATGCACCCGAAGGTCAGGTACCCAAGCCACCAACCACAAGCAACCGGTGGCGATAGTGCATGTCTGGCTGACCAAAAGTACACGTAATGTTGTCAGTTAAAGTCATCAGCATGGGAGGAGAGCAAGAGAGAGAGAGAGAGAGACGAAAGAAAGAGAGAAGAGAGAGAAAGAGAGAGAGAGAGAGAGATGAGAGAGAGACGAGAGAGATGCGAATGCGAATGGATGCGAATGGTTTATTAAAAGGCCTTGCCACAAGAGAGAGAAGAGAGAGGAGAAGAGGAGAGAGAAGAAGAGAAGATAGAGAGAGAGAGAAGAAGAGAGAGAGAGAAGAGAGAAAAGAGAGAAGAGAGAGAGAGAAGAACTCGAACTCAGAACTCGAACTTCGAAGAGAGAGAGAGGAGAGAGAGAAGAGAGGAGAGAGGAGAGAGAGAGAGAGAGAGAGAGACTCAATCTCGAACTCGAATCGGAACCGAATGTTTTAATGAGGATCAATTGGCATAAGTCCAGAGACTTCTTTACACCAGCCCTCAAGAAAAAAATTACAAAGACAAAAAAAAAACAAATAGTAAACAAAAAGAAGAAATGCATAAAATAACAAATGAAAGCTGTCAATAACTTAATCACTTAGTTTTATAAAGCCATCAACTACTCACATTAAGTTCAATTATTATATACCAAACCAGCACTCAAGTGAAATGGACTAATACAGTCTATTAAATAAAATTCCTCACACATAAAGATACATTCACACTTTCACATCACACTCGCACACCATGCATTTCAACGAAAACGAAGCACAGCCAATGGTTTTTTAAAAAGCTGAGACGAAAGAATGAGAAAAAAAACGACTTGTTAACATCAGTTATGCAGTGAAAGTAAAGATGTAACAACACTCTTTCCACAGTCATTAGTTCACAAACACACACACACACAACACACACACAACACAACACACACACACACACACACACGCACGCACGCAACACATGCAGGAACAAACAGCTCACACATGCACATAAAATCAAATCAATACCCATTCCAATAAATATATCATCCAAAATGACACTACTCAAAATCTAATTGTTCCTACTTAGAGAGATGAGAGACAGACAGACAGACAGAGATAGAAATAGAGACAGAGACAACAGAGTCACAGAGAACAGACAGACATACAACAGACAGGCAAGATATAGAAAGCCACAACGATTTTTAATTATTATATATATAATTATATATATATTATATTGATATATAATATATTAATATATATTTACACGGGGACTAGATGTTGTTATTTTAAAAAGCACACGAGTGCTTATTCCATATCTCGAAAAAGAATAAAAATATCTAAGAATAAATCATTAAATAGATAAATAAATAAATGATAAAATGAAGGGATGGTTTAAACTAACATCATGTTATCAAAGGTGGTTTTAAAAAATCCACATTTACAGTTGGAACAAACTGAAGCCTACGAACTGCCAGATATTAAACTGAACTTGTTACACCAGCCGCCATGGCGCAGTGGTTAGCGCCTTGGGTTACGGACTGGAAGGTCGCGGGTTCGATTCCCATAAGAGTCATAGGGATTTTTCGGACTCCGGCCGGCTCCTACCCAGAGTGAGTGTGCTGTGGGCTCAGTGGGAAGACTGGGACCACACAGACGAGCTTCATCCACTTAACGGATGCGAGTTTGAGAGTGTTGCTCAAATTACCTGACCAACACTACAGGTGTCTGTATCTCTCGGGCCCGGTTGACGCCGGGATATATTATGATAGTAAGCGTAGAGTACAACCCTGTCAAGTAGTCTCAAAGCATATGCACTTCCACAGCAGCATCATTACGTCATCCTCATTGTCATTGATCATCATGCATTAAAAAAAAAATTGCCTCTGATTCGGTGGTCCCGGTTTCTCTGGTCTCATGGTGACCTCAGATTCGGTTTGCCCATACACTTCTGTGCCTGTGGTGAGTTTGTGTCAAAGCCTTTGGGGTTGGAGGTTCGCGGGGGACGGTCGTTGGAGGGACGTTGTGGTGGTTGCCACCTCGGGTGGGCAACTCACTCAGTCTGGCTCCGCGACTGAGCTAATACTGTCGTTAGTAGGGGGCTTAGTAGGTGGTGTCCTGCGTATGTTAGCTCAGAACAGGCACCACTGAACACCACCAAAGTGACCCAGCAGCAGTGCAGGGCCCCTCTGGCTGGTGGCCCCACGGCGGCCTGATAGTGATGGGCTCCCTGTGGACTTCCGACCCTGAGAATGAGACAGTGAATCTGGGTGTGGCTGTGGCGGGGAGATGGAGATGAGCGGTGTGGGAGCAGTAGGACGGGGGGTCGTCAGAAGATGAGGCAGCAAAAAAAAAAAAAATTAAAAAAAACAACCTGAACTTGTTACTGTTGTTGAGCCCAATATAAGCTGTTATCTTGTTACAGCTCTGGTATAAGAGCGTATATGTATGTATATCCCCATTCAAGGGGATATTTTCCTCTGGAGTTAACATCAGTGCAGACTGCACTCTCCCCAAAAGTCCTTCGGATGAGACAATAAACCGAGGTCCCCGTGTGCGAACGCACGCAGA
>CM054162.1:29243028-29250528 GCA_028751875.1 Rapana venosa
TACCTTTATGCTATACTACACAATAATAATAATAATAATAATAATAACAACCACACAATAGACAAGAACGAGGTGGCAGGAAGTAAAGGAACTAGGCAGAAACAACAGAGAAGGATAGAAAAGAGGGGATTTCCTAGCACAGAATTTCTAGAAGATGGGGCATTGCTATTTAACACTGATAGGCCCTCGGCATCCCCACGGGGTGGGGGGCAGTTTTCGATATACCTCGCCATACAGGCAGCCAACCTATCAATTCAGAGGATATTCCTTCGATTTATGGGAGAGTTGTTATGTGAAGAGTTTGTCATGACTGAAAACAATATCAGCATAACATTTTTTTTAATGTAGAACAGCATTTTAATGTAAGTCTTGACACCTAGGTAAAGGTAAATGCAAAGGAGTTCCCATAACCTCTAAGGTCGTAGGGGAGCGAGATGTCAGAGACCTCAGCTTCTCCAGGGGCCAGCATATTGAGGGCAGCGCCCATCTCCTCTCCCTCGCTGCTTTACCTTCCCTGACCCTAAAGAGGGAAGGTACAGCTGGGTGAACTGGGTGGGGGGAGGGGGGGGGTCTGTACTGAAGCCAAGGCGCACAAATGGTCACCCATCCACTTGGTAACCACGCTCAATGTTGTTTGACCTTAGCTTTGGGGAAAGCGAGTGCTCTGACCACTGACCTGTCTCTTAGCACATGGCTTTCCTGTATAACTGACGAAGCTTTTGGTCCAGGCCCAAAAAAAAGGTAGATATGACTTCAAATGGGACGGGATAGCCTAGTTAGTTAGAGCGTTGCGCATTGCGCTCGTGTTCTGCAGACCCGGGTTCGAATCCCGTTCAAGGGGATATTTTTCCCTGGAGTTAACATCAGTGCCGACTCCAGCCCCACCCCTTCCCCCAAAAAGTTCTTTGATGATGCTATAAACCGAGGCCCTGTGTGCGAACGCACGCAGAACATCTTGTGCACACGTTAAAACCTGTTCCACTTTTTGGAAGAGTAGGCCATTGTGTAGTGGTGGGAGCGTATGACGAGATTTACAAAACAGTATACACACAGGGACTGGATGTAAAACAAAAAGCAAAAACACACGAGAGCTTATTCCTTTCTCCTCGAAATAAAAAAAATATAATATAAGGGTTTTTTAAGCCCATCTACTTGGTAACCACGCTCAATGCTGCGTATAGCCTTAGCTTGAGGGAAAGCTAGTGCTCTGACCACTGAGCTATCTCTAAACACTTGGCTCATATATAAAACCATAATCCTAACCCTCAACCTAACCCTAACCCTAACCTGACCCATACCCTAGCCCTAACCCTAACCCTAACCGAAAACTAACCCTAATCATAACCCTAACCTTAACCCTAACCTAACCCTAGCCCTAACATAAACCTAGCCCTAACCCTAAAGGTAACCCTAACCCTAAGCCTAACCGAAAACCCTAACCCTAACCAAACCCTAACCCTCGCCTTAAACCCTAACCCTAACCTTAACCCTTACCCTTACTCTAACCCTAACCTAACCCTAACCTTACCCTAACGATAAGCCTACCCCTAACCAAAAACCCTAACCCTATCCTAAACCTAACCCTCGCCTAAACATAACCCTAACCCTAACTTTAACCCTAACCCTAACTCTGACCATAACCTAACCCTAACCATACCCCTAACCCTAATCCCTCAACCCTAAAACCCTAACGCTACCCTACCGAACTAACTAACACTAACCTAACATAACCTATCATAACTAATCCTAACCCAAACTCTAACTCAAACCCTAACATACACTAACTTTACCTTTACCTAACTTAACCTAAACACTTATCTTAACACTAACCTAACTTATCCTAACCTAACCGTAACCTAACCCTAACACTAAACCCTAATCCCTAAACCCTAAATCTAACCCTAACACTAACCCTCAACCCTAAACCCTTAACTCTTAACACTATCCCTAACCCTAACTATATCCCTAACCCTAACATAATCCTAACCAAACCTTAAACCTAACCCTAACCTTAACCTTAATGTAACCCTAGCCCTAACGTAACACTAACCCTATCATAAACCCTTACCGAACCCCTAACCCAAACCCTAACCTAACCCTAACCCTGACACTAACCGTAACCCTAACCCTAAACCTACCCATAACCCTAACCGAACCCTTACCCTAGCCATAACCGAACCCTAATCCTAACCTAACCCTCACCACAACTGAACCCTAACCGATCCCTAACCATAACCCTAAACCCTAAACCTATTCCAAACCCTAACCCTAACCTAACCCAAATCCTAACCAAAACCCTAACCCTCAACCCTAAAACCTAATCCTTAAACGCTAACCCTAACCTTACCCCCACCCTAAAAGGCTAAACCCTGAACCCTAACTCCAATCCCAAACCCTCAAACCTAAACCCTCAACCCTAAACCCTAACCCTAACCATAACATAACCATAACATAATCATAACCCTTACCCTAACCCTAACCTAACTCTAACCCTAACCCTAGCTAACACTAACCCTAACTAACACTAACCCTACCCTAACACTAACTTAAAACAAAACCTAACCTTAACCTAAAACTAACCCTAACCCTTACCCTAGCCTTACCCTAACCTAACCCTAACCTAACCTTAACCCTAATACTAACCCTAACCATAACCCTAATCCTAACCCTAACCCTAAGCATAACCCTAATATAACCCTAACATAACCCTAAACTTAACCCTCAACTCTAAACCCTAACCATAATCCTAACACTAACCTAACCCTAACACTAACCCTAAACCTTAACCATAACCCAAACCTAACCCTCAACCCTAACCATAACCCGAACAGTAATCCAAACCCTAACCCTAACAGTAACCATAACCATAACCCGAACCCTCACCAACCCTAACCCTAACTAACCCTAACACGAACACTAACCTAACGATAACCTAACACTAACCCTAACCCAATTCTTACCCTAACCCTCACACTAACCTAACCGTAACCAAAACCTAACCTTAACCCTAACCAAACCCTAACCCCTAACCCTACCCTAACCCTAACCTTATCCTAACACTAACCCTAACCTAACCTAAACCCTAACCCCTAACCCTAACCCTTACCCTAACTCTAACCCTAACCATAATCATAACCATAACCATAACCTAACCCTAACCCTAACCCTATCCTCATCCTAACCTAACCCTAACCCTAATCCTAACATTACCTAACCTAACCCTAAAACTAACTATAAACCTAACCCCTAACCCTAACCATAACCCTAAACCTAACCTAACCATAACGCTCAATCTAATCAAAGCCATTATCCTAACCCTAACTATAACTCTAACCCTAACCATAGTGGTAAGTATGTTCTTTCGAGCCAGAAGGCCCATAGAGCCGGAGCTTATCCCGGTTTCTGTAGCGTTAAGCGAACTGATGGTTTTTCACCACCCCTGTGACAGGACGCTAGTCTGTCGCCAGATACTTCCCCAGCAGAGCTGGTACCCACTTGTACACCTGGGTGGAGTGAGGAAAATAGGAGTAAAGTGTCTTTCCCAAGGACCCAACACTGAGCCGAGCGGGGATCGAACCCGCGACCTCTGGATCACGAGTTGACCGCCTAAACCACTCGACCACGGTGCCTCCCTACCCTAACCATAACCTAACCCTAAATCTAAACCAAACCTAACACTAGCCCTAACCCTAACCTAACTCTAACCCTAACCCCTAACCATAACCCTTACTCTACCCCAAACCCTAACATAACCCAAACCCTAACGCTAACCCTCAACCCTAAATCCTAATCCAAAACCTCACCCTAACCCATACCCTATTGCTAACCCTAACCCTAACCCTCAACTCTAACCCTAACCCTATCCCTATCCCTAAAGCCAACCCCATCACTATACATAACCTTATTCCTAACCTAACCCTAAACATAACCCCTAACCTAACCCTAATCCGAACCTTAACACTGAAACCTAAACGTAAACCCTAACCATAACCATAACCTAACCATAACCCTAACCCTGAACCCAAAACCTTACCCTAATCCAAACCCTAACCCTAACCCAAACACTAACCCTAACCTAACTCTAACACTAACCCTTACCCTAACGCTAACCCCTATCCATAACCATAACCCTAACCTTACCCTAAACCTAACCCTTAACATAATCTTAACCCTAACCCTAATCCTACACCTGACCCCTATCCCTAACCCTAACCAAGCACAAACATTAACCCTTACTTTAGCCAACCCTAATGGTAACCCTAACCCTAACACTAACCCTTACCCTAACCCTAAACCTTACCTAACCCTAACCCTTACCTAACCCTAACCCTAACCCTAAACCCTTAACCCTAAACCCTAAACCCTAAACCTTAACCCGAACCCTAACCCTAACCCTAACCTAACCCTCACCCTAACCCTAACCCTTACCCTAAACCTAAACCATAAACCCTAACCCTAACCTAACCTAACCAAAACCTTAACCCTAACCCTAACACTAATCATAACCTAACCCTAACTCTTACCATAATCCTAACCTATCCCTAACCCTAACCCTAACCCTAACACTAACCCTAACACTAACCCTAACCTAACCCTAACCCTAACCCTAACCCTAACCTAACCCTTACCCTAACCCTAACCCTAACCCTAACCCTACCCTAACCCTAACCATAACCCTAACCCTATTCCTAACCCTTACCCTTACCCTAACCCTCACCCTAACCCTAACCCTAACTCTAACCATAACCCTACAGTAACCCTAACCCTACCCTAACCTTAACCTAACCCTAACCTAACCCTAAACATAACCCTAACCCTTACCCTTACCCTAACCCTAACTCTTACGCTTACCTTAACCCAAACCATAAATAACCCTAAACCTAACCTAACCCTAACACTACCCTAACCCTAACCCTTAACCTTACTCTAACCCTAACCCAATCCTAACCCTAACTGTAATCCTAAAACTAACCCAAAACTAACCGTAACCCTAACACTTACTCTTACCCTAACCCTAAGTAACCCTAACCGAAACCTAACCCTAACTTTAAACCTACCCTAACCCTAACCGTTAACCTTACCCTAACCATAACCCAACCCTAACCCTAACCTAACCCTAACCCTAACCCTAACCTAACCCTAACCCTAACCCTAACCATAACCCTTACCCTTACCCTAACCCTTTCCCTAACCCTAACCTAACCTAACCCTAACCCTAACCCTACCCTAACCCTTAACCTTACCCTAACCCTAACCCAACCCTAATCCTAACCCTAACCCTTACCTAACCCTAACCTAACCCTAACCCTAACCCTACCCCTAACCCTACCCTGACCCTAACCCTTACTCTACCCTAATCCTATCCCTAACCTAACCCTGACACAAAACCCTAACCCTATGCCTTACCCTAACCCTAACCCTTACCTAACCCTAACTCTAACCCTAACCCTAACCTAACCTAACCCTAACCCTAACCCTAACCCAAACCCTAACCCTAACCCTACCCTAACCCTTAACCTTACCCTAACCCTAACCCAACCCTAACCCTAACCCTAACTCTAATCCTAACACTAACCCTAACCTAACCCTAACCTAACCGTAACCCTAACCCTACCCCTAACCCTACCCTGACCCTACCATAACCCTAACTCTACCCTAATCCTATCCCTAACCTAACCCTGACACTAACCCTAACCCAAACCCTTACCCTAACCCTAAACCTTACCTAACCCTAACCCTTACCTAACCCTAACTCTAACCCTAACCCTAACCTAACCCTTACCCTAACCCTAACTCTAACAAATCATGACCCTAACCCTAACCCAAACTCTAACCCTAACCTTACCATTACCTAACCCTTACCCTAACCCTAACCCTAACCTAACCCTAACGCTAATCCTTACCGTAACCTAACCCTAACCCTATTCCTAACCCTACACTAACCCTAACCCTACATCTAACCATAACACTACCGTAACCCTAACCCTACGCTAACCCTAACCCTACACTAACCCTAACCTAAACCTAACCTAACCTTTAACCTAACCCTCATCCTAACACTTACACTTACCCAAACCCTAACCCTTACCCTTACCCTAACCCTTACCCTAACTCTAAATAACCCTAACCCTAACCCTAACCTAACCCTAACCCTAACCTAACCCTAACCCTTAACCTTACTCTAATTCTAACCCAACCTAACCCTAACCCTAACCCTAATCCTAACAGTAACCATAACCTAACCCTAACCCTAACCTAACCTTAATCCTAACATAACTCTAACCCTAACACTTACCTTAACCCTAACTAACCCTAACCCTAACACTAACTCTAACCTAACCCTAACCTAACCCTTATCCTAACCCTAACCCTAACCCAACCCTAACCCTAACCATACCCTAACATAACCCTAACCCTAACCCTAACCTAACCTCCTGTTCAATTTGTTTGTAATCCTCCATACCCCAAAAGGGGTGAAAGGAATTAATTTTGAATCTTGTGTGTGTGTGCAAATGTAACATCAAGTGCTGTCAACTTTTAAGATGTTTTGATGTACGTATGTGTTTGTATGTATGTATGTATGTATGTATGTATGTATGTATGTATGTATGTATGTATGTATGTATGTATGTATGTATGTGTGTGTACGTGTTTGTGTATATGTGTGTTTGTGTGTGTTTGTATGTATGTGTGTATAGATTATGTGTTTTAAAGAAATGTGTATACTTAAAAATAGTATTGAGTCATTTATGCTGTTTGTTTATCATTATGCGATGAACTCTTGTTTTTCAGTTCCTGTTAGTATTCATATTATTTTTGGGTATATTGCTGTTAGGTTTATTGTCCTGTTCAATTTGTTTGTAATCCTCCATACCCCAAAGGGGTTGAAAGGAATTAAATCTTGAGTCTTGTGTGTGTGCAAATGTAACATCAAGTGCTGTCAACTTTTAAGATGTTTTGTGTGTGTGTGTGTGTGTGTGTGTGTGTGTGTGTGTGTGTGTGTGTGTGTGTGTTGTGTGTGTGTGTGTGTGTGTACGTGTGTGTATGTATATGTGTGTATGTGTGTGTATGTATATGTGTGTATGTATGTGTTTGTATGTATATGTGTATGTTTGTATATATGTGTGTGCATGTATGTATGTTTGTGTTTGTATATATGTGTGTGTGAGTGAGTTGGGGGGGGGGGGAGGAGCGAGGTTGTGTATTATATCATTTAAAACATGTTGTGTAGTCTGAAAACGCCACGCATAATCTGCTATGATATACTCAAGTATTCTTGAGTCTCGAGTGTCATTCTGACCCTTGGGGCGAAGAAACTGACGAAGAGGACGATGGTGAGGAAGCCGATGTCATTGGAAGCCATGATCAGCCCAGTCTGCGTGCTGCTGAAGCCGAAATGCCTCTCCAGCGTCGTCACCTGTTCACAGACACAGCGTCACCCGTGTCACGTCATCTGTGACGTCATCCGTGCTTGCGTCATCTGTGACGTCATCTGTTATG
>CM054162.1:29260528-29265528 GCA_028751875.1 Rapana venosa
CCTCTAGACCACCGATGATGATGTTGATGATGATGATGATGATGACGACGACGAAGACGATGACGATGATGATGACCATCATTGTTACTCTCATGGTGATGGTGATGGTGATGATGATGATGATGGTGGTGGTGGTGGTGGTGGTGGTGGTGGGGGTGGGGTGGGGGTGGTGGTGGTGGCAACGATGACGACGAAGACGACGACGACGACGACGACGACGATGATGATGATAATGATGATGATGATGCTGCTGCTGATTGATGATGATGATGATGATGATGATGATGACGACGACGACGACGACGACGACGACGATCCTTGTATTTCTTCTTCTTCTTATTGTTATTATTTCTTATTTTTTAATTTTATTATTATTATTATTATTATTGGTGGTGGTGGTTGTGGTGTTATTATTATTATTACTATTATTATTATTATCATTATTATTGTTGTTGGTATCATTATTATTATTACTACAATTATTATTGTTGTTGTTATTGTTAATAATAATATTATTATTAACATATTCATCATCATAATCATTATTAATAATTGTTGTTGTTGTTTTTATCGTTGTTGTTATTGTTCTGCTGTACCATAACAACACCACAGCGATGTCACGAGGACAGGAAATGAACCAGTGTGCAGTCAACGCCATGTCCATGACATCAACAATTATTTACCAGCTGCCTGCGCATGCTCATAATCATTATAATTATGCAATAAGCATATCGCTGAATCTTACGAGCTCATCAAGTTAAAGCGCTTGCAATCAGAACATTCACATGCATGCAACCGTTCAACATTAAAAATAACAGTTTCACACTCTTGTTTTTTTTTTAATTCTTGTATATCTAGGATAATGGAATAAGCACTTATGTGCTTCTTTTTACATCTAGTCCCCGTGTGTGTGCAGTTTTGTAAATTTTTGTCACCTGTTCCCACCGGCACACAATGGCTTACTCTTACGAAAAGCGGAACAGGATTTAACGTGTGCGCAAGATGTTCTGCGTGCAGGACCCCGGTTTATAGTCTCATCAGAAGGACTTTTGGGGAGAGTGGAGTCTGCACTGATCTTAGCTCCAGGGAAAAATATCCCCCTTGAACGGGAATCGAACCCGGGTCGTCAGATTGCGAGCGCAATTGTCTAACCACTAGGCTATCCCGTCCCTCTTCATGACACACGTAGGCAAAGGGACTGAGATGGAGATGTCTGTTGAAAATGAGATCAGATACACTTCGCAGCCTTCAGTCTCGGAAGACTATGGAGTTGCGCTCTAGGAGTTATTCATTCTGGCACAGCGTCGCTTGTGGCTGGCCAGTCCCACACGGGAATGTCAGAGCGCAAAGCCTGGGTAAGTAAGAATGGAGGGCAAGATGTTACCCATGCAGCAGACCCCTCCACTCCCACCCCACCACCACCACCACCACCACCACACCACCACCACCACCACTCTTTACGTCGCTGGTCCATTGGAAAGGCAATCGCCGATACACATGGTTCCAGTGCCGTCGGAGGAGTTGCTGCCAGAACGATCCTGTCTCCAGCCTCGGACTGTCTTGGGGACTCCCGATTTTTCCTCAGGGTTGACTCCCGAAGCCTTTGCTATGAGTAAGTATGGCCGCAAGGCAGCGGAGGTTTGAAATCAGAGTTTTCCTTCTCCTAAATGGACTGTCTTTTCCCAGACTCCTGAGCTCCATCTACCTACATGACACAGGTAGTACTGGCTTACATGGTCACCAGATAACAGATTAGAACAGATAAGAGATGTAACTATAGGGGAAGATCCTTATAAGTGGGCCTTTAGGCAGAATTTGAAAGTATCAAATTGACACTTTTGTCGAAGGGAGAGAGGTAGGTCATTCCAGGTGGATGGACCAGAAATAGAGAAAGAGCGGCGGCCAACGGTGGACTGTTTGAGTCTACACATTCGAAAGCACAGGGTATCTGCAGCAGAGCGGAGGGAGCGAGAAAGGGTGTACAAGTGAAGACAGTCACAGAGATTTGATGGTGCAGATTTGTGGAGACATTTGCAGCAGAGGGCATCAATCTTATACTTTACTCTTTGTGAGACAGGCAGCCAGTGAAAAGATCGCAAGAGAGGAGTCAGGGGTTCAGATTTTTTTTCTTTCTTAGGACTAGTCGAGCTGCAGAGTTTTGTATGCGTTGAAGAGAGTGGATAGATGATGCTGGCAGACCAGCCAAAAGAGAATTGCAATAATCAAGACGTGGAAGAATGAGAGACTTGACAAGCTTGGATGTTGCATCAGTGGAAAGATACTTTCGAATTGCACTAATACGCCGTAATTTATAGTAGCAGGACTGGCAGGTCTGGGTGGTTAATTTTTCTGCATAGAGAGTGTGTTGTCAATGAGAAATCCTAGATACTTCCCAAAGGTGAACAGAGGAACTGACGTATTGCCAAATTCTGTTGAAGGTGGTGTGATGGAAGAGAGTTTGTGTTTGGCCCCGACAATCGTGACTTTGGTTCTTTTCTGCATTTAGCTGTAACTTGTTCTGTATCCTCTAGTTTTGAATATCTTGAAGACAGTAAAGCATAATATTTGTCAAGAGAGAAGGCAGATTTTCAGGAGTGTCATTGCTTTAAATCTGAGAATCATCGGGGTAAAAGTGACGGTTGATCTGATGATGGTTAATTATATGTGACAGTGGAGCGGTGTAGAGAGTGAAGAGAACTGGACCCAGAACTGATCCCTGCAGGACTCCACATTCAAGTTTGGCAGGTGTTTATGGAATCTTGTTTACAGAACCTGTTTGGAATCTGTCTGCAAACCATCTCTGACTTTTCACTAAGATGCAAGCTATCCACTAACCAATGAAGGAATCAATCAACCAAATCAATCAACCCATCCATCCATCTACGAACTTATCAATCAATCAATCATTGAGTCAATTAGAGCAACAGGTTAAGCCACGCAGAGTTCTCTGCATGAAATTCATGCTGCATTCTCTCCCCGGAAAGAGCGCGTCGCCACAAGAGCAGCGCCACCCATTTATTTTATTTTCCTGTCTGCGTGTGTCTGTTTTCCTATCAGAGTGGGCACTTTTCTACAGAATTTTGCCATCAAAAAATTATCTTTGTTGTCATGGGTTCTTTAACGTGCGAGGAATGCGTATTGCACACAGGATCTTGATTTATCATCTCAAACGAAAACCTAGCACCCAGACCAACCACTCAGGATGGGGATAAAAGCTCGGGGCATAAACGGGAATGGAACTGCCACTCACTTCTAGCCAGGACTTCTGGCTTTCTAGGCAGGTGCGTTACCTCTAGACCTCTGATGCAGTAACTGGGTAGCATCACTCTGCGTTCACACTCGCCAATTTACTCGCAAGCATAATTCCACCACAGCGCATTGCATACTCATCCTTTTGTTCTTTAATCATCTGACGGGCAACACAGAATGAAATACAACCAGGATAGTTACATTTTCTCATGAAATACATACAGGATATTACCTTTTCTCATGAAATACATACAGGATAGTTACATTTTCTCATGAAATACATACAAGATAGTTACCTTTTCTTATGAAATGCATACAGGATAGTTACATTTTCTCATGAAATACACACAGGATAGTTACCTTTTCTCATGAAATGCAACCAGGATAGTTACCTTTTCTTATGAAATACAACCAGGATAGTTACCTTTTTTATGAAATACAACCAAGATAGGTACCTTTTCTCATGAAATGCATACAGGATAGTTACCTTTTCTCATGAAATGCATACAGGATAGTTACCTTTTCACATGAAATGCATGCAGGATAGTTACCTTTTCTCATGAAATGCATACAGCAGAGGTACATTTTCTCATGAAATGCATACAGGATAGTTACCTTTTCTCATGAAATGCATACAGGATAGTTACCTTTTCTCATGAAATACACACAGGATAGTTTCATTTTCCACATCATCTCTCTCTCATATACCATGTTCACCACACACTACTTATCCAAAAATGCTGTTGTTGTTGATGTTGTTGTTGTGTTGTTGTTGTTGTTGTTGTGTGTTCCCCAGCTTAACACCCTGAGGGTCACCCAGAACGTGACACACTCTGACTCACTCATCCCACCTGGGAATCACTGTGAGATAGGAAGTACACCAGATGGGAATTTTGCGGGTATGACTCTTTTTCAAGTACCTCGCCATATAAGCAGCCATAATTCAACTTTAGATGATTTTTCCTCCTTTAAAGGAGAATTGCAGGTTGTTACGTTAAGAGCTCATCATGGCTGAAGAAGGCAATCTCAACACAACATTTTTACAACATAACAACATTCTTATTGTTGTTGACTTCAATTTTACGTCTGTTCACTTCTAGTGATATTAGACGACAACAACATTTTTATCTTGGCACTTAGATGGCATCAATAACTGACACACCTTTTGGCCTGGGCCATTTCTCAAAAATGAAACTCATCTCGCGCAAAGTCGTAGGCTTTGAATCCTGGCTTGTCTGGTGAACTAAGGGTGTGAAACTTTTACGATCTCCCAGCTCAACTTCCAAGTGCAGACCTGCCAGTGCCTTTCTTCCCTATTCCCGAAGTCTACACATATAAATCTGTCGTGACTCATAACACATTACAATAATGCGCAATACGATACAATACGATGCAATACAATGCAATGCAATGCAATACAGTATAGCACCATACAATGCGATGCAATCCAATCCAATCCAATAGAATGGTAAGAATGGGGAAAAAAAAATCCTGCTCCACCAGAA
Organism: Rapana venosa; assembly: GCA_028751875.1. Classification (NCBI taxonomy): domain Eukaryota; kingdom Metazoa; phylum Mollusca; class Gastropoda; order Neogastropoda; family Muricidae; genus Rapana; species Rapana venosa. The sequence continues at coordinate 29,265,283 of CM054162.1, forward strand.
CAACGTCTGTGTCCGACAGGGGTCACATATTTTAACCTTTCCTGACCCTTCTCTACCTCACTCCTCCCCCCCCCCCCCCCCTTCCCGTCCCCCTCCACCCATTCTCCACCTTCACGGTCAAGGACTTCGTTTCCTGTGACCTCACTGACCTCTATGACCTATATGACCTTCGTGACCCCGTGACCCCGTGACCTCTCTGACCCCGTGACCTCTGTGACCTCTACCGCGGCGAGCTCTGTGGACCCT
>CM054162.1:29273028-29275528 GCA_028751875.1 Rapana venosa
ATACGCAGGACACCACCTACTAAGCCCCCTACTAACGACAGTATTAGCTCAGTCGCGGAGCAAGACTGCGTGAGTCGCCCACCCGAGGTGGCAACCACCACAACGTCCTTCCAACGAAAGTCTCCCATGAACCTCCAACCCCAAAGACTTTGACACAAACTCACCATATGCACAAAAGTGTATGGGGAAACCAAATATGAGGTCACCATGAGACCAGAGCAAGATGTTTCGCTTGCGTTAGCACACAGGGCCTCGATTTATAGTGTCATGTAGAGGATTTTAACATTCACTTCAATTTTCTTTTCCTCAAACTGGGAAAGAAAGAAGCAAGGGTGGGAATCAAACCTAGAACCTCACGGGTTACTTGTTGGCAGGCGAACATCTTAACCATCACGCCACCCTCTTTTTTACACTACAATTGCATGTTTATCCCTCTTGTTAAGCGCTTCGATTTTATTGTTTTACAAGATTCAGCGCTATATAAATACCATACATTATTTTTTTAATTATTATTATTTGTTGTTTTTGTTGTTGTTCCACAATGACAGAGGAGACAGCTTCTGTTTCAGAATTTGGGCAGAAATTTTATTATAGTGGAGATGCCTTGCCCACAGCACATCCCCACTCTCTCGGCCAAGTGGGCATAAGGACAGTCAGCATTGGAGATGCTCTCCAAAGGCCAACTAGCCCCCAGGGCTGCAGCACATAAGGACTTTAGCAAATCAAGCCTCCTAGTCAGAGAGTCATAGTCGATCACTAAAGACTAAGCTGTAAAGTGGAATTCCAAAGTGGAAAAAGCCACTGGTCATACAGCCTCTCACTTTGCTGTTGCCCCCAGAGTCAATGGTTTCATCAAGAACTGTGATAAAGCCCGTCGATGGAGATGAGGTGCTTTCACTCTTTGGTATCTCATACAGAGATCGCATCACTAATAAGGAAGTGAAAACCAGCATTAAAAACGCCATCAGACCATATGAAGAGCTCCTGACTTCAGTGGGAAAAACGCAAACTAAAGTGGTACGGTCACGTCACACAAACATCTGGACTGGCCAAGACTGTCCTACAGGGAACAGTACAAGGAGGGAGACGAAGAAGAGGCAGACAGAGAAAACGATGGGAAGACACCATCAGAGAGTGGACTACTGGCCTTGAGTGGAACGAATTGCTACGGAAAGCAGAAGACCGCAGGGACTGGAGGAAGCTGGTTGCAAAATCTTCAGTGGTGCCCCCACGGTCAATGGGACTACAGGATAGGTGAAGGTGAATATAAAGCCCAGGTGCTGAAGGTAACAATAAAAATAAAGAATACAATTATGGGGACAGGATAGCTCAGTGATCAGAGCACTCGCTTCCCCCCAGCCAAGTTAAATAGTGTCGAGCGTGGATGGGTGACCGTTTGTGCGCCTTGGCTTCAGTACAGTCCCCAAATTCACCCATCTATAAATGGGTTACCATCCCTCTTTAGGGTCAGGGAAGGTAAAGCAGCGAGGGAGAGAGAGGAGATGGGCGCTACCGCCCTCAATATGCTGGCCCCTAGAGAAGCTGAGGTCTCTGACGCCTCGCTCCTCTACGACCACATAGAGGTTATGGGAACACCTTTACCTTACTACAGACGAAGACAGCAAGAAGGAGGAAAGGAGGAGGAGGACAGCAGGGGGGGTACAGGGCACCACTCCCTCCCTCCCTCCCTCACTCACCCCCTCCACAGCCAGGGAGGTACAGCCAGCATGGCAGGGGGAGAAGTAGGTCAGACCATCCCCCTCCCCACACACAGGGAAGTAGCGTCCGTCATCACACCCACACCCCTCCACACACCCCGCCCTCCCCTCACCCCCCTCCCCAACGACTGCTGCTCCTGAACGGGGTCTGCACACAACACCACACACACACACAGCACGCACGCCAACGACACAACACACAGCACACCACGCACGACACACACACACACCACACGCACACACAACACACACACACACACAGCACATACACACACACACACACGCACACACATACACACACACACACACGCACACACGCAGACACACACACACACGCACACACGCAGGCACACACACACATACACGCACGCAGGCACACACACGCACACACACACACACACACACACACGCACGCACACACACACACACACACACACACGCGCAGACACACACACGCACACACACGCACACACACACACACACACACACGCACACACACACACACACGCACGCACACACACACACGCACACACGCACACATACACGTCCACACACACACACACACAACACACCGCGCACGCGCGCGCACACACACACACACACACCACATACACACACACATCACACACACACACACACGCACACACACACACGTCCACGCAGAGCGTTCGTGCACGCGCACACACAAACAAACGCATAAACAGCGCGAGCGAGCGCGCGCGCTCAAACACACACATACAGTGCACACACACACATATACAAACAGCCTGCACACACATCCA
>CM054162.1:29280528-29286627 GCA_028751875.1 Rapana venosa
GTTGACAAAATATACAAAAGTGCACTCACGTAAGCACGAACACGCGCACGAACGGACATGCGCACACGCGCGCGCACACACACACACACACACTACACACAAACACACAGGTATATACACTTACACATACACACTACACTACATACATGCTCACACACATACACACACACTCACACACATACAAACAGATGCATATATATGTTTATATATATATATATATATATATATATATATATATATATATATATATATATATATATATATATATATATATATTATATATTTATATACTCACCCTATTATATATTATTATATATGTTTATATATATGTATGTATATATATATATATATATATATATGTATGTATATATATATTATATATATATATATATATATACTCCACCCCTCCACATACACACACACACACATACACACACACATACACACACACAAATACACACACACACACACGCGCGCGCACTTCGGATGAGACTATAAACTGAGGTCCGTGTGCGAATGCACGTAGAACATCTTGCGCACACGTTAAATCCTGTTCCGCTTTTCGTAAGAGTAGGCCATTGTGTGCTGGTGGGAATCGATGACAGAATTGACAAAACCGCATACACACGGGGACTAGATGTAAAAAAGCACATAACTGCCTATTCCATTATCCTCGAAGGAAGGTGGCAGGATGGTTAAGACGTTTGCCTGCCATCAAGTAAACCGTGAGGCTCTGGGTTCGATTCCCAGCCTCGCCCTTTCTTCCCAGTTTGACAAAAAAATCGAACTGAATGTCAAAGTCCTTCGGATGAGACTATAAACCGAGGCCCCGTGTGCGAACGCACGCAGAACATCTTGCGCACACGTTAAATCCTGTTCCGCTGTTCGAAAGAGTAGGCCATTGTGTGCCGGTGGGAACAGATGACAAAATTTTAAAAACCGCATACACACGCATAAAATTTTTTGTACAAATAATAAAATACAAAAAAATCATCTGAGCGCTTTGATTTGTTGCTTTACAAGATTCAGCGCTATATAAATTCCATACATTATCATTATTATTATTTAATATAAAAGAATAAAACAAAATAGAATAGAAAATAAATAAATAAAAATAAACACTCGTACACATGCACACACACATACACACACAAACATACACGCACACACGCACATATCCATACACACAGGCACACACACACAAACTACACACACACACACACACACAAACACACACTCATAAACACACACACACACACACACACACACACACACACACACACACAGCGCTACCTTTCACAAGCTGAATAAACCTTTTCGAAGCAGGTGTACTGTTGTCTGTAGGTACGGGGTCAATGTCAAGCCTGAGTCGACCTTCACCTCGGAGGTCACTGAGGTCAGGGTCAATCTTGTGCTGACCTTTATCCTTCAGGTCACTGGGGTGAAGGTCAGACTCGTGCTGACCTTCCCCTTTCAGTTCACCGAGTTCAGGGTTGCTTCTGTGTTGGTCTGTTCCTTTAAAACTACTGGGGTCAAGGTCAGTCTTGTTTTGACCTCTCCCCTTGAGGTCACTCAGTTCAATGTCATTGCTGCTGGCTCCTTTCCCCTTCACGTCACTGGGGTCATTGTCATCGTTACCCTGACCTTTCCCATTCAGGTCACCGAGGTCAGGATCAGTCTCGCTCCGACCTTTCCTCTTCGAGTCACCAAGGTCAGGGTCATCCTTGTCCTGACCTTTCCCATTCACGTCACCGAGGTCAGGGTTAGTCTCGCTCCGACCTTTGCTCCTCGCCTCACCAAGGTCAGGGTCGCTGTTGTCCCGACCTTTCCCATCCAGGTCAAGGTCAGGGTCGTTGTTGTCCCGACCTTTCCCATCCAGGTCAAGGTCAGGGTCGTTGTTGTCCCGACCTTTCCCGTCCAGGTCCAGGTCAGGGTCGTTGTTGTCCTGACCTTTGCCATCCAGGTCAAGGTCAGGCTCAGGGTCAGGGTCAGCGGTGGGGTCACCCTTTGCCGTCAGCTGCCTCGGGAAGAAGAAGAGGGGCAGAGCGAGGAGGCAGGAGAGGGCGCCGAAGGTCACGAAGCCCAGCCACCAGGCCCCTATCCAGCGAGGGTGACGGAAATGAAGGCTGCTGGCTGACAATACACACACAGTGGCAGTGGCAGTGGCAGTGACAGTGGCAGTGAGAGTGAGAGTGAGAGTGATAATAATAATAATGTATGGAATTTATATAGCGCTGAATCTTGTAAAGCAACAAATCAAAGCGCTCAGATTTTATTTCATACCACTTTAAGTCACGGCAGATCTCTCTCCGTGAAATTCGGGCTGCTCTCCCCGGGGAGAGCGGGAGAACGCGTCGCCACTTAGCGCTGCGCCACCCTTTCACCCTTTTTTTTTTTTTTTTTTCTCTGCAGCTGTATTTGTTTCCCTATCAGAGTGGCTTTTTTCTAAGAATTTTGCCAGGGACAACTCTCTTGTTGCCGTGGGTTTTTTTACGTGCGCTAAATAATTACGTGTAACACACGGGACCTCGGTTTATCGTCTCATCCGAAAGACTATATAGAGATAAAGACAGTGACGGTGGCAGTGATAGTGAGTGATAGTGAGTGATAGTGATAGTGGCAGTAGGAGAGTGAGGCATCAGACACCTCAACATCTCTAGGAGCCAGCATATTGAGGGCGGCACCCATCTCCTCTCCCTCGCTGCTTTACCTTCCCTGACCCTAAAGAGGCAGGTACCCATTCACAGCTGGGTGAACTGGGGGGATTGTACTGAAGCCAAGGCGCACAAACGGTCACCCATCCAATTCATTGGTAACCACGCTCACTGCTGCTTAACCTTGACTGGGGGAAAGCGAGTGCTCTGACCACTGAGCTATCCCGACCCCTAAGAACCTCCTGAGAAAAAAAAATTCTGAGAAACCATCTCCCTTGGAATTTTTGTTTTACCAGAATTTCTCAAATTTGGAAGATAGATTTGTACATTCTTTTAATACAAAGTCAGAACCTACATCTTCACTTTATACAGTAATCTACGCCCCTCCCCACCCCCACACCCCACTTTTATTTATTTATTTTTTTTTTTTTCGTTCCTCGGCTAGAGCTCTGAGGTTCACTAATGGTGAGATTTTGCGTATGCGACCATTTGTCCACCATACAGATAGCTGCATTCCAACTTAAGAGATGATGTCTAAACACGACACCAAGACGCATGCAGTTATTAAAATAGTGCCATCTGTCACTTTTTGTCAACTTTATCACACGCTTGCAGGGAATGTCGGTTTTAGTCTCATCCTAAAGAACTTTCGGGGGAGTAGAGATGGTAGTGATGTTAACTCCATTGGAAAAAATGAATGAATCCCCTCGAAAGACTTTTCCGTGAAGGTTTAAACTCAGGCCATCAGATTACGAGCTCCACGCTCTGACTTCTGCCCCCCCCCCCCTCCCCCCTCCCCCCCCCCCCCCCCACACACACACACACAAGAAATAAAAACCGCTTTATTCATATCAATAATTTTGTCAGATTTTGATCTTCAAGAGAGAATGAAGGGGCGGGATAGTCTAATGGTCAAGAACTTTTAACTCGTGATTAAGACAGAGAGACAGACAGACAGACAGACAGACAGACAGAACAGACAGAAGACAGAGGAGAGAGAGAGAGAGAGAGAAGAGAGAGTGCTCTGACAACTCAGAGTTCTCTCTCTCTCTCTCTCTCTCTCCTCTCTCTCTCTCTCTCTCTCTCTCTCTCTCTCTCTCCCTTCTGTCCTCTGTCTGCTCAGTCTCTGTCTGTGTATGTGGCTGTCTCTGAGAGACAGAGAGAGAGAGAGAGAGAGAGGGGGAGAACAGATAGAGACAGACAGGTATACAGACAGACAGACAGACAGAAATTGAAACGAAGTCAATTTTCGACAGACAGATAGACAAACAGACACAGAGAGAAACACAGACACAGACAGATAGACAGACAGACAGAGAAGCCTTACCTTCCACAGTGGCATAAATGCCAGACAGACAGACAAAGACGAGAGAGTCAGACAGAAAGACAGAGAGAGACAGACACACAGACAGAGAAGCCTAACTTTCCAAACTTACATAAATGCCAGACAGACAGAGAGAGAAAGACAGACAGACAGACAGACAGATTCGGATTCGGATTTGGATTCGGATGTTTATTCATTAGGCCATAGCCCATAACGAAGGAGAAAGTGAACAAAAAACCCAATCATAGAAAAAAACATTCAAAGAAACATACAATCAACAATATGAGAGTCATAATAACGAACTATGATGTTGCAATTTCTCTCAGCTTGAAGGCTTTGTGAAGGAAGTGAGACAGGTTCCAAATATCGCTATGTCTTGTAGAGGACATCAACAAAATTAATTTGAACGTGCAAGGCTGTCGAAAATATTTAGGTGAAAATAAACTTATCTCTGAGCTCCTTAAGAAATGGACAGCACAGAATTTAAGACAGACACATAGACACAGAGACAGACAACAGACAGACAAGGAAGCCTTACCATCTAAAGTGACATAAATGCCAGACAGACAGAGAGAGAAAGACAGACAGACAGAGAGACAGACATAAATGCCAGACAGACAGAGACAGAGACAGACAGACAGAGACAGACAGACAGACAGACAGAGAAACCTAACCTTCCAAAGTAACATAAATGCCAGACAGACAGACACAGAGACAGAGACAGATAGAGACAGAGACAGACAGAGACAGAAAACAGACAGACAAAAACAGACACAGAGACAGAAGACAGAAAGAGACAGTGACAGAGACAGAAAAAGACCCGAAAACAGACAACACAGAGACAGAGACAAGACAGGACAGACAAAACAGAGACAAACAAGACAGACAGACACAAAAAGACAGACAGACAGACACAGAGACAGACAGACAGACAACAAGACAACAAACAGACAGACCAAGGAAAACAGAAAAAGAAAAGACACAGAGACAGACAGAATACCAAAAGACAGAAAAAGACACAGAGACAAAACAGACAGAACAGAAGACCCGAACAGACAACAGAGAACAAAACAGACAGACACAGAGACAGACAGACAAAAAGAACAGACAACAGACACAGAAAACAACAAGGGCAAATTGACAGACAGAAAAGACACAGAAAAACAAAGACAGACAGACACAGAAAACAGACAGACAGACACAGAGACAGACAGACAGACAGACACAAAAAGACAGACAGAAAATGAAAACAGACACAGAGACAAGACAGACAGACACAGAGACAGACAGACAGACACAACAAAGAGAAAAAGACAGACAGACACAAGACAGACAGACAGACAGACACAGAGACAGACAGACAGACAGACACAGAGATCAGACAGACAGAAACACAGAGACAGACACAGAGAGAGACAGACAGACAAACCAACCCAAAGGACAAAGCCCGACAGACAACACAGAGACAGACAGCGAAAAGACACAGAGACAGACAGACAGACAACAGACACAGAGACAGACAACCAACAGACACAGAACAGGACAAAGACAGACAGACACAGAGACAGACAGACAGACAGACAAGGAGACAGACAGACAGACAGACACAGAGACAGACCCGAAAACAGACAGAGACAGACAGACAGACAGACAGAGACAAAACAGACAGACAGAAGACCCGAACAGACAGACACAGAGACAGACAGACAAAAACAAAACAAGACAGACAGACACCCGAGACAGACAAGACAGACAGACAGAACAGAGACAGACAGACAGACAGAAAAAGACCAGACAGACACAGAGACCAGACACAGAGACAGACAGACAGACAAAAACAACCCAAAATACAAAGCAGACAGACAGAAGAGACAACAGACAGACAGACACAGACAGAGAAGGGCGCCCACCCCAGATGACAAAAGGCGAAAACAGGCCCCAATGAAGGCCAGGCGCCCCCAAAAGCCGCAGCGAGAGAGCAGTACAGACACCAACACAACAACATACAGAGCAGCCACAGCAGCACAACAACAAAACAACGCCGCAACGCGGCCGCGCGCAGCACACAAAAGAGAAAGAGAAGAAGGAAAAAAAGAGAGAAGGAGAAGAAAGAAAGAGGGG
>CM054162.1:29287127-29289627 GCA_028751875.1 Rapana venosa
ACACACAACACACACAACCACAAACACACATACCCAAACACACACACACACACACACACACACACACACAACACACACACACACACACACATACACGCGCGCGCGCTCTCGGTTTTGTTGTTGTTTGTTTATTTAACATATGGAAAATAAAAGGACATTGAAAATCTTTTTACCAACAGGGGAACAACACGTTCACATCACATCACAACGCAACACAGTACATTACAACACAACAACACAACCAAAAACCATAATAAAAAAATAAGCAATGCAATAAGCAAATGCAAACGAGGTTAGCTCAATCAAAATGACTTCAATCATCCTGAAGTAGACATCACCAAAAATTGGTAGGAATCATAATTTATTGAAGTTGAGAGAGCTTCCTCCTCGCCTCATACTTTATCACTGCAGCAGCATTCTTCTTCTTCTTCTTCTCTTCTTCTTCTTCTTCTTCTTCTTCTTCTTCTTCTTCTTCTTCTTCTTCTTCTTCTTCTTCTTCGCAATCTTCTTCGCAATTCTTCTTTGCAATTCTTCTTCTTCTTCTTCTTCTTCTTCTTCTTCTTTCTCTTCTTCTTCTTCTTCTTCTTCTTCTTCTTCTTCGTTCTTCTTCTTCTTCTTCTTCTTCTTCGTTCTTCATCTTCTTCGCAATTCTTCGCATCTTCTTCTTCTTCTTCTTCTTCTTCGCAATTCTTCTTCTCTTTCTTCTTCTTCTTCGCAATTCTTCTTCTTCTCTCTTCTCTCTTCTTCTCTTCTTCTTCTTCTTCTTCTTCTTCTTCTTCTTCTTCTTCTTCGTCTTCGTCTTCTCTTCGTCTTCTTCTTCTCTTCGTCTTCTCCTTCGAATTCTTCTTCTTTTTGTTTGCAATTCTTCTTCTTCTTCTTCTTCTCTTCTTCTTCTTCTTCTTCTTCTTCTTCTTCTTCTTCTTCTTCTTCTTCTTCTTCTTCGATTCTTCTTCGCAATTCTTCTTCTTCTTCTTCCATTCTTCTCTTCTTCTTCTTCTTCTTCTTCTTCTTCTTCCATTCTTCTTCTTTTTTCTTCTTCTGCAATTCTTCTTCTTCGCATTCTTCTTCGTCTTCTTTTTCTTCTTCTCCTCTCTTCTTCTCTCTTCTTCTTCTTCTTTGCAATTCTTCTTCTCTTCTTCTTCTTTCTTCTTCTTTTCTTCTTCTCTTCTTTCTTCTCTTCTTCTTCTTCTTCTCTCTTCTTCTTCTTCTTCTTCTTCTTCTTCTTCGCTTCTTCATTCTTCGCAATTCTTCTTCTTCTTCTTCGCAATTCTTCTTCTTCGGAATTCTTCGCATTCTTTTCTTCTTCTCTTCTTCTTCTTCTTCTTCTCTCTTCTTCTTCTTCTTCTTCTTCTTTCTTCTTCTTCTTCTTCTTCTTTCTTCTCTCTTCTTCTTTGCAATTCTTCTCTTCTTCGCAATTCTTCTTCTTCTTCTTCTTCTTCTTCTCATTGCAATTCTTCTTCTTCTTCGCAATTTCTTCTCTCTTCTTCTTCTTCTTCTTCTTCTTTCCCTTCTTCTTCTTCTTCTTCTTCTTTTCTTCTTCTCTTCTCTCTTCTTCTTCATTCTTCGTTCTTCGTCTTCTTCTTTCTTCTTCTTCTTCGTCAATTCTTCTTCTTCTTCTTCTTCGCAATTCTTCTTCTTCTTCGCATTCCTTCTTCGCACATTCTTCTTCTCTTCTTCTTCTTCTCTCTTCTTTCTTCTTCTTTCTTCTTCTTCTTCTTCTTCTCTTTCTTCTCTTCTTCTTCTTTTTTCCAATTCTTCTTCTTCTTCGCAATTCTTCTTCTTCTTCTCTTCTTCTCTTCTTCTTCTTCTTCTTCTTCTTCTTCTTCTTCTTCTTCTTCCTTCTTCTTCTTCTTCTTCTTCGCAATTCTTCTTCTTCTTCTTCTTCGTCTTCGTCGTCGTCGTCGTCGTCTTCTTCTTTTTCGCAATTCTTCTTCTTCTTCTTCTTCTTCTTCTTCTTCTTCTTCTTCTTCTTCGCAATTCTTCTTCTTCTTCGCAATTCTTCTTCTTCTTCTTCTTCCTCAACGAACGCTCAGACAGCAACTATTGTAATCTTGTCATAGGAGCAAAACTGCATCAGGCTGCCGTTAAGCGCCTGACAAGTCGGGCCCAGCGCGTCCAACTTCAACTTGGGAGAGAATTGTTATCTTTTAAGTCTTTCTAGAAAAAAAAAAGGCAGGAGAATGGACCACGAAGGCAGAAAATAGACAAGAAGGAGGTGACAAGGACGAGAAAGGAACAAGGCAGAAACAAAGAGAGGGACAGAAAAGAGGGAATTCCTAGCACAGAATTTCCAGAAGGTGGGGATTGTTGTTTATACTGACGGCACCCCTGGCATAACCACAGGGAACAGACAGACAGACAGACAGACAAACACACACACACACACACACACACACACACACACACACACACACACAGAGGAAGGCGGACAGCTAGAGACAGACAGACAGACTGACAGACAGACATAGGCACACAGTAAGGCACACAGTTAGAGACAGGC
>CM054162.1:29297127-29299627 GCA_028751875.1 Rapana venosa
TTCAAATTCGTTTCTTTATTTTCCCTCATCAGACGTTACATTTTGACATTTTGCATGTATGGTTTCATGCTGACGACCAGGGAGGGACATAAAACACACTCTGGGATGGACAAGGTTGCAGTATTTTTAGCCTGTGTGACATTTTCCGTACGTATTTTTCATTCCTATGTAGTGTTTTGTTGTTGTTGGGGTTGTTGTTTGTTTTTTTACTCAGTTTCGTAACATGCGGATGATAAATTAAAGCGGAATGGCTGGCGTCCTCAGCACATCCTGATTCTAGTGGCTCGAGTATGGAATGAAATTATTTTATTTTATTTATTTTTTATTTATTTATTCTTTTATATCGAGGATAAAAGAAATAATTAAAGTATTCTGTCATCTAACGTGATTTGGTTTCAAGTTGACGGTGGTATATATCTAAAGGGATCAGGAAGTGGGGATTTTGAATTGAAAGTGAATGTTAATGTCATCAGGACAGTGCAGATAAAACCTAGCTGACGACAAGCAGTGTCAATGGCAGTGTCAATGACAAAATTATAGACGGCAAGAAAATCGAGACTGTCCATAGCTTCAAATATCTGAGAGCTATAGTATCGGATGAAATATCAAAACCTGAAATTCTCTCCAGGATAGCCCAGACCACAGCTGCAATGACCAAACTGAAAGTCCTCTGGAACGACAAGAACATCGCCATCAACTACAAGGTCAGACTGATGCGTTCCCTGGTCATGTCCATATTTTTGTACGCATGTTAACATCAGTGCAGACTCCACTCTCCCCAAAAGTCTTTCGGATGAGACTATAAACCGAGGCCCCGTGTGCAAACGCACGCAGAACATCTTGCGCACACGTTAAATCCTGTTCCGCTTTTCGGAAGAGTAGGCCATTGTGTGCCTGTGGGAACGGATGACAAAATTTACAAAACCGCATACGCACGGGGACTGGATGTAAACAAGCACATAAGTGCTTATTTCATTATCCTCGATATAAAAGAATAAATGAAATTAAAAAAAATAAATAAATAAAATAAATGAACCATAACAGCAGACATTGAAAGAAGGATACAGGCAATGGAGATGAGATGCTTTCGCAAACCCTTGGTATCTCATACAGAGATCACATCACTAATGAGGAAGTGAAAACCAGCATTAAAAATCACCTTCGGACCATATGAAGAACTCCTGACTTCAGTGAGAAAACGCAAAGTAAAGTGGTTCGGGCACGTCACATGAACATGTGGACTGGCCAAGACTGTCCTACAGGGAACGGTACAAGGAGGGAGACGAAGAAGAGGCAGACAGAGAAAACGATGGGAAGACAACATCAGTGGACTGGTAGCCTTGAGTGGAACGTTTTGCTACGGAAAGCAGAGGACCGCGGGGAGTGGAGGAAGCTGGTTGCAAAATCTTCAGTGGTGCTCCCATGGTCTACGGGACTACAAGATGGGTGAGGGAAGGAAGGAAATGATTAAAGCAATCTGACATTTAATGTCATGTTTAAAGTTTTCAAGTTGAATGGAAGGAAGGTATGGAATGAAAGGATTAAAGCATTCTGTCATCTAATGTCATTTGTTTTCATGTTGACAGTGTTGAATATTTGACGGGATCAGGAAGTGTGGATTTTGATTTTTTTTTTTAAAGGAATGCTACCGTGAGTTACTGAATAGGAATGAGGTGACAGCCCTGCTACAGCCTTCGCGGTCGCTGGGACTGTACACAAACAACCTGACACAAAATAATAAACGTCTTGTGTGCATTTTCGATACAGAACGATGGTCTAGAGGTAACGCACCTGCCTAGAAAGCAAGAAGTATGGCTCCGATCCCCGTTTGAGCCAAATCCTTCCCCCCAAGCACTAGACCTTGAGCGGTGGTCAGGGTGCTAGTCTTTCTGATGAGTCGCTAAATCGGGGTCATGCGTGTAACAAACACTCTCCCCACGTAAAAGAACCCACGGCAACAAGAGGGTTTTACCCGGCAAAATTCTGTAGAAAAAAATCCACTCTCGTAGAGATACAAATACACATGCATACAGGAGAGAGGAGGAGAAAAAAACTGGGTGGCGCTGCTCTTGTGGCGACACGTCCTCACCAGGGGAAAGAATGGAGCTCGAATTTCCCGCAGAGAAATCTGCTGTAATTTATCTTCAACGGAAAGTGAGCCCGGTTGAGACAAGTGTAAGCCATGACGACCCAACACTCTTTACACTAAGCCGGGCCTAAGCCACTGTCACGTGTCAATGTCACGTGCCAGTTTTGGTCCAATCAGGACGCAAATTGTCTGAACAGTTTTAACAACCGGAAGCGTTGACCGTAATAAACAGTGGCTGGCGTGGGATCTGCTTGCCAAATTGTATTTTAAAGACCCCCGCCCAAAAAACAAAAGAAAAAAAAAAAAAAAAACTTCATGATGAAATCGGTATTTGTAGAGCTAGTTAGTTAGTTAGTTAGTTTGTCAGTTTGTTTGCTTGCTAGTTTCTTAGTTTGTCTGTTTGTTTGCTTG
>CM054162.1:29307127-29389627 GCA_028751875.1 Rapana venosa
GAAAGCGAAAAGTGCAGGTTTCAAGTGTGTGGTGGTTCGATCCCCGTTTAGGCCAGAAACTCCCCGGCCCCCTTCCCCCCCAACACACATCCACTAGACTGTGAGTGGTGGTCAGGGTGCTAGTCTTTTGGATGAAATGGTAAACCAAAGTCCCCTGTATTATAACTATTTAGCACACGTAAAAGAACTCACAGCAACAAGGGATATGTCCCTGGCAAAATTCTGTAGAAAAAAAAGCCACTCTGATAGGGAAACAAATACAGTTGCAGAGAGGAAAAGAAAATAATAATACTGGGTGGCGCTGCTCTTGTGGCGCTCGAATTTCACGCAGAGAAATCTACCGTGACTTTAAGTGGTATACAATACAATACAATACACTACAACACAATACAATCTCTTCATAGTACCATAGCTGGTGTCTTTTTTTTTGTCTTTTTCTTTTAGTTCAAGGATAATGGAATAAGCACTCATGTGTTTTTTTTAACATCCAGTCCCCGTGTGTATGCAGTTTTGTCAATTTTGTCTTCCGTTCCCACCGGCACACAATGACTTACTCTTCCAAAAAACGGAACGTGTGCACAAGATGCTCTATGCGATCGCTTACGGGATCTCGGTTTATAGTCTCATCCCATAGACTTTTTGGGGGGAGAGTGGGGTCGGCACTGATGTTAACTCCAGAGGGAAGAAAATCCTCTTGAACGAGATTCGAACCCGGGTCAGATCTCGAGCACATGACTCTAACCACCAGGCTACCCCGTCCACTTCTGAGCACGCTTTAGCAGTAAGCTTTCGCAGGCTTTTGTGACATCGAAACTGCAGCGGTGAGATGTTAGCATCCGGTAACATCTAGCATAATATCAACATTTTATTTCATGGTTGTGGTAGAGTTTTCTGTGTGGAATAACAGTGGTGAGTGTTTAGCGTTTACAGTTGATAGATTCTGCATAATATTAGTGTTGTCTGTTTTATTTATTTATTTATCATTTATTTATTTATACCACACTTATAAGTCACGAGATTTCTCTGCGTGAAATTCGGGCTGCTCTCCCCCGGGAAGAGCGCGTCGCCACAAGAGCAGCGCCACCCTATTTTGTGTGGCTTTTTTGGGGGGGGTCTGCAACTGTATTTGTTTCCCTATCAGACTGGTTTTTTTCTAAGAATTTTGCCAGGGACAACTCTCTTGTTGCCGTGGGTTCTTTTACGTGCACTGAATAATTTTGTGTAACACACGGGACCACGGTTTATCGTCTCATCCGAAAGACTAGCGCCCAGACCACCATTCATGGCCTAATGGATGGGGGGACAGTTTGGGGCCCAAACGGGATTTTTGTGATTGTGGGGGAGGGGGAGGGGGGGTGAGTGTCGTTATGTGGACGTTAGGGACTCAGACCTCAGCTTCTCCAGGGGCCAGCATATTGAGGGCGGTACCTATCTCCTCTCCCTCGCTGCTTTACCTTCCCTGACCCTAAAGAGGGCAGGTACCCATTTACAGCTGGGTGAATGGGGGAACTGTACTGAAGCCAAGGCGCGTAAACGGTGACCCATACAAGTGGTAACCACGCTCGACGCTGCTTAACCTTGGCTGGGGGAAAGCGAGTGCTCCGACCACTGACTGAGTTATCTTGGCCATGTATACACACAGGCAGGAGAGGTTGTCTAGTCTGCGTGTTAAATCAAAGGTTCTTTACTTCACTTCAGTGTTGAAGCATTCGTGGAAGGCACTAGGCTAAAGTGCCCAGCATGCATCATGGGTGTGACTAGCTGACAAAGAGTTAACCAGCTGATACAACACAGGTTGTCAGATTTCTTGACCAATGTGGTCAAACATGAATGGGCTTTCTACTGCATGGTTGTGTGTGTAGTACTTTTGAAGAGAATGGAGAACAATGCCTTTGTGCCGTGTTGCATTGTATTGTATTGAAGATAGCAGTGCACATTAACACACACAAGTGCGCGCGCGCGCACACACATACACAAATACATACACACACACACACCTTTTGTTCACTGCATTTACTCATTCACATAACCAAATGTTGAGTGTCTTCAATTCAATTTAGCGTCTGTTCACTCTTAGAAATATTAGAAATGTTGAGTGAGTGTGTGTGTGTGTGTGTGTGTGTGTGTGTGTGTGTGTGTGTGTGTGTGTGCGTGCGTGCGTGCGCGCGTGCTTGTGTGCGTGCGTGCGCGCGCGCGTGCATGTGAGACAACATTCTGCAGACCTGCTACAACCAACACAAGACAGTCCAGCCCAAATGTTTAAACAGATTTTTATTCAACTTCTAAAACAAATCTACTTTCAGTTCAGTGTATGTAGGCCTGTATTCGATCCAAAACAGTCCTCTCTCTCTCTCTCTCTCTCCTCTCTCTCTCTCTCTCCTCTCTCTCTCTCTCTCTCTCTCTCTCTCTCTCTCTCTCTCTCTCTCTCCTCTCTCTCACACACACACACACACACATACACACACACAACGCACGCACGCACACTCACACACACACACACACACAGACACACTCCATAAAATACATATCAAGGCAGACAAGTTTACTGAAAAGAAAACCAAAAAATCAAACATTTTAGAAATTTTGAATTCACAAAAATGAAGACTTAAAGAACAAAAAAAAAAGAATTGCTCATTCTTTCAAATGGTTCACAGCCCAGCCAACCTCAAAAGCTACATACATCATATCATATTTGCTATATTATAGATTGACATTGCTATTGCTATGGAAGACCTCTCATCATCACAAATATTGCCCCCCCCCCCAAAAAAAAAACAACAACAAACAACCACACAACAACAAACAAACAAAACCAAAAAACCCAACCCCAAGACTCTTGACAAATCAGAACAAAGCTTTCGAGCCCTTGGTTTCAAGATCTGACCAAAAAAACATCCAACTTCTTCAGCAAGAAAAAACAACAACAAATAAACAACAAAAAAACCCACCTTTTTAGTGGGAGCTGGGTTGGGTTGTTTTTTGTTTTTTGGGACAAGAAGATATTCAAAAGTCATTTATTCAAGCTATCACTTTCATTCATTAAAAAAAACACACACACACACACATTACTTCGTGATTCCATCTCAACTTTTCAATTTCTGTGTCAAAGCCAGCCATCTCAGCCATCCCATCTTCAACAGCCAAGATTCTATTGCCCTGCCAGGGAGTGTGTGTGTGTGTGTGTGTGTGTGTGTGTGTGTGTGTGTGTGTGTGTGTGTAAGTGTGTGTGTGTGTGTGTGCGTGCACATTTGGACTTGATGGAACTATTAGTTGTTACTGAGTTGTATGACTGTGTAAGAATGAGTTGAGTGCAAGCGCTTTGGTTTGTCTCTGTAAGATATAGCGCTATATAAGTTCCATTTATTATTATAATTTTGTTTTTATTATTCCTCTTTCCTAAAGTTGAAATGTGACATACCATGCGACGGGGCAGTAGTTAGGTTACCTCCCATGCATTAGAGGCCTGTGGCAGAAGCGACGTGTTTCTAAATCAGGACCACACCTGCGAATTGTGTGACACTCTGTTTTTGTTGGGTGGTGGTTGAAAACCATGTCCGTTGTATATACTCTGTCCACGCAGTGAAAATGTAGACTTTGTGCAGCCTCTTTAAAGAGATTGCATCCTTACTGTTGTGACTGTGTGCTTGTCATACCACAAACATCTTCACTCTAGTTACAACAGGTAATGATATACCGAACATTTTTCTTCATCAAATTTTTTTATGCATGAAAATTTTTTTTTTAAAGGATTAGAAGTACAGGTCATATACAGGCATCCACATTTTGTGTGTGTGTGCTTCTTCTCTTTCCCAGAATGCATAAAAAGAAATGAAATGATGACCTACTGCTGCAGCTTTCATTCCCACAATACAAATGAAAATGAACATGTTTCAACTTTCATTTCCATAATACCAGAATACAAACAAAAATGGACGTCTGCTGCAGTGTCCATGCCCCCAATACAAACAAAAATGAACTTCTGCTTCAACTTTCATTTCCATAATACCACAATACGATCAAAAATGAACTTCTGCTGCAGAGTTCATCCCTGCAATGTGAACTAAAATGAGCTTTTGCTGCAGTGTTTATTTCCACAATACAAATAACATTATGAAGCAGCATTCATTCTCACAATACACAGAAAATAAACTCCTCTTTTAGCGTTCATTTCCACAAAGCAACAAAAACGAGCTTTAGCTTTCCTTTCTTACATTAAAATAAAATAAAAAGAAGAAAATTTGCTTCAACTTTCAGTCTTACAATACAAACAAAAATGAACTTCTGCTTTAGCTTTCATTCCCACAATCCCAAAAAATTAAAACAAGACATGAACATCATCTGCTTCAGTGTTTAATTTCACAATACACCAACAAAAATGAACTTCTGTTTCAGCTTTCACTCGCAGCATAATACAAAAAGTGTTCAAAAAATAAAACCAGAATTATATATGAACACTGATTTCTATCCCACAGGTCAGCAACATTGCAGACAGAGTGACATAGCCACCATCACACATACAACACTTGCTTTTTTTTTTTTTTTAGGGAGCTTGCAATACACTTCTAAACCATGATACTCATCTCCACAATAATCCAGTATGAATCATCAGAAAAAAAAAGGATTATCAGCATGGGCAAACCACATCGCACACATTATCATCACTTCTCAGATATTGTGATCGTATGATACGTCACATAACACTGCCATTCCTCCTCACATGTCAATATGTCCAATCTTCCATATACATATATATATATTTTTTTTAATATGCCAGTTTCAACTGTATTTTCATGGACGTTATCAAGTTGGACACACCTATGCATGCACAGTCTCTCTCTCTCTCTCTCTCTCTCTCTCTTAACCCCCACCCCCCTCCACACACACACACACAAGTACCAGTCTGCCCACACACATCCTTGAATATACATACTATAGTTTTTAAACTGAAAAGCACATTTTCAACGACCATTTCAAACCAGGAAAATAATGACAGTATCAGGCCATGCATATATACGTATGTATAATGACAGTATCGGGCCATGCATATATACGTATGTATAATGACAGTATCGGGCCATGCATATGTATATATATACGTATGTATATCATCTTCAATGGTAGGCATATCTTCAATGGTAGGCATCATATTCTAAAACACCAACTGCAACAATGGTTAATCCACTGTACTGTCCATAGTACTAGTCCAGAGAGGTGCAACACATTTTTTGTTCATATTTTGTCATTAATCAAATACAAGGAATAACTTGTAACATGATACACACAATACATAACAAATGCAATAGTGTGCAGAAATATAAGAGCATAGCACGCAAATACTGCTTTTTTTTTTTTTTGGGGGGGGGGGGGGGGGGGGGGGAAGATGGGGAGAGGGGGGATCTTTTGTTATTTATCATTATTTTTCTTTAAATTTCAATAACACAAACACACACACACACACCTGCATGCAAAATAGAACACACATGACCAGCTTTTATCAAGTTTGATTATACACAAGCAAATACTGAAAATTCATTAGTTTAGGAGTTGGGGTATTCTTTCAACTTGACTTATCATCCCAACACAAAGTTTTTCGAAACACTTTAAAAACAAAATACAAACATACCTTTTCAAAATCAAATTAAAACACTTACCAATGGTCATTCAGGGTAATAATAACACAGCAAAATGGACAGGCACATCCTTCCCAATGTTTACACCTCAACACGCTTACACCTTACTCACAGTGCTTACACCTCAACATGCTTACACCTCACTCCTAGTGTTTACACCTCAACGGGATTACACACACCACTCCCAGTGTAAACATTTTACACCTCAACATGTTTACACCTCACTCCCAGTGTTTACACCTCAACATGTTTACATCTCCATCCCAGTGTTTACACCTCACTCCCAGTGTTTACACCTCAACATGTTCACACCCCACTCCTAGCGTTTACACCTCAACACGTTTACACCTCACTGCCAGTGGTTTACACTTCTTATCACAAGTGTTTCTTTATCCTCAGATCCAGGCCAAAAAAAACATCATAGGTAAATACATCACACTCAAACATTAGGAAATAATGATTATAATATATCAATCAAAACTTGTTTCCAAATAAAATGTCAAAAAGAAAGAAAGAAAAAGAAAAGAAAGGACTGGGAAGGCAGGCGATAGGCAAAGAGAGGCAAACTCCTAATTCATGATACTTAAGGGGGAAAAAAGAAAGGAAAAAACCCCAAAAAGCTCAACACAAAACAGAAAAAAAACAAGTTTCTATCCACACCTTGCCCCTCTCTGGCAAGCAATAATGTAAACAACATAAAAGAAAGAAAGAAAGAAAGAAAGGAAGGAAGAAAGGAAGGATGGAAGGAAGGAAGGAAGGAAGGATGAAAGACAACACACTCATACAACACACATCCACACAAAAGCTTGCGACTTCACACACACACACACACACACACACTTACAATATAATGAAATATAACAAGTACACAGTTCATCAATCTCTAAATACTAAGGTGGAGAAAAAAAAAGGGGAAGAAATCATTGTTTTTCAAACCCTCCTGTTCTGTGAGCATTATAATTATGAGAAAACAGAACAAAAAAGACAGGTCAAAATATGAAAAAAATAAAACCCAAAAAACCCACAGGACAAATGGTTTCTTCTGAACAACACTTTGCAGAATCATGGGTGTTGGACAACATGACCTTAAACAACAACTCAGGACAATGAACTTTTTTGTAGCAGGTTTAATTTTTTTTTTAAATTACACACACACAAAAAAAAAAAAGCAAATGCACTGCTTATTCAATGTACCATCTGAAAATAAAAGTTTGACTTTGACACACACATATATATATATATATATATATATATATATATATATATATATATATATATATATATATATATATATATATATATAAAGGTACAAACACAGCCCAGTTGTGCTGGTAAACAATCTGAAGACATGCAGTAAAGAAGAGACAGGATACAGCAGGACTTCATACATCATTACACGTATACATGGGGTCAACACAAGCTCTACATTATTAACCAGAAGAAGAACACACACACACACGCACGCACGCGCGCGCGCCACACACACACACACACACACACACACACAGAGTGCGTCCAAAGTACACAGGACACACATGCTTCACAATGAAAGAAATGAAATCCCAAGGGTTAAGTGTGAAGTAGATCTCCTCTCCCTGGCTGTTTTACCTGCCCTGACCCTAAAGAAGGCAGGTACCCCATTCACAGCTGGGTGAACTGAGGGGTGGGTGGGTGTGGAGGGGTGTGTGGTGGGGGGGGGGGGGGGGGGGGGGGGGACTGTACTGAAGCCAAGGTGCACAAACGGTCCCCCATCCAAGTGGTAACCAGGCTCAACGCTGCTTAATTTACCTTAGCTGGGGGAAAGCGAGTGCTCCGACCACTGAGCTATATCCCGTTGCCTAAGCCATGCAGTGCAGTTCTACTTGTAGATAATCATAGGAACAGGCACAGGGCACATGCAGGAGCTTCACCACGACACAACCCCTAAAGAAGGGAAAGGAGTCTGACAGCAATCAACTTCACTCACTTCCAGCCATGTAACTACAACTAAATTATAAGAACATGCATAATCATAAATGCGATAATTAAAAATAAAAAATACCCCCCCCCCCCCATAAAAAAAGAAACCAAAACCAAAACAAACCAACAACCCCTCCCCCCACCCCCACCCCAAAAAAACCCATACACATAACAAAAATCTCTATAAGAAGACATGATTAAAGAAAAAAAAAATCCCCTCCCCATCCTCACTTACCCCCCCCCCCCCCCCCCTCCTCCTCTCATACACACCACAATCATAATTTTGGGGAAGGGGGGAGGGGGAAGGAGAGAAGAGATCAAGATGCAAAACTACAAGAGTTGTTTTTTTTCACAGAGAAATTGGGGCTCTTTTGTTAGTTTGATGTTTGTCAGAAAACATTTCACAATGAGGGGGTGATTTTTAAAAAACAACAACAAACCATTCCAAGACAAAAAAAACCTTACTTTTCTCTAACTCCAGCCAGCACCTCCTTCAGTCTAGTCTTTGCCATACAATCACAGCGAAACAAGGATGTGTCAGGCTATAAGTGAACACCCCAAGTACACACTACGTGGATAACAGAGCAAAAGCAGGTAATGGTTTAGAGTCAAAATGAGGTGCCCCCCCCCCTTTCCGCCCCCCCCCCCCCCCACACACACACACACACACCCGTCCCCCACCAAAAAAAAAAAAGGAGTTGTCAGGTGGTGCAGCCTCCTGACACTGAAGCATTAACAAAAAAATCTAGACACACTATCTCCTGAAAATAAAACCCAATTTTTTTTTTTAATCATGTATAAAAACAATCTAAAATTCTATTTTGACCACACACACACACACACACACCAAAAAAAAATTAGACAAACTGTCTCCTGAAATGAAAACCAAATTAGTTGGGGGGGTTTTAATTTTAAATCATGTATAAAAACACTAATCAAAATCCCTTGACTGTCTTAAAAAACAACAACAACTACAGTTAAGAAGACCAAAAAAAAAAAAAAAAAGGCACCAGGCAGTGCTTCAGTTTCAAACTCGCGCCGATAATTGTAAGCAGGCTAATGGGCATTTTGTCACATGGGCAGCAAACACACTTTGTTTATTGCTACCGCGTTAACCTAACCTGTTAACCTAACCTCTGAACACACTTTGTTTACTGCTACTGCCTTGACCTAACCTGTTAACCTAACCTCTGAACACACTTTGTTTACTGCTACTGCCTTGACCTAACCTGTTAACCTAACCTCTGAACACACTTTGTTTACTGCTACTGCCTTGACCTAACCTGTTAACCTAACCTCTGAGCACACTTTGTTTACTGCTACCACGTTAACCTAACCTGTTGACCTAACCTGTTGACCTAACCTCTGAACACACTTTGTTTACTGCTACTGCCTTGACCTAACCTGTTAACCTAACCTCTGAGCACACTTTGTTTACTGCTACCGCGTTAACCTAACCTGTTGACCTAACCTGTTGACCTAACCTCTGAACACACTTTGTTTACTGCTACTGCCTTGACCTAACCTGTTAACCTAACCTGAGCAACACTTGTTATACTGTCATGCTTGACCTAACTGTTGACCTAACCTCTGAGCACACTTTGTTACGCTACTCTTGACCTAACCTGTTAACCTAACCTTGAACACACTTTGTTTACTGCTACCGCGTTAACCTAACCTGTTGACCTAACCTCTGAACACACTTTGTTTACTGCTACCACGTTAACCTAACCTGTTGACCTAACCTGTTGACCTAGCCTCTGAGCACGCTTTGTTTACTGCTACCGTGTTAACCTAACCTGTTCACCTAACCTGTTAACCTAAGCCTCTGAGCACGCTTTGTTTACTGCTACCGCCGTGACCTAACCTGTTAACCTAACCTCTGAGCCTACAGGATGTGATCTCATCACTTCGCAGTTGCACAATGGAAAAACTGAAAATCTCATCTAAAAAAACAAACCAACCAAACAACAAACAAAACCCCCTTTACCTCTGCTTTCGTCAATTAACCTACATGGGATTTAATGCTCAGTTTTTGCCTTGCTTTGCCGTTTAAAACTTTGACACATTAAAAAACCAACCTCCTCCATCAACACAGACAACTTCCAGAGACTTACTGCACATGCCCCCTAACCAGTAAATTACCTCCCTTTGACACTGTAAATTGTAACAGTTGTCGTCTGCTACCGCTACTCTGTTAGCTTAAGTGCTATCCACGCATTTGAACCTTTCTCGCACTTAAGTGTCTTTCTAGTTTCTCATCATCATTTATTAAACAAAATTCTTTCAATTCAATATAGACAAAGCCTTGATTTTTCTAGGGGTTTTTTTTGGAGGGGGTTGGTCACAGGTTGTCATTTTCTAGAGGATTTAAAGTCTTGGATCTAATAGTCCGATATAAAAAAAAAATTGAGAAATCGGCAAATACGGAATTCTGATCTTCTTTGAACGCTCAGACAGTAACTATTGTTGTCTGAAACATGAGCGAAAATGCGGTTAAAATAGAAGGAAATAACCCATGCAATTATATAATTTCTACAGGGATCTGTGCTTGGGAAGGGGCTGGGGGAGGGGGGGGGGGGGGTTGTTGTTCCTCAGCTAACGTTCAGGGGTTCACTGATGGCGGGACTTTGTGTAGGCAGCTATTTTCTGACTTCGGGGATGTTGTCTAAACATGACACCAGTGAGCTGAGATTTTGTCATGTGTTGCTACTAGCATGCAATGGCCAATCCTTCCGAAACTTAAATTTAACATGTGCGCAAGATACTCTCAGAGTGACCTTGGTTTATAGTCTTATCTGAAGGACTTTTTTGGGAGGGAAGTGGAGTTGGTAAGGTTTATTTCAGAATCGAGCAATTTCAGTGAAAGAAACATTTGTAGCTTGAGGAAGAGGGGAAACAAAACAAACAAAAACCCACCTCCAAAAATCCCTTAGATACTGGTGTTAATTATCCTCTGGTGAGAAGGACCACACTATATTCTACAGATTTTTTTCCCCTTAATTTTAATTGCCAGTCAGGTTTTTTTGTTGGTTAACGTTTTATTTTTTATTAAAATGTATATGTATGGAAGACAGAAAATGCAGGGTTTTTCATTTCATTTTGAAATGATGTGATGATAGGTTTTTAAAAAATTCCTTTTGGTTTGTTTTTTGTTGTTGTTTTGAAGGGAATGGGGGGGGGGGGGGGGGGGGGGGGGGATAATTCCAGTTGTAGTTCTGTTGCCTTTTTTCATTTTGTCTCTTTTTCTTGAGAGGGTTGGAGAGGTGGAGGGGGGGGAGGGGGGGTAATCAGCCTGTGAGCAAAATCATCAACTGGATCAATGTCAGACTCCCCTGAAAGCTTTTAACTGTACACCAATTGTCTCCCATGCACAAATGGCTGTCAAATACAATTAAGAATTCAGTATTACAACTGATTGAGTACTTCGTTTTGTTGTGGTTTTTATTCTTGGCTTGTTGGGGTTGGGGTGTTTTTTTTCATGTCTACTGCCCCTGTCAAAGTTTGTAACTGGTTTCCTTCATCTTCATGACTTAAAGTGGTATAAAATATAAAATAAAAAAGCGTTAATTGTTGGCCACAGCTGCTGCAGAAAACTGTCCTTCAGGAGATATCGGCCACAGAAAACTGTCCTTTTTTTTCTTAGAGATATCGGCCACAGAAAACTGTCCTTTTTTTTCTTATGTAGATATCGGCCACAGAAAACTGTCCTTTTTTCTTCTTCATGAGATATTGGCCACAGAAAACTGTCCTTTTTTCTTCTTCATGAGATATTGGCCACACAAAACTGTCCTTTTTTCTTCTTCAGGAGATATATATTCACAGAAAACTGTCCTTTTTTCTTCTTCAGGAGATATCGGCCACACAAAACTGTCCTTTTTTCTTCTTCAGGAGATATATATTCACAGAAAACTGTCCTTTTTTCTTCTTCAGGAGATATATATTCACAGAAAACTGTCCTTTTTTCTTCTTCAGGAGATATATATTCACAGAAAACTGTCCTTTTTTTCTTCTTCAGGAGATATATAATCACAGAAAACTGTCCTTTTTTCTTCTTCAGGAGATATATATTCACAGAAAACTGTCCTTTTTTCTTCTTCAGGAGATATATATTCACAGAAAACTGTCCTTTTTTCTTCTTCATGAGATATTGGCCACAGAAAAGTGTCCTTTGTTTTTCTTCAGGAGATATTGGCCACACAAAACTCCTTGTTTTTCTTCTTCACGAGATAATGGCCACACAAAACTCCTTGTTTTTCTTCTTCAGGAGATGTCGGCCACAGAAAACTGTCCTTGTTTTTCTTCATGAGATATTGGCCACACAAAAGTCCTGTCCTTGTTTTTCTTCTTCATGAGATACTGGCCACACAAAACTCCTTGTCTTTCTTCTTCACGAGATAATGGCCACACAAAACTCCTTGTTTTCTTCTTCACGAGATAATGGCCACACAAAACTCCTTGTTTTTCTTCTTCAGGAGATATTGGCCACACAAAACTCCTTGTTTTTCTTCTTCAGGAGATATTGGCCACACAAAACTGTCCTTTTTTCTTCTTCACGAGATAATGGCCACACAAAACTCCTTGTTTTCTTCTTCACGAGATAATGGCCACACAAAACTCCTTGTTTTTCTTCTTCAGGAGATATTGGCCACAGAAAACTCCTTGTTTTTCTTCTTCAGGAGATATTGGCCACACAAAACTCCTTGTTTTTCTTCTTCAGGAGACGTCAGCCACACAAAACTGTCCTTTTTTCTTCTTCACGAGATATTGGCCACACAAAACTCCTTGTTTTTCTTCTTCACGAGATGTCGGCCACAGAAAACTGTCCTTTGTTTTTCTTTCTTTCTTCAGGAGATGTTGGCCACACAAAACTGTCCTTTGTTTTTCTTTCTTTCTTCAGGAGATGTCGGCCACACAAAACTGTCCTTTGTTTTTCTTTCTTTCTTCAGGAGATGTCGGCCACACAAAACTGTCCTTTGTTTTTCTTTCTTCTTCACGAGATGTTGGCCACACAAAACTGTCCTTTATTTTTCTTTCTTTTTCACGAGATGTCGGCCACACAAAACTGTCCTTTTCTCTTTTTCTTCAGGAGATGTTGGCCACAGCGGCAGCGACTGTGGCCAGGTTCTGCAGATCGTCGGCGTGGTCTTTGGCCAGGTGCTTCTTCAGCTGCTCCGAGCGGCTGAAGGAGCAGGGGCAGCGGTCACACTGGTAGGGCTTCTCCCCGGTGTGGATCCTCTGGTGGCGGTTGAAGGTGGACTGGTCCGAGAAGTCCTTGCCGCAGAACGGGCACACCCAGGGCCTCAGGCCCGAGTGGGTCCTCATGTGGTTCTGCAGGGAGCTGGACTGGGTGAAGGCCTTGCTGCAGACGGCGCACTTGTAGGGCTTGATGCCCTGGTGGATCAGCTGGTGGTCCTTCAGGCTGCGCTTCTCCGTGAAGGCCTTCTGGCACACCTGGCACACGTGCGGCTTCTTGCCCAGGTGGCCGGCCAGGATGTGCTGGCGCAGGTCGGCCTTGTGCTTGTAGGTGTTGGGGCACATGGTGCAGGGGAAGGGCCTCTCGCCCGTGTGGCTGCGCTGGTGAGACAGCAGCATGGACCTGGACACGCACACCTTGCTGCACTGGGCGCAGGTGAAGCTGCCTTTGCCCTCGCCGGTCTTGTGCTGCATCACGATGTGGTTCCTCAGCGACACGCCCTGGGTGAAGCCCTTGCCGCAGATCTCGCAGATCCAGCCTTTCTTGGCCTTGCCAAAGACGCGCTTGGAGGTCTTCATCACGTCTTCGAACTCGGAGGCGTCCACTTTGACGGCCGCAGGTTTCTGGTTCCTGTTGAAGCGTCTGCTCCTGATGGGCGTGACTGCAGGCAGGTCTGCTGGCTTCTGATCCAAGGAGTCCACCGCCGGTTTTTTATCTTCCATCGCGCTGCCGTTGGCATCTGCTGCTGCTGCTGCTGCTGCCGCATCTCCCGAGAGGATTTGAATGGCGCCCATGTCAGGCAGCTCGATCGTGCCGGAAGTAGCCATGTTGCCCAGATGTTCCAGCACTGACGCCGAGTGACCACTGTTGTAGAAGGCCTGGGTCTCCAGAAGAGTGAGGTTGCCCGAGCCGTCGTCCTGATACACGTGGATGTAGTTTGAAGGGCCCTCTGCCGGGGACTCAACGACAGTGATGGTGGCACTGTCCGCGTCCCCACCCTCGCTCTGCGCTCCAATCACCCTCAGCGTCACAGCGTTCTCCTCTCCTCGGGGGTCAGACTGGGAGTCCAAGGCCTCCACCACCGCTACCCCTGCCGCATAACCGTCCCCTTCAGCCTCGCTCAGTGCGGCCCGGGAGGCTTTCTGCTCCACCACCACCACAGCGGCCGCGTTCTGACCCTTCTTTGTGAGCAGGTGGACTCCTTCACTGGCCTCCTTGTCACACAGAGAGTGGGATTCAGGGGCAGCTCCACTCTCTTGCCTGGCTCTGTCCTGGCCGTTACCGACACCCAGGTGAGCTTCTGTCTGGGCTCGAACTCCTGCACTCTCCTCGCCCTGACCGCCGGCCAAGGCCTCAGCTCCGGCGTCGGTGAAGGTGGTCTGGCTCCCAGCGCTCTGAACCCCGACAGGCGCCGCCCGCTGTTCAGCATGGTGCAGGACAAAGTGCTGCATAGCAGCGTGTTCTCCCTGCTGCAGCTGATCACCAGGGGGGTCCCTCACCTCCACCTGTCCTGCCATCAGCGCGGCAAAGTCAGGGTGCTGTCCGCCCAGAGCCAGGTCCGAGGCCACGGCGCCGTCCAGGGTGACTCCCACCACCTGCGGGGGCTGCCCCTGGCGGCCCGGCCTGAGCTGGACTTCGATGACGCCGGGCATCCCGACTCCTCTGCCCCCCTGCACGTCCGTCATCACGTTCAGGGAGGTCCCCTCCTCTTCTCTGCCCTCCTCAGCCCCCTGCTCTATGATGATGTACTCTATCACCTCAGCATGGGCGGAGCTCAGCAGCTGGCCATCTGCCGAGGACACAGTCACATAAACGACGCGGGGGTCTGGCACACAGACGCTGCCTTCCTTCACCATCCCAGGTCCTCCCACTACCACTGCTGCTGCTGCTGCCGCTGCTGGACCAGCGGCCACACAGGGATGCTCTTCCTCAGCTCCCATGTGACCCGAGACGATGCCCATGACTGCGGAGCTCTCGGCAGGGTCACTGCTCTGCAGGGCATCCACGACAACGGCCTGGCCTTCCATGCCACACTGCTCCGCCGCTGCCACTTCCATCATGTCTGCAGACTGGACCACCACCACGGACGGGGAAAAGCCACTGTCGCCACACTGGGAGACGACGGAGGCGGGAAGGGAGGACTGCTCCAGGAGGCCCTGATGATGATGATCGTCGTAGACGACCTGCTGGCTGGGCGAGGCCTGCAGGACAGGGCTGGCCGCGGAGTCAGTGCTGACGGCACTGGCCTTGCTGTCACGGCCGTGCACGGAGTCCAGGTGTTGCTTGTAGGGCTCCAGACGGGCAAAAGCCGCAGGACAGTGCGAACACTTGTACGGCTTCTCCCCCGTGTGTAAGCGAGCATGGCGGTTCCTGCAGCCCATGTCAGAAAACCTTTTGGGGCAATACTGGCAAGCAAAGGGTTTTTCTCCCGTGTGTGTGCGCAGATGCGTTTTTAGGGCCCCAGCCTGTGTGAAGCTTTTCCCGCAGTGGCTGCACTTGTGGGGTCTGATCCCGAGGTGGATCAAGCGGTGTTCCTTCAGGGTGCGGCGATCAGCAAAGGCTTTGGAGCAGACGTCACAGCGGAAGGGCCTACTGCCCCAGTGTGCTGTCCTGATGTGGTGACGCAAGTTGGCGTTCCTGACGTAGGCCGCCGAGCACACTGGACACACAAAAGGCTTTTCCCCTGTGTGGGTTCTCCTGTGTATCTGCCACTCGTTCTTGGTGATGTAGCCCTTGCCACACACTTCACACACAAATGGCCGTTCCCCAGAGTGCTTCATCATGTGAGTCTTCAGCGAGGACTTCCGTCCTAAGTTCAGTCCACACACTTCACATATGTGCGACGAGCTCATCAACGCCGAGTAGGTTTTGGACAGATGAGTCAGCTTGTGTGTCTTCAAAATGCCTTTGGTGGAGAAGGTCTTTTTGCACTTGTCACACTCAAAGGGTCTGACTCCAGAGTGGATTAGCTTGTGTGCTTTGAGCTGGTGGTTCCGTCGGAAGGATAGCGGGCACTCGTCACACTGGAAAGGTCTCAGGCCACTGTGGACCTGTTTGTGAGTCTTCAGGTAATCCATCTTGACAAAGCCTTTCCCGCACACGTTACACACGTAGGGTCTTT
Source organism: Rapana venosa (assembly GCA_028751875.1). Classification (NCBI taxonomy): domain Eukaryota; kingdom Metazoa; phylum Mollusca; class Gastropoda; order Neogastropoda; family Muricidae; genus Rapana; species Rapana venosa. The sequence goes on from CM054162.1 coordinate 29,323,035, forward strand.
CCCCTGTGTGCAGTCTCTTGTGCTGCTGAAGATCGAAATTCCTCAGGTAGCTCTTGTCGCAGATGTCACAGACGAAGGGACGCTGGCCCTCATGCTGCAGCCTGTGGATCTTGAGGTTGTTGACTTGAGAGAAGCTCTTGCCACAGGACTCGCAGACATAGGGTTTGACAGAGGAATGAATGGCGCCATGTTTGGCCAGGGCGGCTGGAGATGGGAACGCCTTGTGACAGACCGGGCAGCTCCTGTCCGTCGTCGTCTCTGGGACCTGCATAGCCTGGTCCCCAGCCTCCCCCTCCTGCAGGTGAACTCTTTCGTGCTGCCTGAGGCTGGCCTGTGAGGTGTACCTCCTCTGACAGGTAGCGCACACATAGGGTTTCAGTTTGCTGATGCTGCAGTCCTCCTTGTCCTTCTCCTCTCCCGCAGACGGCGCAGGTCCTGGGTCCACGTCTGCGTTCTCGTCCAGGCTGCACGAGTCGCTGGACACCACCAAAGGCTCTCTGCTGCCACTGCTCTGCCCTGAGGACGAGGTCTCCCCAGGGTGCTCAGCACCGGAGTCACTGGGTGCCGGGGGCTCTGCTGTGTCTGGTGCTCCCTCACCTCTGGGGCGTTTTGCTGGAGACGTCTTCTTTCCAACAGGACTTGCGGCGGACTTAGAATGGGACAGCTTCCTTTGGACAGGGCTTCTGGAGGATGTGACGCCAGCCTTCCTTCTGCCGGGGCCTGTGGAGGACTGTGGGTCAGGCGATTTGTTTGGAAGGGGCACGGGCGACGCTGAGGACAGTCTAGTCCTCGTCCTTGTTGCCTGCCTTGCAGACGTCCTTGTGCTGCTGAGAGGAGTCTGTCGTGAGCTGGACGGCTCATCTCCACTGCCCTTCTTGGCTTTCTTACCAGGCCTCTCTGACAGTTGATCAGCAGTGTCAGTTTTTTTCACCGATCTTTTGGCACCACGTGTATCACCGTTTGTGTCACCAGCATTATCGGAAGACTTCACCGGTCGCTTTGTACCTCGCCTGTCACCGTTTGTGGCTTTCTCATTCTTGTCTGTCGTAGATTTCTGGTTGTTGATTTTGCCAGAGAGAGCGACTGGCTCTTCCTGACCTTCCACAGCCTGAGGTCTGGCGTACACCGACCTGACATTTCTGGGCTTTCTGACATAGAGCGAAGTCATGATGACACAAATCACTGTGCTGCGAGGCACAGAAACTCCCCACCACTGCCCGGACACTCTCTTCACACTGCGAGGCCACAAAGACACAGGCCGCCTTTCCTCAGAGGGGTGTTAGCCAGCAAACTAGTCCCAGCTTGTGGCAACAGATTACATCAGTCCTGAGACAGCAGCCTGCCCCCTCCTGAAACACAGTGACCCAGTCCACATCACTCACTGCACTCTCTCACCCGCCAACAATCTTCACTCTTCTTCACAGCACACTGAACAACACATACCTTTCAATATCAAAGAAGGTAGAACAAAGAGTTTAATATTGAACGTGCATGTTGATAGCTGACACTGTTCTGATGGCGCTACAATTAGTGATCGCTTTCCCCATCAAACACTCGCCTACAGTACTGCAGTGTGGCCCTTCTCACCATCTACAGCCTCAAACCACCGAGTCTTTTTCAACCAGCTAGAGTTAATTAAGGAGTGAAAGCCAGACGGAGGAGGATGTCTCAACTGTTGTTATCTTGCTAAAGAAGAACTGTTCTAGTACTTCTGGATACGCTTCATACTTTCACCCTTTTCACTGGTAATCAGCGTCATCCCGTAGTCTTCTACAGGCAGCCACACCAGCTAGATCCCTGGTTTGACATCCCAGGGACAACTCTGTTAACACTGATGCATAAAGAGCTTTCCACAAGAGAGAGAGAGAGAGAGCACTGTGAGGTATAATCTGACCTATAAAAATCAAAATGACCGCCACAAAGGCAAACAGATCGGAAAAAAACATCTTTCTCTCTCTCTCTCTCTCTCTCTCTCTCTCTCTCTCTCTCTCTCTCTCTCTCTCTCTCTCTCTCTCTCTTCTATATATATTATAATATATATATATTATATATATATATATATATTTATATATATATCCTATACTCTCTATATATATTCTATACTCTTTAGATTCAAACTTCTTCAAGAGAAGTCAGGAACCTACTGCATCACTGCTGGAAAACATTGGTCAGCTAAGTATACTAGCAGCACCAGTGTTGGAATTTCTTAGTTATAGCCACAGGCCAGCTTGCGCTTTTGTTTTATTCTGCCCCCTTTCTTTTTTAATTCTTTGGCAGACCTGTTACTACTTTCAGTTCAGTAGAGTGGTTCACCACTGGTGTATATATATATATATATATATATATATATATATTGCTGGCTTCTTTCTCATGGTGTCCACAGTGAACGGCCAATAACGGACGCAGAGATGTAGGAGCCTCTTGGGTTGTGGTCTGTGTTGTTTTCAATGTTGAAACATTCACTATTCCCCCCAGGAGATGGCTGTTTTTGTGGCCTGCCATGTGTTTGTGCTGTGTTAAAAAGAAAACCATTATTTCCCCTGGTGCTACTACTTTTTGTTGTTGTTGTTTTAAGAATTAAAACAGTGTGTTCCCCGAAGAGGCCTCTTTTCTGGAGGAAGGGGGGGGAGGGGGGGGGGGGGGTAGGGGGGTGGATGTGTTAAAAAGTATTCTAAAAATCAAAAATTGTTACAGCCAGTTCTCAAACTTTCTTAGGCTACAGGACAAAATTATTACAGGATAAACAGTGAGGCATAAGACGAAGCAATAACTGCCTAAGCAGTAGAGCAGAGGATAATTCCATGGTAGAGAACAATTCACAAAGGAGAGATAATTGCCAAAGAATATAAAAGAGAATAATTCGTTTAAAAAGGAACAGTAACTTGCCACACAGTATGGCAGAGAATGATTCACAATGGAGAGACAATTGCCAAAACAATATAGCAGAGGATAATCAAAACTGGACCAATAACTGCCAAATAATATGGCAGAGGATAATTTTTTATTTTTTAAAAGGACCAATAACAACCAAACATGACAGCAAAAAGATCACTCTCAACTGAGGGCTCAAGAACTGCCGCTCACAACGAAACAGTAGATTGCTAACTCAAAAGTTCGCAAAGCATCGTCATGCTAAACTTATTAAAGAGGGGATCGGGCCACTAAACAAACACAGTGAACTAGCGTGCGTGCGTGCGTGCATGCAGGCAGGCAGGCAATGCATACAGACAGAGAGGCAGGCATACAGACAAAGACTGCACACAAAGAAAGACAGGCAGCACACAAAGAAAGACAGGCACACACACACACACACACAGAAACGAAGAGGGATGAAGATCAGTTTGTACTGTCTGTGTCTTCATCAACGACCACTCATCCCCCCCCCCAAAAAAAAAAAAACCCAGAAGACTATCATAGGCCAGAGTGATGACAGGCAAATCACAGCTGCATCACTGCCATTGTCTGAGCCGACTACCACCCATTCGACATACTGCAAGAAATCGTTCACCTGCAGACCATCTTTGTAGAGAGGGAGGGAGCGGATATAGTTTTTGTAAGGGGGGTGGGGGGGGGGGGGGGGGGTGTAAGGAGGAGTAGGGGGTGATTGTAAGGAGGAGGAGTAGGGGCGATTGTAAGGAGGGTTTTGTTGTTGTTTTTTTTTGGGGGGTTGGTTATTGTTTTTTTTGTGTTTTTTATTTGGGGGGAGGGGGTATCGCTAATTTTGTCTAGTTTATAATCAGTTGACACTTTCCAGAGTTTGACATAGTTGTAGTTCAAGGTGTGTTACTTTTTTTTGTTTGTTTTTATATACTTTGCTGTTTCGTTTTCATTATTGTTTATTCCTGAACTGCCTACCTGCCTTTTCCTTCCTTTCTTTCTTTACCAAGCATCTTTATTACAGTCACTGAAGAATGCTTGCTCTCTTATAGCCTAAAAACAAAAGATTCTAAAAAATAAAACAGACAAAAGAGAAAAAAAGATAACTAAAATCATACATATTTCCTTCTCCAGATTTTACCTACAAAGAACTAAAAGTAGGGAGGGGTGGGGTGGGGTGAGGTGGGGTGGGGTGGGGTGAGGGGTGAGGTGGGTGGGGTAGGGTGGGGGGTGGGGTTGAGATTGCATCCAGCAACAAGGGAGCAGCAGCACTAACACCCCACCCAACATGGCGGCACTAAAACCAAAATCAAATAAAACAACAACAGCAACAACAAACCCCCAATAAACAACCGATAATAAGAAAACCAAAAAAACAAATATTTCAAAAACCCAACCCTAAAAAATACAGGATTTTTTTTCTTCTCCTTCTTCTATCAGCTAACTTCTGATGTTCTTCCCAACATACGAGGCAATACCCAGTCACAAGTCTGCGCACTACAGTCTTCATTAAAAAGAAAACCAACGCAACAGGAGAGAGAATTTCACCACTTTCAAAAACAGAAACTCAGAGCTTCATGTATTCGTGACCTCTGTACACTTGTTTCGATGACAACAGTCAAGATTCATTTGCACACCCTAATTCAACCAAACATCAAATATCATGCATAACAACAACTTTCTTCTTCTTCATCAGATGCTCAGAAACAACCAAATTCATGACATCACGCCCTGAGCAACCAAACAGCAAATGATACGGACCCGGGTTCGAATCTCGTTCAAGGGGATATTTTCCCCTGGAGTTAACATCAGTGCAGACTCCACTCCCCGCCGAAAGTTCTTCAGATAAGACTATAAACCGAGGTCCCGTATGCAAACACACGCAGAATATCTTGCACACTTGTTTAAACCTGTTCCGCGCTTTTCAGAAGAGTAGACCATTGTGTGCCAGTGGGAACGGACGACAAAATTGACAAAACTGCATACACACAGGAGCTAGATGTAAAAAAGCACATGCATGCTTGTTCCAGTATCCTCTAAATAAGATAATAATAATAATCATCATCATCATCATCATCATTAACGACAACAACCAAATCCATTACTTTTCACACCGACCAAACAGCAATCCAATCCAATCCTGTTGTTTATAGCCCCACCGACCACAAAGGCCATATCGGGGCTGTCACCTCATCAAATTTTAAATCTCAGACTCGGATTAAAAATGTCAACTCTACACATATTAATACAGGGTATAAAACCAACTCTACTGTCGTTCCTTGTAGCAACGCCCTGGTCAACCATAAGGGTCAACCCAGGACGGTCACCGCGTTGTGGGAAAAACCACATCAACCACACATAAAATGAGATAAAACCTAAACCAGATTCCTTAACCCAACCTTGCTCTTAGTGACCAACCACAACACTTTCACCCATATCAGACAGAAAAAGCCAGATTCTCTCAGGAAGTTAAAAATGGTGTGCGGTGGAACAGCATGAAAAAGGATCTTTAGGGAGTCTGCAGTATAATGCTTGTGCCAAATATCCTGGACAGCTAGACACTCTAGAAGCAGATGACAACAACCAAATCCATTATTTCACACACCAACCATACAGCAAATATATCCAGGGATGACAACAACGAAATCCATTACTTTACACATCGACCAAACAGCAAATGATACAGGCGACAACAACAAAATCCATGACTATACACACCAAAAGATACAGCAAATATATGGACGACAACAACAAAATCCATTTTTTAACACAGCCATACAGCAAATGATACAAGCGATAACAACGAAATCCATTACTTCACACACCAACCATACAGCAAATATACAGACAACAACCAAATCCATTACTTTACAATCTAAACGACCACACTACAAAGCATAAGGACGACAACAACCACCAAATCCATGACATTACACTCTGCGCAGGCACCACATCACTGACAGTCCCACCCCAAATTGCACACCATTCCGACCAAAGAATCCTATCGTCATGAACTGGTTTTCGTGACTAACTGGTTTGGCCCCAGTGGTGGGTGTGGAAGCAACGTGAGTGACTAGGTCACTGGATGGAGGCCACAGCTGCAGCCACTGCCGCCAGGTCGTGTACGTCAGCCGCGTGGTCCTTGCCGACGTGCTTCTTCAGCTGATCCAGCCGGGCAAAGGCACAAGAGCAGCGCTCACACTTGTAGGGCTTTTCCCCGGTGTGCATCCTCTGGTGCCTCTGAATGGTGGCCCTGTCCGTGAACCCTTTGCCGCAGTAGTGGCACACGTACGGCTTTTCCCCCGTGTGGGTTCGCTCGTGAGTTCGCAACGTGCTCAGCTGGGTAAACGCCTTGGGGCACATTCTGCACTTGTGAGGCTTCGACCCTGGTGCAGCAGCTTGTGTGCTTTCAGGCTGCCCTTCTCCGTGAAGCTTTTGTGGCAGACCTCACACGAAAACGGCTTGTCCCCGAAGTGATATTTCGTGATGTGGTGGCGGAGGTCCGGCTTGTGCTTGTAGGTTTTGCCGCAGATGTTACAAGGGAAGGGCCTGACTCCCGTGTGACTCCTCCTGTGGGACTCCAGCATGGACTTGGAGGGGCAGGCTTTGTTGCAGATGTCGCAGACGACGTTGGCCTTGATGCCTTCCAGGTTGTGGACCACAGCCAGGTGGATGTTGAGGGAGCTTTTCTGGGTGAACCCCCGGCCGCAGATCTCGCACATGTGCTCATGCTTGGCCTTGCCAAAGACCCGTTTGCGCGTCTTCAGCGTCTCCTCGACCAGTGACGCGTCGATTTTCACCAGAGACTTGTCGGGTTTCTTTATCCCTTCGGTGTCAGGCAGCAGCAGGGGCTTGGAGTGTTGCTCACTGTCGGTGTGAGGAGACTCCTCTTTCCCAGCGGCGGTGTCGCGACACAGTCCACCAGCACTGCCTGTTCTCTCGACAGCAGCAGCACCTTGCTGCTTCCCACTCCCTGACTCCGCCACAGTCTCTGTGTGATCCACCGCGGACGTGGACGGATCGAAGACAGTCTGCGAGTCCAGGAAAGTCAGACTGCCGTTTCCGTTGTCCTGATAAATGAGGTAGCACGGAGGGCGGGGGCTTGTGGAGGGGAGGGTGGTGGTGGCGGTGTGCCCCTGCGATTCCACCAACGTCAGGGTCACGATGTCCTGACCCTCCTCGCCTGTCTGTGGGGTCACTGCTGTGGAGTGACCGAGGTCACCACAGGACGCAGCGCGGCCAGCGTTAGGCACAGGCTTCTTCTGGGGCATGCGGGATGATGGGCGATCGTCAGGACAGCCAACCTGGGCTTCACCCACTTCTGAAGCCTTCCCCTTGCCACTGCTGCCTGCCTTGGCTTTCACATCACCAACATTACCCTTCTGCTTATCAGCTTTATCCTTCTGCTTATCAGCGCTACCCTTCTGCTTATCAGCACTATCCTTCTTCAGGTCATCTGGTGAATCGTCAGCAATATCATCCTGTGGGTCACCAACATCGTCCTCCACCTCCGTGTCGTCCCCAGGGTCATCGCTTTCCACACAGTCGTTCTCCAGATCCTGTGAGGGATCAGCATCACCCCTCGTCGCCTGTGCAGCAGCAGCAGCAGCAGCAGCGGCGGGCTGTCCTGAGGTCGGGGAGTCCTCCAGGCTGTCCTGACAGCCCTGAGGAGGCACACCCAGGTCCTGGTGAGGAGCAGGGACCTGGCCTTCCCTGGCCACACGCCTCGCCACTCCGCTACCCTTCTCTCTGCCTGCACTGCCGTCACCCTTCGTCTGACCCTCCTGCCTCCTCACCCCCTTCTCTGCCGCGCTGAACTCCACCCCCTCTGACCCTGATGACCTCTGGGGGTCACTGTACGCGGAGGCCACAGGCTCGACCATGACCCCGGCTCCCAGTCCATGAACGTAACTGGTCCCGGCGGCCTGCCCTGCTGGCTGACTGCAGGGGGCGTGGTAGTGACTGGACTCCACCACCACTGTGGGGGCCGAGGGAATGTCAAAGGCAGGGCAGGCCAGGGTGTCGTAGTAGGTCTCCAGGGGCTGCACCACCATCACCGTGCAGGGAGGAGCACCCCCCCGCTTGTGGGCCCCCTCCCCCACCGTCAGGCCACCCAGCTCCCCTGCCCGACCCGCCCTGACAGCCTCGGGCGCCTCCACAAGATGGCAAGACTCTCTCCTCAAGGCCTCGACCAGCCTGTGCTGGGGAAGGTAGCGCGAGTCTGCTGACGGAGCCGGCACTTCAAAGCCTGAAGAGGCTTCGGCAGACCCCACCGTGGACGCTGCCTGAATGTCCCCTGTGGTCCCAACGCGTTTTTCTTCTCTCACCACCGTGCAGCTTTCCTTCGTTTTAGGATGCGCGTTTTCCCGATGATGTTTGTAGGGTTCCACACGCGAAAATTCTGCCGAGCACTGATTGCATTTGTAAGGCTTTTCCCCCGTGTGGAGGCGAGCGTGGCGATTTTTGGACCCCACATCCATGAACCTCATGGGGCAGTGTGGGCAAGCGAACGGCTTTTCTCCTGTGTGAGTGCGCATGTGCATCCGTAAGGAGCCTCGCGTGGCGTACCTCTTGTCACAGCGGTCGCACTTGTGGTTTTTGATGCCGGTGTGCAGGTGTTTGTGTTTCTTCAGCGTCTGGGCGTACATGAAGGGTTTGTTGCAGACGTCGCAGGTGAAGGGTCTCAACTGGAAGTGGACGGAATTGGCGTGGCGAAGCATATCCACGTTGGTCACAAAACCAGCCCCGCACATGGAGCACACAAAGGGCTTCTCCCCCGTGTGCTTTCGCATGTGCACGACCCAGTCGCACCGTTTGATGAACCTCCGGTCGCACACTTCGCAAGCAAACGGCCTTTCCCCCGTGTGTGTCATCATGTGCACTTTCAGGGTGGGCGCTTTCAAGTGCTTGCCGCACACCTCGCACACACGGCCCGCCGCAGACTTGGGGTGGCTCTGCTTGTGGCTAGCCAGCTCCTGCTGGGTGGAAAACCTCTCGCTGCACACTTTGCAGGGAAAGGTTTTGAGAGCCTTATGTTCGTCCGTTTGTGCTGTTTCATTTCGCTGATCAATCGGAACGTTAGGGAGCATTCGTCACACTTGAAAGGCTTTGTGTCACTGTGAATTTTGCGGTGCACCCTAAAGGAGATCCTCGTGGTGAAGGTCTGGCCACACACGCCGCAGGCGAAGGGTCTCTCCCCTGTGTGCACCCTCTTGTGCTGCTTCAGATCGTAGTTTCTGCGATACGTCTTGTGGCAAACGTCGCAGCTGAAAGGCCTCAGACCTGTGTGCAGGGTCATGTGGTACTCCAGGAAATTCTTGTGCGTGTAGCTTTTATCGCACTGGTCACAGGCAAAGGGGCGCACTTTGTTGTGGGTTGGCCGGTGGGTGGCCAGAGTGTATCGGTTGCGGAAGACTTTGTGACAGATGTTGCACTTGGGCTTTTTGGAGCGGCCGCCACCTCCTCTGGCCTGCTCAGAATGCGTTAACAGGTGCCTTTCCAAGCTCTGCGTGCAGGTGTATCTGCGCTGACACACGTTGCACACGTAGGGCTTCCAGTCACTGAGGCTGAGCTCCTCCTCACACTCTTCCTCCTTGACTTCCGACTCCCCACAAGGCCCTGCGTCTTTCCTGGGTCTGCCCACTTTTCTTGGGTAAATCGGCACAGGAGGCGGCTCCAACGATGGAGGTCTACCCACTTTCTTCTTTGGGACAACGTCTTCGGGTCTAACGACCTTCCTGGGTCTACCTATCTTCCTCGGGGTACTGTCTCCTGGTCTGTAACGCTTTCTAGGCCGACCCACTGTCCTGTGTGGGACCCCTCCTCTCCTGGTCCATCCACTTTCCTGGGTCTGCCCACTTTCCAAGGTACGGGAGCCTCTGCACTGGGTCTTTCCGCTGTCCGGGTTGTGCTGGAGCCTGTGGCTGAGGGCCACCCTTCACAAACAGACTCCGGCCTGGGCCTTCGACTCTCTGCGCCTCCCTCCTCTTTCTGATCGTCCACACCAGCGCCAAACATCGTTACTGTCTTGGTGCTCAGGCCATCATATATCCGTCTGGACGATTCCTGATCCCCCTCCCCTCCACACTCCCCCACAGGCAGCTGCTGACCGCCTTCAGGGGGAACGGTGGAGTCCCTAGGTCCAGGTCTGGCATACACAGACCTCACATTCCGACGCCTTCTTTCGGAAACTGAACTCATGACGGATTTTAACGATCAAACTCCCGCAGAATCATGAAATGTTTCAGGAGACAAGACTTTTTGTGCTTTGTTCACACTGCGAGGCCACAAAGACACAGGCCGCCTTTCCTCAGAGGGGTGTTAGCCAGCAAACTAGTCCCAGCTTGTGGCAACAGATTACATCAGTCCGGAGACAGCAGCCTGCCCCCTCCTGAAACACAGTGACCCAGTCCACATCACTCACTGCACTCTCTCACCCGCCAACAATCTTCACACTGCACTTCACAACACAGGGAAGGACAGGTACAGGAGGGGAAAACACTCAGAAACGTGACAATGTCAAACAACAGCGCTGACGACCACAAGCTGGGATGGACAGCCAAGGGCAGCAGGAGTGCTCAATGGGTTTGCACGTTTAACTGTTGTGTTGTCTTTTACAGATATGCACGTTGATCTGTTGTGTGTTGTCTTTTACAGATGTGCACATTGATCTGATGTCTTGTCTTCTACAGGTTTGCACATTAATCTGTTGTCTCCTACAGATGTGCACTTTGATCTGTTGTGTGTTGTCTCCTACAGATTTGCACTTTGATCTCTTGTGTCTTGTCATCTGCAAATTTGCTCGTTGATCTGTTGTGTCTCCTGCACATTTGCACGTTGATCTGTTGTGTCTTGTCTTCTGCAGATTTGCACATTCATCTGTTGAGTCTGTCTGTATTGTCTGCATGGCTGACGCTCCTGCAAATCTGGTAGTGCTACTTTTGGAGATGTCTAAGAACCTGATGGTTCTACAACAGTAGTTAACACAGTCCTGGTGGTTGAAGTTCTGTTGCAGCAGTTTACACACCTCAAGGGGGATGAGTTAGCCAGGTGGTTAGCGTGATGCGCTCATGATCTGCTGACCCAAGTTCGATTCCTGTTCAAGAGGATTTTTCCTCTGGAGTTAACATCAGCGCCGACTCCACTCCCCCTAAAAGTTGTTTGATGAGACTATAAATTGAGGTCCAATGTGCGAACGCACGAAGAACATCTTGCGCACACATTAAAACACGTTCTGCTTTTCGGAAGAGTAGGCCATTGTGTGCTGGTGGGAATGGATGACAAAATTTACAAAAACTGCATACACATGGGGACTGGATACTTTAAAAAGCACATATGTGCTTATTTATTTATCCTTGAAATAAAAGAATACATAAATGAATAAATAGATGGTTTACTTCACAGAATCAGAGTAATCTGGCGATCCTACAATATGGAGGTTATCTAGGTTCCTGGGGATAGCTAGTGGTTAGAGCTTTGTGCTTCTGATCTGACAGGCCCGGGATCAAGCAACTACAGAGGCACCCGTTTTAGGGATTTTTACCCTGAAGTTAAAGACTCATCTCCCCCCAAACTGAGACTAGAAACCGAAGCCCCATGTGTGAATGCGCAGAGAACATTTTGTGCACATGTTAAAAACCCATTCTGCCTTTCAGAAAAGTAGGCCATTTTTTCACCAGTGGGAATCTAAATGGATGACAATTTCAAAACTTAAAAAACAGCATGCACAGGCGTGTATTTAGACACCACCTTCAAAATCAAAAGGTGGCTACCTAAATGGCAGGTAGAAACAGTAGCATACGCCAGATCTCACCATTGGCGAACCTCTGAGCTCCAGCCAAGGCATGAAAAACAAATCCACGTCACTATCAAAGTAGTCTGCTTACCTGGTATTGCTAGTTTATAGTACCTGGTCATTCTATTTATATGGGAAGACGGCACCTTATGGTTCACTAGTTGTCTACACACCCAATACCTGTTTCTGCTTTACTGAAGTAGTCTACAAACCCAATACCTGTGATTCTTCAAGATTAAAGTAGCCGACATACCCAATACCTGTGATTCTACACCTACAGTATGAAACACCCCAATACCTGTGATTCTTCAATAGTGAAGTAGCCGACATACCCAATACCTGTGATTCTACACCTACAGTATTAAACACCCCAATACCTGTATTCTACAATATTGAAGTAGCCTACACACCCAATACCTGTGATTCTACACCTACAGTATTCAACACCACAATACCTTTACAATGTGAAGTACTACCACCCAATACCTATGATGCTAACTAATCAGTAATCTATACCATACTATGTTGTCATCATTGTCCCCTCTTACTTAGTTGATAGGCCTATTCTCTCCCACAGACCCTGAATCAACTCACAGCAGCAAAGACATCCCCCCCCCCCCCCCCCCCAAAAAAAAAAAAAAAAAGTGTTGTTTTTTTAAATCCAACCAATCTCACCCTTTTTGGTGTGTGTGTGCACACACATGCATGCGTGAGTGTGTGTGTGTGTGCGTGTGTGCGTGCGTGCGCGCGGGCACGTGCATGCATGTGTGAGTGTGCGTACTAACTGTCCTAGGTTTATAATTCACAACTAGCGCACAAGACAACATCACACAGGTTGGGAGACAAAATGAAATCCAGAAACCACAACAGCTGACAGACCAACACTGTTAGCAGTACACAGCTCACCAAGGCTATCTCTATGCAACACGAGGCTTCTGTCCAAGCAGACTATAGAAGCGAGTGCATCCACAACCACACAAGACACAGACACAGAGGGGTGGACAAGGGGAGGGGGGGGCAGTCTGCACTGATGCTATCAGCAATATTTCTAGCAATAAAATTTTTTAAAAACCTTGGGAGTTGGGAAGTTTTTTTTCCCACTCCCTGTGGAAGCGTATAGCTCCATTACTGTGCTTGATCAGTGGTGTGAAGATGAAACTTATTTATTTATAATTATGCTTATTTATTCTTATATTTTGAGGATAATGAAATAATAAGCATACATGTGCTTCCCCCCCCCACCCCTCCAGTCCCTGTGTGTATGCAGATTTGTCAATTCTGTCATCCGTTCCCACCGGCACACAATGGCCTACACCTGAAATTGTTGACAGTTACTTCAGTCATTTTGCTTTTTATATGACTACAGATTACTCTGTGCACGGTCACCAGTTAACATTTTGCCGAGTTCTATCAATCTGAAAATCACATTTTGCCGAGTTCTATCAATCTGCAAATCACATTTTGCCGAGTTCTATCAATCTGCAAATCACATTTTGCCAAGTTCTATCAATCTGAAAATCACATTTTGCCGAGTTCTATCAATCTGCAAATCACATTTTGCCGAGTTCTATCAATCTGAAAATGGGTTCATGTATCCAACTGATCAGTTACTTAACTGCCCAGAGGAAGGGGGGTGGGGGGTGCAGACAGGACAGCCTAGTGATTAGAGTGTTGCACTCGGCGATTGCCAAGGATCCTTCTGTCCACCATGCAGGATTAGTACTGACTCCATCCCCCCCCCCTTCCCCCTGCCCCCAACCCCCCCCCAACCCAAATCTTTTGAGTCAGACTATAAACTGAGGCCCCATGTGCAAACATAGAGAACATCTTGTGCACACCTTAAAAACCTGTTCGCCCTTTCGGAAAAGTAGGCCACTTTATGCCAGTAGGAACAGATGGCAATTTTTTTTTTTTTAACGCATTCATGTATACAGTGTGTGTTTAAGACACCATCCCCAAAGTCATAATGCTGCTACCTTAATGGATGGTAAAAATGGTTGTAAAATCTCACCATTGGTAACCCTGGGAGCTCTATACACACACACACACACACACACACACACACACGATATAATGCAACATAGTTGGGGATTTTTCATGCACATCATGTCAGTCGCGCTGACCAGTGAATAAAATGTTATATTAATGACTTATGAAGAGTTTCTTTTGTTGTGTCAAACAAGTCCATGTGACTTTCATGGCAATAAATAATTTCTGATCCTGATTCACACACACACACGACTTCCAGAAAATGCTTCTGAACACACACACACACACTCTCTCTCTCTCTCTCTTTCTTTCTTTCTTTCTTTCTCCAGAAATGAAGTACCAACAATGGGGAAAAAATCTACAAAGTGAAGATATGTTGTCATTTAATAACTGACTGTGATGCACTGCTCATGCGAAACCTTGCTCAGTTTATACGTCATGCTGTGAATAAGAGGGAGGTGTGTGTGGTGTGTGTGTGTGTGTGTGTGTGTGTGTGTGTGTGTGTGTGTGTGCATGCGCGTGCTTGTGTGCATGTGTGTGTGTAAGTGTGTATGTGCATGCACACATATAATTATATGTGCAGGCATACCTGCATGTGTGCTCAGTTCATTCAGCGAGATGCGCACAAGCAAGCATTATACCAAACCACACCTAGTCCTTACAGTACGATAAAATTTATATTTTGTCAGCCAGAAGGTTGAGCCACTTTGATTTTTTTGGTTTCCTCATAGTCCAAGCCAATTGCACACCAACTGACACTGTGTGAGTTGTGAGTGCAAAGTATCCGAAAGCTGAAATTAACACTTTTTTATTTCCTCAGCTAGAGCTCTGAGGTTCACCAATGGTGAGATTTATGTGTCATGCGAACATCAACACCCCCACCCACCCATCCCCCAAAAAACCACCATTTAGGTAGCTGCATTCTGTCTTTGGGGGATGGTATCTAAACATGACACCCGTCCTGTGTCTACTCTATGCTGGGATTGGGGGTTTTGGTGGTTGTTTTTTGTCATCCACTCCTTCCAGCACACAATGGCCTACTCTTCTGAAAGGTGGAACAGGTTTGTAAAGTGTGTGCAAGATGTTCTGCAAGGGGCCTCAGTTTATAGTCTCATCCAAAGGACTTCAACATTCAGTTCGATTTTTTTCGTCAAACTGGGAAGAAAGGGCGAGGCTGGGAATTGAACCCAGAACCTCGCAGTTCACTTGTTTTAACCATCCTACCACCTTCCTTAAATATCATTTGAACTCTCTCTCTCTCTCTCACTCTCTCTCTCTGTCTCTCTCACCTCTAATAACCACTGACTCTATGACATTATATAACATATGTATTGAAAAAAACCACACATCTTCCATAACAGTTTAAACATGTAACAGATTTCAAGAAAACAGAAACTAACATTCTCTCTCTCTCTCTCTCTCTCTCTCTCTCTCTCTCTCTCTCTCTCCTCTCTCTCTCTCTCTCTCTCTTCTCTCTGTGGAGCTCTCTCTTCTCTCTCTCTCTCCTTTCTCTCTGTGAGAGCTCTAACAAAAACTGATACAATTACACATATCATTACTTATGCATTAAAAAAAAATCATTTTTTAAACAAACCTTTAAATCAAAAACCTTTTTTTGTTTATAACCAATTTTGTCAAATCCATAATGTAGTTCTAGGTATATATCCATCAAGCACATCTATCAACACATGAATACCTAGGATCTCTTACATAAAAATCCCCCCCCCCCCCCCCCCCACCCTTTTTTCAGGTTTTATAAAAAATATTCCTGCCACAATGCATTAGCCAATTTAGTTCACCAACATCAAGAAAAAGTCCTGTGGTACCATAGACTGTTGATTGCGCAAAAGCTTTTGATGAGACTGACAAATGTGACTATAGCCTCCTCTGTCAAAAACTCAAACTACATGAACACTTCCAAAAAAGAGTCTACAGCTCATTTCTCATTTCTACAGAACTGGCAGGCAACAACAGACATCAAAACACATACATTTAAATCATGCAGTCTGTTTAATATGGCATCCCCAAGGCGCCACACTAGGCCCACCTTTCTTCTCTCTATATAGGTAACTTTCCTGTCTGTAATACCTGGAGACTGGCAGACAACTGCCACATTCAGAAGGAAAAGCAATGCAGTTGACAAGTGTGTATATGATGTCCCAAGTACATTGTGCTTCATGTTCCATATCCATACATTGCGTATCATGTCCTACACCCATGTACATCAACCACTTCAACCAGGAGAAACAGGGGACAAAACCATAATATCAATAATATGCTCATCTGACATTTACAACACAATGCACACAAACTCACCACACTATTATTGCCTTTTAGTTCACACTATGCCAAACATTCCTTTCTTAAAAGTATGAAACTTTTTTTATATTTAAAATAAACAACTTTAAAGCCAATGAATAATACACAAACCAAAACGAACGATTTATCAAAAACACCACAGAAAAAAAATGTACACCCTCCCCACCCCCCTTTTCAATCAGTGTTTCCTACTTTGTTTCAATTAGCAAGTCACCAAAACAACAACAACAACAAAAAGAAAGAAAAAAATGATCATTACATCAAAGGGGAGAAAACATATAGTCAAATCATATCACCATGATCCTAACAGTTTAATACTGGGGTGTACAACAGAACTTTCTGTAAGTACTTCCTGAAGCATTGTTTTTAAATGCAAATTTCTCATCTAGATCCCCATCCACCCATTAAAACCACAACAACGAGTGTTGTCCGTTTCGATTATTTCTTTAACAGCAGTTTGCCATAGCCCTCTATGTCAACTCAGCAGCTCTGGGACTACCAGTAACCCAGCAAACTCTACAAGGCATTGGGAGAAGTGGGAAGCTACCCGACTGCCAAACACTGCCGCAGAAAGAAAGTAACCCTGCTTTGCACCATCCGCAATGGTCGCTCTGGATAGCTGTTGGCTCCGCTTCAATAGTGGAGCGCTGGATGACCAATGACCACTTTCTTCAGTCACAGGGGAAAGAAATGTGTTCAGTCTCTGCAGATCTTCCTCACCAACATTTAAGTTCACCCATGGTGACTCCACTCCCCCCAAAGTCCTTCGGATGAGACTATAAACAGAGGTCCCGTGTGCGAAATCCATGCAGAACATCTTGCGCACATGTCAAAACCTATTCTGCTTTCCAGATGAATAGGCCATTGTATGTACGTGGGACCAGATGACAAAATTTACATAACTGCATACACATGGGGACTGGATGTAAAAAAGCACATGAGTGCTTATTCCAATATCATCGAAATAAAAGAATAAGAAGGAAAAGAAAAACCAGGTAAAAAAAAATTATTCTAAATCAAATGGGAAAGGGATTGTCAGGATAGAGTTCATCGCCTAGGGTCTAGAGATAGCACACACCTGCCCAGACAGCCACAAGTCATGGATTTGAACCCAGCCCAGTTTTTACCCAAACTTTTCTTCTTCCACCAGACCAAGCAGGGGTCCAGGAGCTAGTCTTTTGGAAGAGACGATAAATGGAGTTCCAGAGTACAACACACCTTTAGCACATGTTAAAGTACCCACTGCAACAAGACAGTTGCCCATGGCAAAATGATGTCAAGGAAAAAGCAGCTCACATATGGAAAAGAATACTTATACATATAATGCAGATAAAACAAAACTTCTTTTTTTTTAACTGGGTGGTGCTTCTATTGTATCTACACTCTCTCATCTGGGAGCAGTCAGAATTTCATGCAGAGGAATCTACCATGACTGAAAGTAGTATGGAATACAATACAAAGCAATGCAGTACAAGACAGTAGAATACATGAAATAGCTGCTGAAAATAACTAGTCAACAATGTCAATTGTAATACAACTTTTTAACAGATTTTTAAAAATTCCATCTGCCACTAAATGTCTCTTAAGGTGGAACACGTGTCTAAAAGAGGCCAAAATCATTTTGGAAGGGGGGGGGGGGGGATTTAGAATTTTTTTTAAATGCTGGATGCAAATATGGAGATTTCCCTGAGTGAATTTTAAGAATTCAGTTGTAAAACATGTCTGTAAAAAACAGGTTTCTTGCACTTGTTATTGATAAAAAGGTTTCTTGTACCTGCTATCGATAAACAGGTTTCTTGTACTTGCTATCGATAAACAGGTTTCTTGTACTTGCTATCGATAAACAGGTTTCTTGTACTTGTTATTGATAAAAAGGTTTCTTGTACTTGCTTGTACTTGCTATAGATAAAAAGGTGTCTTGTACTTGTTATTGATAAACAGGTTTCTTGTACTTGCTATAGATAAAAAGGTTTCTTGTACTTGTTATTGATAAACAGGTTTCTTGTACTTGCTATTGATAAAAAGGTTTCTTGTACTTGCTATAGATAAACAGGTTTCTTGTACTTGCTATAGATAAAAAGGTTGCTTGTACTTGTTATTGATAAACAGGTTTCTTGTACTGCTATAAACAGGTTTCTTGTACTTGTTATTGATAAAAAGGTTTCTTGTACTTGTTATTGATAAACAGGTTTCTTGTACTTGCTATAGATAAAAAGGTTTCTTGTACTTGTTATTGATAAAAAGGTTTCTTGTACTTGCTATAGATACAGGTTTCTTGTACTTGTTATAGATAAACAGGTTTCTTGTACTTGCTATAAACAGGTTTCTTGCACTTGCTATAAACAGGTTTCTTGTACTTGTTATTGATAAAAAGGTTTCTTGTACTTGCTATAGATAAACAGGTTTCTTGTACTTGCTATAGATAAAAAGGTGTAGGAGTTTGAAAGTTTGGGTGGCCATATTGGATTGTTTCCATGGCAACAGTACATAAAACAGCAATTCATAGACTTTTATGCTTTACAAGTGATAACCTTTCCATCTATGGCACAACTTGAACTTCCAACATAAGCTTGTAAAACAAAACCTCATCAGTTTTGACCCCCATGTCTCACCTTTACACCTGAACACCAGACTATTATTCAGAGAGAACATTTTAGCAAATTGGAACTAGACAGCAAGAAAGAGAGAGGGGGGTGGGGAAAGGGGGAGGGAGGCACCATAGCCATGTGAAGTTTTACGTACATGTAGCAAGATTCAGCTAGGATTATTACCAACTATCTCAACAAATAGAGATTTTTTTTTTTAATCAGATTTTTAACAAATCTTAAGAGATTCAAAAAACAAAAAAAGCCACCAAAACCACTGTGATTTAAAATGCATTACGTCCTAAATCACATATGGTGGGGTTTTATCCAAAGTCTTAGTTGATGTGTGTACACATACACATACACACACACAACACCACACACAAACACTCTCTCTCAAGACTGTGATGTGGTCTAAAATCATGTAACCATTCATTTATCAGGGCAGCAAACTCCCAGTCCTGAATACAACGAACAGGGCAGCTCATTGCCATCCTGAACGGCACCAAAGCACACACAGCCAACAGCCAGCCCTCTTAGAAAGACAAGGCCAGAGAGTCAAGGGTCCTGAACCCCAGTCCCACAACACTCAAAGAGTCCAACCCAATGGTCAAAGGTGCTGAACCCCTGCAGGTGACACGCTGACCCAACGCCTCCAGTGGCCTCCTCCAGTACCTTTCCCGCTGTTGCCGCCCTCACTGAATCGAGGCCACAGCATCGGCCACGATGACCCTGTCCTGCACGTGCCCCGGATGGTCCTGGCTCGTGTGCTTCTTCAGCTGCTCCGACCGGGCAAAGGCGCAAGAGCAGCGCTCACACTTGTAGGGCTTTTCCCCGGTGTGCATCCTCTGGTGCCTGCGCATGGTGGCTTTGTCGGTGAAGTTTTTGCCACAGTACTGACAGATGAAAGGCTTCTCCCCGGAGTGGATTCGCTGGTGGGTGTGCAAGGTGCCCTGCTGGGTGAAGCGCTTGCTGCAGACTAAGCAGACGTGGGGTTTGACTCCCTGGTGAATCAAGCGGTGCTGCCTTAAGCTGCTCCTCTCCGTGAAGCTTTTGTGGCAGGTCTCACAAGAGAATGGCCTGTCCCCGAAGTGATGCTTGTTGATGTGGTGCCGGAGGTCTGGCTTGTGCTTGTAGGTCTTGCCGCAGATCTTACAGGGGAAGGGTCGGTCTCCCGAGTGGCTCCTCCTGTGGGTCTCCAGCATGGACTTGGAGGGGCAGGGTTTGTTGCAGATGTCGCAGAAGTAGCTTTTGCCGTTGCTCTCACTCTTGTGCTGCACAGCCAGGTGACTTCTCAGCGAGCTTTTCTGGGTAAACCCATTGCCGCAAATTTCGCAGATGTGGTTTTTCTGGGCCTGGCCAAACACCCTTTTGCGCGTTTTCAGCGTGTCTTCCACAAGGGACATGTCGATCTTCACCTCCGTGGGCTTGCGCTTTCTGCTCGGTCTTTTGTCTTCAGAGGGGGGCGGACCTGCCTGTTGGTCCGTCTTGACCACCACAGGTCCATCCCCGTCAAGGGCGCTGCCCTCCTCAGAGCGCTGCTGATCCCCGCTGGCAGCCACCTCCTCACCACCCGCTCCCCCTTCCCTCGCCGTCCTCAGGCTGACCACAGTCTCCGTTTGGGTGGAAGTTGAAGCCGCAGACGACAAGACGCCGCTCGAGTCCAGGAGCGTGAAGTTGCCGCCTCCGTTGTCCTGGTAGATGAGCAAACAGGGAGAGGGGTCCGAGGTGGATGGGAGGACGGTGATAGTGCTGGTGTGGCCCTGCGATTCCACCACCGTCAGGGTCACGGAGTCCTGACCCTCCCCACACACCAGCGGGGTCACCGCCGCTCCGGCTGTGGTGTGGCCGTGGTCCCCACAGGAGAGACCACTACTGCCCACGTCAGGCCCTGCCACATACAGGGCGCTGTCCGCCTTTAGAGGATCGCTGCAGAACGGAGGGGCTACAACAACGTCGGCCTTCCAGTTGCCCACAGTGCTCGTCTTTTCTCTTTCAGTGCTCTCCACCTTTATGACAGGATCTTGGTCCTCTCGATTTTTCTCTTTTCTGTGGTCTTGAACGCTATCTCTCTCTTTTCCGTCCTCTTCAAGGCTATCTTTCTCTATGCCGTCGTCTTCAAGGGTATCTTCCTCTCTATCCTCGCCACAGTCAATCTCCAAGTCAACTGGAGAGACGTTCCTAGCCTCGGCCTTGTGATCCACTCCCTTTCCAGCAGCCGACTGGTGGGATGAAGCGCAGTTGTCCACAGGGACATGGCCGCCATTGTGATACAGGTCCTGGCGAGGAGGAGCGACCTGCTCCTCCTCCTCCTTCCTCTTTGCCTCACTGAACTCCACCCCCTCTGACCCCACCGACCTGTGGGGGTCACTGTACGCGGAGGCCACAGGCTCGACCATGACCCCGGCTCCCAGTCCATGAACGTAACTGGTCCCGGCGGCCTGCCCTGCTGGCTGACTGCAGGGGGCGTGGTAGTGACTGGACTCCACCACCACTGTGGGGGCCGAGGGAATGTCAAAGGCAGGGCAGGCCAGGGTGTCGTAGTAGGTCTCCAGGGGCTGCACCACCATCATGGTGCAGGGAGCCGCCATGCCAATCACCTCCCCTGTCTGACCCAAGCTGGACACGTCCGAGGTTTCCACAAAATGGGAAGCCTGTGCTGAGGAGAGGGAAGCTCTGCTGCACACGTCTTGCGCCGATTTGCCCACCACAAAATGTGAGGTGGCTTCCACAGGCCAGGTAGTGGCCACTGCATGTTCCTCTCCTGGACTGTCGCCGCGGTTTTCACCCCTGGTCTCCGGGAGCCTTTCGTAACGTGTAACAAAGCGCTTTTCGTTAATGATACGATGAACTTTTTCCCGATGCTGTCTGTAGGGTTCCACGCGAGAAAATTCTGCCGGGCACTGATTGCACTTGTAAGGCTTTTCCCCCGTGTGGAGGAGAACATGGCGATTTTTGGAACTGGCCTCTATGAACCTCATGGGGCAGTGTGGGCAAGCGAACGGCTTTTCTCCTGTGTGAGTGCGCTTGTGTAATGTTAAAGATCCTTTGGTGGTGTACTTCTTGTCGCAGCGATCACATCTAAAAGTCTTGCTACCAGCATGCAGCTCCTTGTGTTTCTTCAGAGTCTGGGCATACATGAAGTGTTTGTTGCAGATGTCACACTGAAAGGGCCTCAACTGACGGTGGACAGAGTTCACGTGGCGACGCAAATCCACATTGGTGACAAAACCAGCAGCACACATGGAGCAGATGAAAGGCTTCTCCCCTGTGTGGCTTCTCATGTGCACTACCCAGTCATACTTTCTGATAAACCCTCGGTTGCACACCTCACAGACATAAGGTCTTTCCCCTGTGTGGGTCATCATGTGCCCCTTCAAAGTATGCGCAACCAGGTGTTTGCCACACACCTCACAAATGCAGCCTAAAGATGCTTTAGACGGTTTTTTAGGATGGCTACGGCTGTGTACTATCAACTGTGGTTTAGATGAAAAGCTCTCTTTGCACACTTTGCACTTGAATGGTTTGACCCCTTCATGCTCTATCTGTTTGTGTCGTTTCAAGACATTGGTTCTTCGAAAGGTCATGGGGCACTGATCACACTTGAATGGCTTCAGGCCATTGTGAACCTGCATGTGTGTGGTCAGATACAGCCTCTTGACGAAAGCCTTGCCGCAAATGTTACAGACGTACGGTTTCTCACCCGTGTGCAGCCGTTTATGTTGCTGCAGATCAAACTTTCGGCGGTAGGTCTTCTTGCACACGTCACACTCAAAGGGCCTTTCACCGGTGTGGATGGTCATGTGAAAATCCAAGAAGTTCTTGTGCGTGTAGCTTTTGTCGCAGATATCACAAGCAAAGGGTCTCACTTCAGCGTGAATGGCCTGGTGATTAGCCAGCGAATACCGCGTCTGAAAGACTTTATGACAGATCTGACACTGTAGCTTTGAGGCCTGGGCCCCGTCTGCACTGGGCTGCTCGTGGTGGGTCCACTCGTGCTGCTTCAAGCTGCGAATGGAGGTGTACCTTCTCTGACAAAGCGCACAGGCGTAGGGCTTCACTTCGCTGATGCTGAGCTCCTCTCCACAGTCAACTTTGGCACCTTGTGCGCCCGACTTCCTGCTGTCTCCTGCTGCTTCCTGCGGAAGATGGTCAGGATCTGAGGACTCCTGCTGGCACTCTTTGGGAGCTTTCCTGGGTCTACCCACTTTTTGGGGCACACCCTCTTCGCTGGCCTTACTCTCTTTCCTGGGTCTACCCACTTTTTGGGGCACACCCTCTTCGCTGGCCTTACTCTCTTTCCTGGGTCTACCCACTTTTTTTGGCACACCCTCTTCGCTGAGCTTACTCTCTTTCCTGGGTCTACCCACTTTTTGGGGACACCCTCTTCGCTGGCCTTACACTCTTTCCTGGGTCTACCCACTTTTCTTGGCACACCCTCTTCACTGGGTCTGCCCTCTGTTCTTGGTGTACTGTCCGGACCTGGCTTGTCCAGTTTTCTCGGTCTACCAACCTTCCTCGGTGTACCCTCTGAGCTTGGTCTCTTCTCCTTCCTGGGCCGACCCACTTTCCTGGGGGTCGACGACTCTGTGGATGCACGCGACCTTCCAGTGCCAGGCTGCCGCCCCCCCACATGACCTAAATCATCACCCTCCTCGTCCTGGACCTGGTCTTGGCCTGCGCTTCGCTCCTCTTTCAAGGCCTGGCCCTCGGGCGAGGAGAAACACGCCAACAGCAGACCCTCATCCGGACTGGCCGTCTTGACGGTCGAATCCTGATCCCCCTCCGCTCTATTCTCCCAAACCGGCCGCTGATTTTCAGGAAGGGAGGCCGAGTCCTTAGGTCCTGGTCTGGCATACACAGACCTCACATTCCGACGCCTTCTTTCGGAAACTGAACTCATGATGGACTTCAACGATCAAACTCCCGCAGAATCATGAAATGTTTCAGGAGACAAGACTTTTTGTGCTTTGTTCACACTGCGAGGCCACAAAGACACAGGCCGCCTTTCCTCAGAGGGGTGTTAGCCAGCAAACTAGTCCCAGCTTGTGGCAACAGATTACATCAGTCCTGAGACAGCAGCCTGCCCCCTCCTGAAACACAGTGACCCAGTCCACATCACTCACTGCACTCTCTGGCCCAGCCTCACAAAAACATGGACAATTTTTGAACAGCTATCACAACAACACTACCAGTCATAGTCCTGAACCAAACATTACCAAGGCGGAGGAACACAATTTTTTTTTTTTTTTTTTTGGTTGGTTGCTACTGCTTTTTACAACCACGCTGTCTGCCAGCATCAGACCATACTACCCCTATCCTCTCACGTACTACCACACTAGTCCTCTCTTCTTCAAATACGCCATTTCATCCGCTGTGCCTCTGCTCCCATCCACTGTGACTGAAACCGTTCTAATACTGAGCTGCCTTACTAATCCACAGCAGGCTGTCTGACACATGCGATCTCTTGCTGCATGAGTAAAAAAACAAAACAATCAAACATGATTTTTTCCCCATGAAGCAAACAAACACCCCCCCCCACCCCCACCCCCCCCACACACACACACACAGAGAAAACAAATGCATGTTTTCACACACATTCTGTCCCAGGCCCAAACTCAATCATTCAGAAACAAAACTAACAAAATGGAGAGTCAATAAACTAAAATAGCACATACGCATGCGCGCACACGCACACACACACGCATAGGGAATGGATGTAAAACTAAAAGAACACACAAGTGCTTATTCCATTACTCTAGAAATAAAACACCACACACGTGACAATATCATAGATGTGTTGTGCCCTCGTTTCAAATTGTATCCAGTTATCTCTTAACACAGGTCTATAATTGTGATTGAGCTACTGACTACTCATAGTTACCACAGGTACTTTACCAGAGGGGAAATCTCTTTTACTCTTTACCTGTTTTTTCTACTGCTCCCCCCCCCCCCCCCCCCCCCCCCCCCCCCCCCCCTCCCAAAACACACACAAACTAAATTGAAACAACAACAACAATGATAACATCATGATAATAGTAAGAACAATAACAATAATAATGATAATAATGATAATAGTACTATTACTATTAAATTAATGGTGATAATATTCCTTGTTCCCAAAGTAGAGAACCCAAAGGAAGTGGGAAACCAGTAAATCAAACAATGAATTAAATAAAAAACAAACAAAAAAAACAACAAAAAACCCCACCCTCTTCCAATCATCTGCTTCAAATCGACAGCAAGAACAGAACCCAGAATCACCACAGCAATGAAAAATGCGCTAGTCTATTACTTGGTAGTCACGTGTAAAAGTGGAAGTGGATCATCATGAATAATTATACATGTACATCCACCAGAAATTCTCTTGGTGGAAAACGTGATCCGGATGGAGTTAATAAAGGGAAACAATCATGTCAAAGCCTTTACAAATAATAGATAGGCAGAATTGCCTCCCTATGGAGGGTCTGGCAGTTTCTTCTTGGCTACCTCTTTCATCAACAAAAAATGCTGTCAGCACAGAAAGGGATGTTTCTTCCCTGCAGCAGAAACACCACTCTGCCTCAAATCACTTGTTCAGGGTTGGTTTTTGTCTGGAAAGATTTCCTTATAAACCAGAAAATGTCTCAATACTTTTTAAAAAATTTATTTTAAACAATGTAATTGCCTAAGTAAAGAATATGCTGAATGCTCCTGAACATTCACTGTTCCAAAATGTTAAAAACTGCACAGATTTTTACTTTTTTTAAAAAGGCGGAAATTTTCCATCGAATCATCTGTTTGGGATAGGGGGAGACAAACAACAGACAGTTGAGAGGAAGGAAATAAGAGTAAGGAAGTACGTGACTATCTAAGGAAGTACGTGACTATCGTTAAGTAATCAGCCTGCCTGTTGTACTGATGGAGGAAACTATTATCACCAGCAGCCTTGGCCCACCAGTACACACAAAATCCTACTACACACAACCTACTTACGACATTTTGCTCCAAAACAAAGCAAAAACATGTTCTCACATAGTCCTGTGATCGTTTTCAACAGCTACTGAGAAAAGTTTAGGGGAGGGGAAGGGGAGGGGGATCCTGTCATATATATCAAGCGCTTCGATTTGTTTATTTTTTACAAGATTCAGCGCTATATAAATTCCATATATTATTATATTCTTAACATCTACCATGAAGGAGACATCTATTTTATTTATTTATTTTATTTATTATTTTATTTCGAGGATAAAGAAATAACCATTCATGTGCTTTTGTTCATCCAGTCCCCATATGAATGCAGTTTTGTAAATTTTCTCATTCGTTCCCACTGGCACACAATGGCCTACTCTTTGAAACAGCAGAACGGGTTTAACGGTGCGCAACATGTTCTGCTTGCGTTCGCACACGGAACCTCGGTTTATAGTCTCATCCGAAGGACTATTAGGGAGAGTGGAGTCTGCACTGATGTTAACTCCAGAGGAAAATTCCTCTCGAACGAGATTCGAACCCGGGTCAGCAGATCACGAATACATCACTCTAACCACCAGGCGATCCTGTCTCTACCATGAAGGAGACAGACAGGATCCTAGTGCAAGTCTGAGAGGTCTATGCTTGTTTCTTTCGTTCTTCGGCTAAAAGCTCCAAGGTTCAACAATGGTAACATTGTGTATTATAACAATTCTATTGTATGCGATTGCCCACCATTAAGGTAGCTGCATTCTAACTTCAGGGATGATGTCTAAACATCACACCAGATTGAATGCTTCTAAAAAAAAAGTTTTTGCCATCTATTCCTACCGGCACGCAATGGCCTACTCTTCAGAAAGACAAAGCAGGTTTTAAGTTTTAACATGTGCCCAAGCTGTTCTGCATGCATTTGCACACAGGACCTTAGTTTATAGTCTCATCCGAAGGACTTTCAGGGAAGCCGAGTCAGAACTGATGTACACTGCAGATGAAAAATCCGCTCAAAGAGCGTTTCAGTGGCAGGTCAACACAAAAATCTGGCATGTCTAACTTATCTCCGAAGTAAATCAAACAGGGGAAGAGGCGGAGACAAAGACTAAGAGGTGACCTGGTACTGACGACTGCTCATCAGAACAAGGATACATTTGTATTTCATTCTTTTATTTCAAGGATTTTATTTGATTTTATTTTATTTTTTTATTCTTTTATATCGAGGATAATGGAATAAGCACTTATATGCTTTTTTTACATCCAGTCCCTGTGTGTATGCGGTTTTGTAAATTCTGCCATCTGCGTGCGTGCATGTGTGTGCCTGTGAGTGCGTGTGTGCATGTTTGGGGGTGGTGGTGTTGATGTTGGTAAGCAAGCAACAACAACAACAACAAAAACCAGTCATGATTTCACTGCAGTAGATTCCAAGTCCTTCGACCGTAACTGCTTCTCTCCTCCCCATGTCAGGATAATGGAATAAGCTCTCATTTGCTTTTTTTTTTTTCCATTCAGTCCCCGTGTGTGAGCAGTTTTGTCAATTTTGTCATCCGTTCCCACTGGCGCAAACAATGGCCTACTCTTCCGAAAAGAGAAACAGGTTTTAACATGTGCGCAAGATGTTCTGCATGCGTTTGCACACGGGACCTCAGTTTTAGTCTCATCCGAAGGATTTTTGGGGAGAGTGGAGTTGGCACTGATGTTAACTCCAGAGGAAAAATCCTCCTGAACGAGATTCGAACCTGGGTCAGCAGATCATGAATACATCACTCTAACCACCAGGCTATCTCGTCCCCATAAAAAAATAGCTCTTTACAACAGAACATACCATTCCTATCTCTCCAAGAAGAAAACAATTTTCTGAATGATCTACATGCAAGAGAGAATACAAGAGAAAAGTACACAGAGAGAGACGGGGGATGGGGGGGGGGGAAGAGAGGGAGGGAGAATGGGGAGGGAGGGAGGGAGGAGAGAGAGAGAGAGAGAGAGAGAGAGAGAGAGAGAGAGAGAGAGAGAGAGAGAGAGAGAGAGGGAGGGAGGGGGGAGGGAGCAAGACAGAGAGACAGAGACAGAGAACTCAGAAATTTAATGTATCTCACGATTCTCGGCCTTAGGCCATAATACATGGTTGGCATAAGAGAGACACAGAGACAGACAGAGACAGAGAGACAGACAAACAGATAGACAGACAAGCAGACAACAGAGACAGACAGACAGACAGACAAGACACAGACAGAGACAGAGAGGGAGAGAGAGCGAAAGACAGATAGAGAGAGACACAGACAGAGAGAGAGGGTGGGAGGGAGAGAGAGGGAAGGCGGGAGGGAGAGGAAGTGAGAGAGACAGACACAGAGAGACAGACACAGAGATAGAGACAGACAGACAGACAAGACACAGACAGAGACAGAGAGGGAGAGAGAGCGAAAGACAGACAGAGACTGAGAGGGAGAGAGAGTGAAAAACAGACAGACAGATAGAGACACAGACACAGAGAGAGGGAGGGAACAATCCTATGCCACAGCGCAGGAATCCAGAATGTTTCTCCCAGCCTATCATATTTAAAGCATAACGGTCCTTTAGACAACACATCAACACTGATCAGCTACACATCAGCAACTAAGATCTTTTACCTCGCCCCAACATCCAGCCAATAATCTAATCCAAACAAAATCATGATTAACAAAACAAAACAAAACAAAACAAAAACTACAATTCAAGACATCACAAGCCCAGAGGCTTATGGCTTTCCTTCCTTTCAAATCATGCATACAAATGGAGGATTAGTTCATGTTCACGACGCTTTAAAAAAACGAAGCAAAACAACCTCCAACATCATCACCTTCAGCACTATACATTGTACTGCAGTCACACAACAAAAAAGGAAAATTAAAAACCAAGAAACGTAACACCAAGCAAATCACGATTACAGAAGAAGATGGACACGCATCAACAGCACCGTGATCACACAGGTCCATGATCGTACGTAACAGCGTGGAAAGTCTGATGCACTCAACAAGTTATGGTCAATATAGCCAGTCAGCCATTGCAATATACTATCCAGTATCCCAGTCGATAAGCACCCAAATCTGCCTTCAATGTGTGACAGCACAACCATAGCTAGTGATGCCACAGACAGTGATGCCACAGATAGTGATGCCACAGATAGTGATGCCACAGATAGTGATGCCACAGATAGTGATGCCACAGATAGAGATGCCACAGAGATGCCACAGACAGTGATGCCACAGATAGTGATGCCACATACAGTGATGCCACAGATAGTGATGCCACAGACAGAGATGCCACAGACAGTGATGCCACAGATAGTGATGCCACATACAGTGATGCCACAGATAGTGATGCCACAGATAGTGATGCCACAGACAGAGATGCCACAGACAGATAGTGTTGCTCAGAAAGTATGACAAGACCTGGACACTTTCACTGGATGGAAGCCACAACGGCGGCCAGTGTGGCCAGGTTTCGCAGATCACCGGGGTGCTCTTTGTTCCCATGCTTCTTCAACTGCTCGGAACGGGCAAAGGCACAGGGGCAGTGCCGACACTGGAACGGCTTCTCCCCGGTGTGGATCCTCTGGTGGCGGGTGAAGGCCGACTGGTCCGAGAAGTCCTTGCCGCAGTACTGGCACACCCAGGGCCGGTCGCCCGAGTGGATGCGCTGGTGGGTCTTCAGGGAGCCGGACTGGGTGAAGCACTTGCCGCAGGTCCGGCACTTGTGAGGCTTGACGCCCTGGTGGATCAGCCGGTGGTCCCGCAGACTGTGCCGCTCGGTGAAGGTCTTCCGGCACACCTGGCACACGTGCGGCCTCCGGCCCAGGTGGGCGGCCAGGATGTGCTGGCGCAGGTCGGCCTTGTGCTTGTAGGTGTTGGGGCAGTGCCGGCAGGGGAAGGGCCTCTCCCCCGTGTGGCGGCGCCGGTGGGCCTCCAGCACCGTCCTGGAGTAGCAGGCCTTGTGGCAGAGGTCGCAGACGAAGCCCGCGCCCTCCCCGGGGGACTTGTGCTGCACGGCGGCGTGGTTCTTCAGGGAGACGTGGTGGGCGAAGATTTTACCGCACACCTCGCACATCCACTCCTTCTTCACCTTGCCCTGCCGCCGCCTTTTGCGGGTGTGGAGAATCTCCCCAAAGGCAGAGGCGTCCATTTTCATGGTGGTGGGTTTGTGCTTCTGGTTGAATCTTCGGTTGGTGTTGTAGCTGGCCCCAGCCAGGGCAAGGTCCCCTGGCTTTGTCTCCAGGGATTCCAGCACCGGCTTTTCGTCGACGGGAGTGGTGGCGTCCTCCTTTATCGCGTCAGCAACAACCGGCACGTCAGAGATGACCTGAGAGGCCTCCACAGGTTGCAAGTCTATGATTCTGGGCTCTGAAGCGCTGTCAACACCCTGTGGCTGTAAATGGTCTAAGAGTGACTTGGGCAGATCCTTGGTCTCCTCAGTTTCAGGCTCAATGATGATCAATTTCCCACTTCCATCGCTGTGGTAAACAGATCCTGAAGGAGAAGGGGGGTCACTGCTGGATTCACTGCTGCTTCTTGTGGTTCTACTGTCAACATGACGGCAGCCAGCCTGAGACTTCTCCACAAGCACACCAGTCGTCCTCGCTGCAGCATCTTGAGGATCGACTGGCACTGGATGAACTGTCGACGCTGGGGCACTCTTGGCGTTGACACTCCTCTCTTGCTTCTGAGCCGCCTCGACAAGCGCTACCTTCTGCAGGCCACAGCAGCCCTCATGAGAGTGATCTTCCATCCTTGACTGACCCGCTGCTGGGGGAGTATGGCCAGAGGCAACGTAGGAGCTGCCAGCAGCAGCATGTGCTCCATCCTCCTCCCCGTCACCACAGCCACAGCCAACTGCAGACTCCGACGTGGCTGAAACCACGGCCTCTGCCCTCCCACCACAGCTTGGTTGGGATGTGAAGGCCGAGCTATGTCCCCTCCCTCCTGACTCCTGCCCTGGCCCAGCAGACGTATCCTGCTTCACTTGCACCGCTCTAGGAGCAGCGTCTTCCCTCGATTCTTCAACCTGCGCTTCTAACATTCTAGGCATCGCAGGATTCTTCTCTGCCCCCAGTTCCACGACCACAGAGTTGGAGGCAGGGACTTCTCCACAGATGACCCGTGACACGGGGTTACCCGGCTGCTGCTGTTGTACAACAGTGTATTCAACCACCTCGGAGGAGGCTGAAGAGCACAGCGAGGGCTGGGCACTGCAGGACACAGGCTGATACATGACACCGCCTTCTGGGGTATAAACGCCACCTACTGACGTGTACCTCGCTGCTGCAGGACTCGAAGAATCACCCCCATCTGCCGCAGAGTCCACACCTGCAGATTCGGTAGATGCGGCAACACTAGCACGAGTAGAAAAAGCCTGGTCCGTCCCCTGGACAACTGCCTGTGGACGTGTACCAAACTGACCCAGCTGCTGTGGAGCCTGACACTGAAGCACATGGGCTGATGAAACTGTGGCCACGTATTCCTGACAGGAGTGCTCAGGAGGATGGAGAGCTCTGCTGCACGGGTCTGGCGTGGGTGTAACGACTGGATGGGAAAGCAGAGCCTGGTCACCGTGATTAAGTGGGGACAGTGCCGAAACCTGGTCGCTGTGAATGACCTGTGCCATAGCAGAAACCTGGTCATGCTGAACGACCTGAGCCTCAGCAGAAACCTGGTCAACGACCTGTAACATAGCAGAAACCTGGTCGCTGTGAGTGACCTGTGTCATAGCAGAAACCTGGTCATGCTGAACGACCTGAGCCCCAGCAGAAACCTGGTCAACGACCTGTAACATAGCAGAAACCTGGTCGCTGTGAGTGACCTGTGCCATAGCAGAAACCTGGTCATGCTGAACGACCTGTGCCCCAGCAGAAACCTGGTCAACGACCTGTGCCCCAGCAGAAACCTGGTCAACGACCTGTGCCTCAGCAGAAACCTGGTCAACGACCTGTAACATAGCAGAAACCTGGTCGCTGTGAATGACCTGTGCCATAGCAGAAACCTGGTCATGGTGAACGACCTGAGCCTCAGCAGAAACCTGGTCAACGACCTGTAACATAGCAGAAACCTGGTCGCTGTGAGTAACCTGTGCCATAGCAGGAACCTGGTCGCTGTGAGTGACCTGTGCCATAGCAGGAACCTGGTCGCTGTGAGTGACCTGTGCCTCAGCAGAAACCTGGTCAACGACCTGTAACATAGCAGAAACCTGGTCGCTATGAGTAACCTGTGCCATAGCAGGAACCTGGTCGCTGTGAGTGACCTGTGCCATAGCAGGAACCTGGTCAGCCTCTGCAGTGGAGAGGTGGACAGATGAAGTTGCCTTGCCAACACTCTCCCCATGCACGTTTTCTCTGTGCTGTTTGTAAGGCTCCGATCGGGCAAACTCCGCGGCACACAGCGAGCACTTGTACGGTTTCTCTCCTGTATGGATGCGGGCGTGGCGATTTCTGCCTCCTACGTCGCCGAATCTCTTGGAGCAGTATTTACAGGCAAAGGGCTTCTCTCCAGTGTGCGTGCGCATGTGCGACTTCAAAGACCCTGCCTGGGTGAAGCACTTTCCGCACTCACTGCACTTGTGAGGCCGGATGCCCAAGTGGGTGAACCGGTGTTCCTTCAGCGTGCGGCGATCAGAGAAGGCTTTGTGGCAGTCCTCGCACACATAGGGTTTCCTGCCCAAATGCAGCGTGTTCACGTGGCGCTGCAAATCCGAATTTCTGGGGAAGGAGGCCGGGCAGAGGTGGCAGACAAACGGACGTTCCCCTGTGTGACTTCTGCGATGTATGACCAGCTCGTTTTTGGTGATGTACCCTCTGTTGCACAGCTCACACGCATAGGGTCTTTCCCCTGTGTGCGTCATCATGTGGATCCTGAACGAAGACTTTTTCGCGATCTCTGCCCCACACACATCACACATGTAGGGCATTCGACAAGACTTGGAAGGGGCCGCCTCTTTTTTACGGAGATGAATGCGCATGTGTTTCTTCAACACCGCTTTTGTGGAGAATCTCTTTGAGCACGTCTGACACTGGTACGCTCTGAGGCCAGTGTGGGTCGACTTGTGCGCCTTCAGCTGACTGCTTCTGCGAAAAGTCTTGGCGCACTGGTCGCACTTGTAGGGCTTGACATCGCTGTGGACCTGCTTGTGCACCTTTAAATAGTCCATCTTCATAAAAGCTTTGCCGCAGGTGGTGCACACAAACGGCCTCTCCCCGGTGTGAACGCGCTTGTGCTGCTGAAGATCAAAGTTGTTCAGGTAGGTCTTCTGACACACCTCGCACATGTACGGCCTTTCTCCCGAGTGGTGTAGCCTGTGAGCTTTGAGGTTCGCCTCCTGGGAAAAACTCTTCCCACAGGTCTCGCACACATAGGGCTTGACTGCACTGTGAAGGGGGCGGTGTCTGGCCAGGGTACTCTTGGCCCTGAACACTTTGCCACACTCGTGGCACTGAAAGGGAGCAGCGCCTCCTGCCTGCCTCTCCGCCACCTGGACGCTGGAATCACTCTCAACCCCCGGCTGTTGGTGAATCCGCTGATGATGCCTCAAGCCAACGTCGGAGGTGTACCTCCTCTGACAGACCGTACAGACGAAGGGTTTCAGCTTGCTAATGCTCAGTTTGTCAGCATCCCGGTCAGGCCTGGGGGGCTCGGTCACCCCCGGCTTCTTTTCTCCGATCTTTGTCTTGAGGAGGGTCAGGGTTCTGCGGGACACCAGGGACTCCGTGCCCACATGGCCCCCGCACGCTTCCGCAGTCTGGGCTGGGGCAGTCTTGGTGGATGCTGGCGACTGCCTGCACTCCTCCCTCGCAGCTGTGGCAGCGGCTGTGGCAGCACTATCTCTCTCGTCTTCTTTGTCAGACCTCAAATCACAGCCCTTCTGGCTACCCGGACTTTCGGGTCCAGGTTTTTGGGCGGAGTTTGCGCGGGTAGAGGGCTTTCTGCTCCCACGACGTTCTGACCCAGCTTTTCTGACAGAGGATTCAGACACTGTGCACGACCTTTTCCCTGCAGGACTGCGTGGCCTGGTACCTGCACCAGCTTTCTTGGCGGAGGATTCTGGCAATGTGGACGACGTTTTCCTTGAAGAACTGCCTGGCTTGGCAGCTAAACCAGCTTTCTTGGCGGAGGATTCTGGCAATGTGGACGACGTTTTCCTTGAAGAACTGCCTGGCTTGGCAGCTGAACCAGCTTTCTTGGCGGAGGATTCTGGCAATGTGGACGACGTTTTCCTAGAAGAACTGCCTGGCTTGGCAGCTGAACCAGCTTTCTTGGCGGAGGACGACTTGCTGGGCATGGCTGACCCATGGTCAGCAGAAGTGTGTGCTGCGCTGCCTGATTTGTGTCCACCACCCTTTCTGGACGTGGTACCACACCTCCCTCCCTCCAGACCGGACACTCCACCTCTGCCGTCAGCGCTGTGTTTGACAGCTCCGGTCTCATCGTCTCTGTCAGCCTGACTGCTCGCTCCACCATTAGCCGGCCTCGATGATTTTGAACCGATCTGGCGAACTGAGGCGCTTCTACCATCAGGAGGCTGACCTCCCTCACTCTGACCCCCGAGTGGTCTGGCATACACCGACCTGACGTTTCTGGGCTTTCGCACATACAGGGCAAACATGACGACAACTCTACAAGGTCACTCATTTGTAAAGACAAGCACGGCATCAGCTGTGGCACAGAGGTCCTTGCAGAGGACGGAAAAGACGGACATGCGGATTTCTGTCACTCAGTGCCATGCAGAGCAATGCTCCCCGAGGTGTCGGGCAGAGGCGTGTGAGGGGAAAGGAAGGAGGCCTGTGCAGCTCCTGCAACATAGTGGACTCAGTGCCAACAGGTGCAGACTCACAAGCACAGGGCGCCTTTACTTTCCTCATCATCACTTTTTTTTTCTTTCTTTTTATTTTCTTTTTTTTTGGTCAGATGAATACACACGCACACACACTCACAGGAGGAAGCCTCAGTTTCTTCATCATCACATTTTTAGGTGAGAACACACACATATACATCACAGCTTCAGTTCTGCCATCATTAGACATTACATTGAGAGCTGCACACACACACACACACACACACACACATGCACATGCACACACAAACACAATCACAGCTTCAGTTTTGCCATCATTCAACATTACACTGAGAGCTGCACACACACACACACACACACACATCACAGCTTCAGTTTTGCCATCATTCGGCATTACACTGAGAGTTGCACACATATACACACACACACACACACACACACACACACACACACACAAGTCCTTCGGATGAGACTAAAAACCGAGGCCCCGTGTTCAAACGCATGCAGAACATCTTGCGCACACGTTAAATCCTGTTCCGCTTTTCGGAAGAGTAGGCCATTGTGTGCTGGTGGAAACAGATGACAAAATTTAAAAAACCACACACACACGGGGACTGGATGTATAAAAGCACATGCGTGCTTATTCCAATATCCTCGATATAAAAGAATACATAAAAAGAATACACACACACACACATCCCAGCTTCAGTTTTGCCATCATTCGACATTACACTGAGAGCTGCACACACACACACACACACACACACACACACACACTCACACACACACACACACACACACACACACACACACACACACACACACAGGTTAGGGGCAGCCTCAGTTTCTTCATCATCACACTGGTGATAATTTTGAAACATAGTCCTGACATCACCGTCTTAATACTCTTATCCAATGCGTGATGTACAGTAAGTAGCCCAGGATAATGAATAGCGATTATCCCAAATAGCCTCAGGTCTGGTGTGAAACACTGAATGACAATTGATGCAAGAAAAAAATTGAATCAGGTCTAATGTTTATTAACAAAGATACAAAAATGGTTGAATCCAGTGACCAAAAAAAAAGGGGTAAAAATAATTTTTAAAATAATAATATAAAATGTAATCCAAGGAATAAGATAAAAGTCGAAATGGCTCAAATCTGCTCGGTAAAAATCGTCAAAAACACAAGAAATAACTGAATCTGGTATGTGAAAATGAATGAAAATGTATAATGTACAAGACGTAACTGAAGCTCTTTTAAATGTAAAAATGGATGATAATACATAACGCTGAATCTGCTACACATGAATAAATAGATGATACAGGAATCGATTGAATCTGGCGTAAACATCAATGAAAATGGGGGGGAAAATGAATATTTAAAAATGGATGAAAATGCAAGACATCACGTCATAAGTGAATCTTGTTTGTAAAATTGGACAAACATACAAGAAAAATGAAATCTGATAAGTTAACAATAACATGGATGACAAACCACAAACAAATCAAATCTGGTAAGTTAACATGGACAAAAGGGACAACCAAAATTAAATCTGGTCTGCAATCAGGGATAACAATACAATATGAATAAATAACTGAATCTTGTGTGTAAAAATCAATGACAATGGCAAGAACTTCTGTCAGGTCTGATACAACATTACACGTGATGGGCAATATTACATGATGGTGATAGTACCACAAATATTGAAATAATGACATTACTGATATCGTCAGTGATCATGTAAACACATTGCCAAATTCACAAAATCTACTTAACAGAAATTGCACTGTCCAAGGAAAACTTGAGCAAAATCAATGCGTTAAAATCTGATATTTTCAATTATGGCCATATCAGATATGATATGGAAAAAAAGCCTCTGAATGTAACAACTTCAGAAATAAGAAGCACTTTCTTTTTTTTTTCCACTAAGAGAGACAGACAAGACACACAGCAGAGACAGAGAGACAGAGAGAGAGAGAGAGAGAGATGAGAGAGACAGACAGAGAGAAAGAGAAATGAGAGAGACAGAGACACAGAGACAGACAGACAGGTGAGAGAGAGAAAGAGACAGACAGACAGACAGAGACAGACAGAGAGTTGGAGGTAGGGGGTAGAGAGAGAGAGTGAATGCTTTGAATACAGCATTACAGTATGAATATCACATTTTAGATTAAACATCAAGAAATCAATGGAAACAATGCTGGATTTCATAAAGACTATAGTGGCGTTTGTTGGAATGATTTCTACAAAGATCATAGACACACACAATCTTATCATGCATTAGTTAAACTTTGAAATGAAGTTAGCAAAGGACATGTATCTGGGATAAATAAACTTCAGTCATAAGTCACTTACAACATTACAATAAAAGAGAAAACACAGTTCTGTTTCTACAACATTGTGACAAAATGGACACAGAAGATCTTGCTCAGAAACGGCTGTGTAGCCTTTTCTGTGCATCTGTAGCTCTATATTATAGCCAAGCGAAAGAGAGAAAGAGAGAAGAGAGAGAGAGAGAGAGAGAGAGAGAGAGAGAGAGAGAGAGAGAGAGAGAGAGAGAGAGAGAGACGCTTTGACGCTTTGACCAATTTATTGTCATTGCCCAAAGTGGCCTATTGACAAGGGGGGTTATACACGACTTTCTTTTGTAAATACAAATAAATACAAGAAAAATCACATGATGCATTTAACGTAATGAAAACCAAAAAACCAAAAATGAGCTCTTATGAACGGATACGACTTTAAGCTCTGACGTAAACTCAGTTTCAAAATGAACACAAAGTAATAACAAGGATGAACAATAGGAACCAATAAGCAATAACTAAAATAATGAAAAGAACATTCTAGAATGCTATATTAGACCATCCATTGACATTGTATGTGAAATTTTCAAAAAATATTCTTGCTGGAGACTACAGCGTAATTATAAATGTTTCTTTATGTGTTTCACAAAATGCTGGAGTTTACATAATATAAATGTTACTTTAGTTTAGTCACAAATGTTAAGCTAATTGGAACTTAGCTGTAATTGTCTTAATTTCAGTGCTTCAGCAATAAACTTTGCAACCAATTTGATCACAATATCATCATCCGACGATAAGATAGAAAAAATATCTTGCCTTCGGAAAGCTTCTAGATTGAGAACACCACAGTTTTCACGTATGGAAACATATGATTGACAATGAAACAGGAAATGCACTTCATCATCAAGAATATGACCACACATAGGGCATGGGAACTGTGTGGACGTCTCAGGTTGAAACCATCTTTTGTTTGCATTGAAGCCGAGTGTTCTTAGTCGAAATCTTGCATAAATTAGTCGATGCCATTTGTCAGTGACTATTCGAAGATACTTTTCAGCTTGAAAAGCACACTTAAACGGAAAAAACCAGCAGTATTTATCTTTACTTTCCATGTCCAAGTGCCAATTTTGTTTAAATGAACAAATGAGTCTGTCTTTCAATTCAGAAATAAACCCATGCTCGCTACCTACTTCCTGAGACAACCACACGATTCCAAAACCATGTTCTGATAAAAACTTTTTAACTTGATATGCCCAATTCTTCTTACCCAGCTCCATAATACTTAACTTAACTCTTAACTTAGAGAGAGAGAGAGAGAGAGAGAGAGAGAGAGAGAGAGAGAGAGAGAGAGAGAGAGAGACAGACAGACAGACAGACAGACAGACAGACAGACAGACAGACACATACTGACATAGCGAGAGGTGTGTGTGTGTGTGTGTGTGTGTGTGTGTGTGTGAGAGAGAGAGAGAGAGAGAGAGAGAGAGAGAGAGACAGACAGACAGACAGACAGACAGACAGACAGACAGACAGACAGACACACCACACACACACACACACACACACTGAGACGGACAGAGACACTCAGACTGAGATAGACAAAGACATATCAAGACAGAGAGACACAGACACAGAGACAGACAGATGGGCAAGACAGAGACAGACTTCACAGAGGAAGAGACAGGAGGGGGGGATGGATGGAGAGAGAGACAGACAGACAGAGTGAGACAGACACTGAGACAGACAAGCAGGCAGGCAGGCAGGCAGGCAGACAGACAGATATGAACATTGAAAAGCTTTGCTTACTTCATCCTTCAGCTTCTATACAATTAAACAAAACACTTTGGGGGCAGGTGAACATCAACATCATGAGACAGACAGACAGACAGACTCTCATCGTCACAGACAGACAGAGAAGCAAATTCTTAAAGACAGAAAAGACAGATGGGCCTGGGGGAGGGGGGTTGAGTACGTCATGGAATAAGGTGTAACTATTTATTATAAAGTCTTTCAGCTAGTTTAATGACTCCACTGCCCTGACTTGCTCACACAATAAGCTGTCAAAATAAATTTAAAAGTATTTGTGCTGTGTTACTAAATCCCACTAATATCTTGCAAAACATTTCAGAGTTATATATACTAAAGCTTTGAGTTTGATCAATAGGAAAAGTATCCTGTATTCAAGCGCAGAAGGTGGTCAATTCTGACATCAATAGATTTACTTATATAAGCATCAATACGAGAAAAGAGGAAACTCTACTAATCTTCCACTTCAAAAGTATGCATGTTCAAATGGCCCTCAAAAATGTCTACACTGTGCAAGTGCAAGCAATTGAATTTTACACTGATACTTGTGTGTGTGTGTGTGTGTGTGTGTGTGTGTGTGTGTGTGTGTGTATTTTTTTTTTTTTTTATATCGAGGATAATGGAATAAGCATGCATGTGCTTTTTTACATCCAGTCCCCGTGTGCATGCGGTTTTGTAAATTTTGTCATCTGTTTCCACCAGCACACAATGGCCTACTCTTCCGAAAAGCGAAACAGGATTTAATGTGTGCGCAAGATATTCTGTATGCGTTCGAACACATGTGTATGTTTGTGTGAGAGTGTGTGTGGAGAAGGCCTTGTATTTAAGCTAAAAAATGGTATAAACAGAAATTTGCAATTTTCAGAATTGGCAAGGATTTTCCACTGAAGCTTTGAACAAAGCTGTGCGACTCGTGTTGGATTTCCCCCTGCACTGTCACATGTATACTATCATCTCCTGATGGATGACAATCAATGGAAATGAAAATCTTTTCCAGACCAAATTCAGAAGACTTCTTTTCCCAGAAAGATCATCCCAGTTAACGCCTTCTAGAGCTTGTAAT
Source organism: Rapana venosa (assembly GCA_028751875.1). NCBI lineage: Eukaryota > Metazoa > Mollusca > Gastropoda > Neogastropoda > Muricidae > Rapana > Rapana venosa. Next base: position 29,362,524 of record CM054162.1, read on the forward strand.
GTTGAATATGTTGTTGGGCCCACTATAAATAAAATATCACAAGGGACAGAAGGAAGTGGTCAATTTTGACATGAATATTTTCTGTATGAGAAGAGTGGAAACTTTGCTCAGTTTATATCAGCCTTTTTCTATCAGTCAACAATGTTAAGTCACCTCTGCTCACATCTAAAAAGTATGGACTGTAATCATCACAGAGACACGGAAGAGGTTAAATGCTTCTCATCAGCTCAGAATAATCATCCAATCCTAATGTTTACAGCCCCGCCAACCACAGAGGCCATAACAGGGCTGTTGCTTAGAATACAAACACAACAAATTTTCTATTGTTGAACTTAGAATACAAACACAACAACAGCAAACTAGCAAAACCAGGTCCTCTTGTTTCTTCTTTCACTACATTCACATTGTGTTTACATTACAGGTGGCCCCATGTGACTACTAACGGATCCTAAGTAACTGAGAGAATCCTTCACATACCTACCACGAGCAGAAAAAAAACCATAAATTTTTATAGTCTGTCACACTTGCCAAAGTGAAAATTTTTCAAATGTTGAAATGGGGGCCAGAATAGCCTAGTGGTTAAAGCATTGAGCTCGCCATATGAAAGCGCAGGTTTGAGCCATCTTCGAGATGTCTGTCTGCGGGGAATTTCTCCCCTGAAGTTAACATCAGCACTGACGATTCCACTCTAGCTCTCCTAAAAGTCCTTCGAATGAGACTATTAACTGTAGTCTTGTGAACGAACACATGCAGAACTGCTTGTGCATACATTAAAACCACTCACCTTTTGCCATAGTTTTGGAAGGACAGGCCATTGCATGTCAGAAGGTACGTATCACAAAATTTATAAACCGTGTGTACACACATGCAGTTGGTATCAGATTTAGACTTCATCCCCGACGTCAGAATGCAAATACCATAATGGTAGGCAAACAGTCAAATGTAAAATACAAAACCTCATCTCTGGAGAACCTCAGCAGCCAGCACATTCAAACCATCCACAGCACCAGACCACAGAATATCATATAGCTCTAGATCCCCTTGCTTGATCACTGCCTCACATTCAATCAAATTTACAACACTATAGTATCACACACCACCCTCTCGTCTTTTTCCATTTTTCTCACTGGACTGAGAACAGCCTCACAATTGATTTATAATAAAGCAATGCTTAAGAATAAAAGACATTGTGGCAAACTGTCGGACAGACAAATTTATTTACAACATGTATACATGTACATGTATACCAACCTGCGTACCTAAAGGTTAAATTTGTGACCATGAGTCCACCTGACCATAAGCAGTCACAGTGGCCCTGTTTAGTGTCTAGATCTGTAGACTACAGGGAGAGTTTGCAACTAACTTACTTAAACATAATTTCACACACAACACCCCCCCTCCACCCACCTCCCCAAACAAACAAAAGAAACCCCAACGATATCATATGAATTATTCATGGATGTAAATAAAAATTGTTTGCATCAGCAAACACACACACACACATGGCATGTGTGTGTGTATACATGTATGTGTGTGTGTGTGTACGTGTGTGTGTGTGTACGTGTGTGTGTGTGACTGTGAGTGTGAGTGCGAGACTGTGTATGTGTATGTGTGGCGTATGTGTGGTGTGTGTGTGTGTGTGTGTGTGTGTGTGTGTGTGTGTGTGTGTGTGTGTGTGAGACTGTGTGCGTGTGTATGTCTGTCTGTGTGTGTGACTCTGTGTGTGTGTGTGTGTGTGTGACTGAGTGTGAGACTGTGTGCGTGTGTATGTCTGTCTGTGTGTGTGACTCTGTGTGTGTGTGTGTGTGTGTGTGTGTGTGTGTGTGTGTGTGTGTGTGTGACTGAGTGTGAGACTGTGTGCGTGTGTATGTCTGTCTGTGTGTGTGACTCTGTGTGTGTGTGTATGTGTGTGTGCATATGAGTGTGCGTGCAGTGTTTTTGTGTACGAGTGCGCTTGCACGCGCATGCACATGCCTATATCAGTATATGAGTTAGCAGTAGTGGCAGACCAGCCCCCAGCAACTCACTCAGTAGTGTATTTCATTCCGGATTATTCTTTGGGAGGGAATGCGTATTGTAGTTCCATGATAATGATAATAATCATCATAACAATCATCATCATAATAAATGGGAAATTTTATTGTAATGCCAGAAAATACTAACAACAACAGCAACAAAAACAATAATGATAATAAAAAATAATAATAATAACAATGATAATAATAATGACTCACAATTCTGAATTGCAAACAGATTTGCAAACTAAATCAGTGCACCGTGCGCTTTTCATATTTTTATAATTGATCAACTTATAAACTTAAAAATAGCAAACCCACCTACTCCAACCCTTGTCCTAGTCGCAAAAACAAGACTAAAGAGTACACAATTAAGCTCAAACAAACCTCCCTCACACACATGCACGCACGCACTCACTCGCACCCACGCACGCATGCACACACACACACACCGCACATAAAAGCCAAGTGAAAATTCTGTTGTAAGAAAGCACGTATACATACCTGGTTGTTTCGTGCACCAATGGCATTCCACAGCAGGCCATTCCACAGAGATTAAGTCTTTATACAGCAACAGTTTGGCGATGAAAAACTCAAGTTTTTTTACACAAAAATTCTGTTGGGGGCAGGCAGTCTGACTCTTAACGCATCCAATGTTTCCACCCACACAACACGCTTCATCATAACCTTTCTTAGGCCTGCCTGGCTATCATAACTCCTTTTGCAAGCTACCAAAACCAACGCTGAACTGCTGACAGTGAGACGGTCTAGCCCAAAAATATACTTATGTGTATACATGTAATTAATGTTGTCAATTCACCATCCTTTGAAAATGGCCGACTCTGTCCATGATGTGAGTAGCCATTATCAATGACTTGAGGCTGAAAGCCCTAGTAAGAGTGAGACTATGAGAATTCAGACAGTTTCTCTCTTTCTCTATCTCAGTTTCTGTCTATAATTATCTAGGTCTGTCTGTGGACAGAAAGGGAATGGGGGCCTTGGGGAGGAGCCCACATGCCAGCCATCAGTTACTTCCAGGAACTATATTACTAGTATTAGTGTTACTAGTATACTACTAAGTACTATTCAGCTCAACATTCTGTGTGCACAGGGACAGCCAACACCATTTGTATCCATGTAATAATTCCACATCGGTAGAAATCTTATACGTTTTCAGCTAATGGCAATACAGCTATGTGTCTAATATAATGTAATGGAAATCCTCCAGTGTGATCGTATTGAGTGTCACGTCACTTTATACTAATTTTGTATACTGTATTTCATGACATCTGAGCCTGTTACAGCAGAAGCGGCCACGATTACAGTTTAAAAGTTGGGTTGTTCTGCTTTATATGCATAGCAAGACATTCAACAACATGGCAAAGAAATATACGGTACAACTACTAGAGAACAGAGAGATTATGAATGAAGTCGCGATTCTAAAGAAACTTTTCAATCGACTGATACAAAGTCAACCAAACCTTCAACTTAAAAACTCTCCAGCGGTAAAACAAGAAAGCCAAAAAGCCCAAAAAAAGAATAGTTGTGGTAAAGGTGTAACACAGCCAAAATCAAAACAAACACACCAAAAAAAACAAAAAAACAAGGAACAACAAAACTCAAGCGTGGAATTCTTTCAGCTGACTGACATCATCTGAAAATGACCTTTGGGCCCGATGTTACATTTGAACAAAGACTGGACACTGGTCAGCAAGGGTATAAAATGTCTGTATTGATACACAATACATCTTTTAAAAATTAATTTTGCTTTTTATGGCAGCGAGGGTGAGATGGGGGTGGGGTTCAGTTTGGGGTTTTTCCTTGATATTTCTTTTCTTTTTTGACATTTCTTTCTGGGCTAGGGAAAAAAAAAAAGGGGGGGGGGGGGGAGCTGGTCAGGTTACAGTAAACCACAACTCTTCTTTCTTTTTCTTTGGCTAAAGCAGTCTGTACATGTTGGTCCTACCTTTCACTTTGTTTCAGTCACTGCTGGCAATGGAGCACCCACTGTAGTGTGTATGATTCTGCACCCACTGGACTTCTTCATGAACTGCAGCACCCACTGGATGCACCGGATCTCAGCATACTGGATCTCTTGCTGTACTGCCAGGATCTACAGGATCCCTTGCTGATGTAACTCTGAAAGAAGACCAGAACAAATTGGGATTCAAAAATCTTGCTTCCAGTTCCTGCAAGAAACAATTTGACAAAATGTAGATCTTACTGAAACCATACAGACGGTGTTAATCTATGAAGTATAGCATACAGTTACACTTAGCCTAGGTTACTGGGAGATTCTTATTTTATTATAGCCGACCAATCCCCAACCACAACACTTAGAAAAATAACTATTTTAACAATATAATTTTCTTATCTATTGTTAATTAAAATAAAAGTACTAAAACACTAATAATAATAATAATAATAATGATAAAGACAAATATAAAAAAATTATGTTTCCAAGGAAAACATTTTTTGTTCAGTAGAAATAAGGAAGCTGCCACACTGTCCCACAGGATTTACAGGGTTCATACAGACTTGGTGGGAAAATATTTAGGGCCTTTTTAGGGCTTTTTAGGGGCCATTATTTCCAAATTTAGGGCCTAGCCGCGGGGCATCAAAGTATCACCCGGTGTACACGTTTACTTTGATAAACCAATTTCAAACTCATGTAAGCAAAGTCTCCTTGTCTAAAACTGCATGTTGGATATTGATTATTGACACAAATTCAACTTCAGTTCTAGAATAAAATGTCTTTCAATCATAGATACCACAATGAATTAAATCCTCACACAATAAAACATCAAGTCATGGTGTGATGGAAGTGTCCACGTCTTGAAATACCAAGCAAAGTGAAAACTGAAATAAGTGTCTCTGATTTTAATAGTTTTTTCACATACAACTAGCAAAGTGAACTTCAGACACTATCCCTCAAACTTCACCTGATGTGAACTAAGTCTCCTTGTCTTATCAAAGATATAGATGGTTACCGGGTACTAGAACTGGTAATAACAATACCCTCACACAGTTACAGTGCCTCTTCCAAATTCTGCTCCTTTATTTCAATCTCACACATGCGTATATGCAGGCATTCACACACACATGCACACACACACACACATGCACGCACACAAGCATGCACAAGAGAGAGAGAGGTTGCTGGATGCAAGTCCTCTTCACTATAAATACATGTACAAGTCCTGTATCGTCAATGCAGACCGAGTGGTAGGCCTAACACTGGCTTGCAAAGGATTCCCACACCCTCTCCCCATAGTTGTTTTTTTTAAATCAAGTCTGCCAATAACTGAATAAGTTGCGAATTTTAAAGTAAAGTCAAATGAACCCACCATGTTGAGCAGTGGAAAATATGCAAAGTGCTGGCATTTCTGACTTGCCTTATGAACGCATTTGCTTCTGTATGACTTCTGCAGGAAATCTGTGGGATAATCTCCTCAAATAAAGAACAGATTTGGACTCAGGTTTTATTGTTTTCCCATTCTGACACCCGACTGTATCACTGACTGCCATTTTGTAAACTGCGCATGCGCACACGAGAAACAATAGGCCTTGCTATTCACAGCACAGCTGTGCTAATATTGAAAAATCTCGTAGAGAAGGACTTAAGCGCAGTAAACAGACTCATAATCACATTTCCATAGTTAGACATCATTTTCCAAACAAATTACGGACATACCATAGGGGTAGGTAGTCCTTCGCTTGTAAAAAATAACTGGTGAAAGCAAAGCGTATATATACGCTTTCAATAGAGGCAAATTACCTCCCTTGGCAAAATAGGTGACGCAAACGTGAATAGCAGATGACAGGCATTCTATCGGCGATAATATCTTTCAGACACCCTTCTTGCTTTCATTTCTCATAAGTTTTATTTTGTATATTTGTTTAATCTATATTTCAACAGAAACTCTCACTCATGGTTCCCAGTTTTAGGGCTTTTTAGGGCCTCCAGGGCCATAGGTCTCATTTTTAGGGCTTTTTAGGGGCCTTATTTTGGATCTTCAAAAATCAGGGCCTTTTAGGGCTTTTTAAGATTTGTACGAACCCTGATTTAAAAAAAAAAAAAAAAAAAAAAGCAAAAAAACCCATAATGAATCTTCAATTTCATGTTCACAGTTTCAGTCATGAAATGTTTAACTTCACTAACAAATTACAACAAACAATATTCTTGAAAAAGCATAGGTCAAGACTGAAATTATACTTATTAAAAGCTATTTAGTTAAACGACAAAGTCTGCAATGACATCTTCTCGAGACCTGTCTAAAAAATAATCATGGATGAAGTCAACAAAACAACAAAAAACCACAGGAAAAAGTGGATAATACTCAAGATTGTAAAATTCCATGACCTGTCGACTGAATATGAAGAAAAAGTCTGTTGACTATAGTATACAGTAGTGTATTCACTATGTAGTATGCACTGCCACCAACCTCCTGCCACTTCCAAGCCACCCTTTATAATTATGTTTGTGCTTAACCTTTTGTATTTAGATCACTGTCCTCCAGCTTTACTCTGCAAGGACCAATTATTTTCCATGACTTATTGACTGGCTTTAAAGTTTAAAGTGACCCTACCCACACTCAAAGTCAAAGCAAAACATTGATCAGTAAAACTTCCAATTTGGGAGGGGGGGGGGGGGGGGGGGGGGGGGGGGGGGGGGGGGGGGGGGGGGGGGGGGGGGGGGGGGGGCATTGGAACAACCGAACTGACATGAAATTGTGCACACAATTGGTAAACAGATAAAACAGAGAACATCATGCAATGCCAATGGTGCAGTAAACATTTTAATGCTAGAACTTTCAAAACTTTAAAAGCAAAACAAAGACCCCAAATATACCTGTTACTAACATTAACAATGATATCTATAGATAGAGATACAAGATAGTATTCATTTTTAATAACCATGAAATACTAAATTACTAAGGTAGTTAGTACTCTAACTCTATGCATCAATAAGGGCAGGTCAAGGTCACATTTCTGATTTCAATGGCAAATACCACTAACAAATATAATTATAAGGTCCCTTTATTATTTATAAGTTAATTCAAATCAATAATAATTATTAGGGTCAAGTGTTACAGTTTCCAGGACCTGAGCTTTATCACAGTTCTTGACGCTAGGGGCAAAAGCAAAGACCGCAGAGTGAGAGGCTGTATCATGTGTACGATGAATGGCTTTCCCACTCATAGTTTTCCACATTACAGCTTGCTGCTTAGTCTTTAGTGATCAACTTTGACTCTCTCAGTCTTTGAGTTTGAGTTTGAGTCCTTATATATTTATGTGCTGCAGCCCTGGGGGTTACTTCAAGTTCAATTGGCCTTTGGAGAACATCTCCAATGCTGACGCAGTGACTATTTGTATGCCCACTTGCTGGACAGTGTGGGGATGTATCATGTACTGTGGTCATGGCATCTCCACTAGAATCAAATTTATGCTCAATTTCCAAAACAGCATGGAGGTCATCCTTGAACATGACAAACATATAGTTGCCACTGGCTAGTATAATACATGCATCAGTACCGCAGAAGTCCTTCAAATCATAGACAAATGAAACTATAAGCCGAGGTCCTGTGTGCAAACACACTCAGAACATCTTAAGCACATGTTAAAAATTGTTCTGCTTATCAGAAGATTAAGTCATTGTGTGCCATGGGAATGGATGACAAATTTTACAAAACTGCTTACACTTACTGACACAGGGACTGGATAGTGGATGTAAAAAAGTGAATGAATGTTTACTCCATCATCCTCAAAATAAAATATAAATAAATAAATATAAAATTTACACATCATAAATAAATTTATTTTATACCTATAGGCATACGGTCCAGGCAACTATACTTCATTACTTGCTACTGGCATAATAAAGGTTATGGACAAAACACTGAAACAGGCAACATTGGTACATATATCATTATGTATACATGTGTACATCATTTACATGTATGTATACATGTAGGCCTAGTATTATATAGCACTTTGTCTTTAGAAGTTCTAAACAGATTAATTACCATAAAAAGTCAACCAATAATAAATGAGTCAATATGAATACCCCTCCCAAAAACAACAACAAAATTGTTTACTCTAACCAAAACTGAAAAAACTGCACAAACTTGCAAAGTTACAAAACAACAAAAAATAGAAAAAAGGTGTCACTGTTGGTGTGTGTTGTGGTGGGGGGGGGGGGGGGGGGGAGCAGCATAAATTTACAATTAGAGCTGACCAGCAATTTTCAAACATGCAAACTTGTTTTTTTTATAAATATGATTGGTAAGGCAGTCACTGACTGGTGGACTGCTGAGTCAGAACTAAAAACCAGGCCACAAAACAAAGATTGAAAGAAACAAACAAACAACCTTCACTTCTGTTGACCAGTAAATCAACAACAAAAAAAGGAGGGGGGGGGGGGGTTGTAATGCCCAGTGAAAGCACACAAAACAAAATATTTAACCCACAACGATTTTATTATCTTCAAATCCAATTCTGTTGTTAAATTGAGGAGACCATGTGAGAATAGTGTCTTATTAAGACTGAGGATGTATGTGAGAACAGAAATATCATGTGATTAATCAAGATGGAAGGCTAAATTATCTCTGAATGAAACCACGTGGAAAACTACGAAATGAATTCATGCAATAATTTTTTTTCCTTTTACTGTTTTGGGCCTTCCCATAGCCTAGCCTAGTTATAGGCCCTGGGTTCTACAAATGGCGCCCAAACACTGAAGCCCATAACCACTTAACTCTTAAGTGAAAAACATCGTCGATCGAGCACACTTACCGGGACAAGAACTGACAACAGTAGATTATGGATTTGCATTCAATTTTCAGGCACAAATTTTTATAAGTAGGCTACTGCAAACGCACGTCCTTCAGCGATTTACAAACGTTCACTTGTCTAAATGCACTGTAGGCCCTATGCAGAGTTATCTTTCCACGATAGCCTAAGTCACGACAGTAGGCCTATCGTTTCCCCATGAGATATTTCATTGCGTAGACCTCCACGTTTGTCCACAAGTTCTCTCCTTTAACTTCTATACTACCAAAACTGTGACATGCCAATCGAAAATTGCATTAATTAAACTACGAATGACCAGCGATGGAAATAGCGTTAATTCAGGGAAACTTACTGCTTTGTGATTTTTCTGGGTATCACCAACGGCAAACTCGCCTCTTTCTCGGCCACAGTCATTTCCGGAATGGCTGCATTGCATTGTGGGCTGCGCTTTGTGTATTTTTACCGCAAGCTCTCAGAATCTCACTTTTTTCCTTTTTTTTTTTTTTTAATAAACTGACGTCGTGACAGACCTAACTTCATATAGCTACTCTGTATTTCATCGCGTAGAATAGCAAAGCATAGGTACTTATATTTACTGCATATTTTACGAAATTTAAACTCGTGTTTGTCAAGACTTTGGCTTGCAATGTGGCACAGAGGAAAAACCGATGCATGTAATGATGCATGTTCTCTCCCTCTTCCCCCCTAGTAGGCCCTATCTGTCTCTTCCTCCGCCCCAGCTTCATCCCCACTCCATCAAACTCTCTCTATCTCCTCCACCCCCCCCCCCCCCCCCCCCCCCCCCCCCTCTCTCTCTCTCCTCCTCTTGTTTTGTTTTGTGATGGTGTGCTATTTTGAGAATTATATTCAGTATTTTTTTTTTGTTTGTTTACAAACAAAAAGCATTATCTTCAACACTCTCTCTCTCTCTCTCTCTCTCTCTCTCTCTCTCTCTCTCTCTCTCTCTCTCTCTCTCACACACCACTCTCTCTCTCTCATTTCTTGCCCCCCCCCCCCCCCCCCCCCCCCCTCTCCTCTCTCCTCTCTCTCCTCTCTCTCTCTCCTCTCTCTCTCTCTCTCTCTTACAATGTGTAGATGTTCATTGTATGACTTAATTGGGATTTTTTTTTCTTTTCTTTATTGTGTGAGTGTATTGGGCTTATTTTATTATGACGGTCAATTTGTATGAGTATAATCAAAAAAGAGTGTTGATGGTGATGGTGTGTTGTCTTGAGAGTCATCATTATATTTAGTATTATCCCTGAAATACACACTCTCTCTCTCTCTCCTTTTATTGTTTGCTTATAGTTATAGTTGTGTATCCTGATGAAGGACATATTCATACTTTATCTTTTCAATATTATATTGGGCTTGTTCTAGTGAATGTTCTATTTCAATATCTTATTGCTATGTGTAACACTATGTGTACCATTTTACAATGTGAAGATGTACATTTTTATGACTTTATAAGTTTGGGTTTTTTTGTTTTTCTCCTTTTTCCTTCGTCTTTTCTCTTCTTTTTGGTTTTTTGTTTGTTTGCTTTTCTTTTGTATCCTTGTGTTTTGTTTTTTGGTGGGGTTTTCTTGTTGTTTTTTGCCCTTCTTTTGTCTGTTTTTTTTTTTTGGGGGGGGGTGTTTTGGGGGTTTCCTTTTATTTGGGGTTTATTGGGTGTTTAAAAAAATGTTTTTCCTTTGTTTCTACTGTGTGAGAGTATGAGTATTGGGTTTATTATTAAGATGTATCCCTACGGGCGGGGACTGGATTTTTTTTAAAAAGCCCATGAGTGCTTACTCATTATCCTCGAAATAAAAGAATTTGTTATTGTCATTGTCTCTTTCTGCCAACTTTCGCACCAGGATTCTATCTGTACCTCTTTCAATAAATTGTAAGACTAAGGCGGCCTGTGATTTTTTACACGCTTGACTCTTAGAACTGTATTTTCGTTTAAAAAAGAAAAAGAAAGAAGAAGCAAGAAAGCAACTTACACACACACACACACACTCACAATATGTATGTATGTATGTATTATATATATATATATATATATATATATAAGAGAGAGAGAGAGAGAGAGAGAGAGAGAGAGAGAGAGAGAGAGAGAGAGAGAGAGAGAGAGAGAAGGAATGACAATGACAAATTCTTTTATTTCGAGGATAATGAATAAGCACTCATGTGCTTTTTTACATCTAGTCCCCGCCCATAGGGATACATCTTAATAATAACCCAATACTTCTGCTCTCAAGCAGTAGAAACAAAGGGAAATAATCCTTTTCAAAAGACCCCCCCCCCAAAAAAAAAAAAAACCCAACAAAAAACAAATAAAAGAAAAATCTAAAGACACCCCTACCCCCAACCAAAACAAACAACCAAACAAAACAAAAAGAAAAAAACCAACAAAAAGATTTTTTTTTAAGAAAAAAAGAGAAAAACAAGCAACAACAAGAGTAACAACAAAACCAAGAAAAATAGCAACAATCAAAGTTATAAGTCATAAAAATAAACATCTACATATTGTCAAATGGTACACATACTTTTTACATATAACAATAAGATAATGACCTGGAAAGAGAGAGAGAGAGAGAGAGAGAGAGAGAGAGAGAGAGAGAGAGAGAGAGAGAGAGAGAGAGAGAGAGAGAGAGAGAGAGAGAAGATTTTCTTTTATATCGAGGGTAATGGAATAAGCACTTATGCTTTTTTTACATCCAGTCCCCGTGTGTATGTGTGTGTATGTATGACAGAGAGGAGAGAGAGAGAGGAGAGAGAGAGAGAGAGAGAGAGAGAGAGAGAGAGGAGAGGAGAGAGAGGGGAGATTTGTTGTGTTGTTGTTGTTGTTGTTCCGCGGTTACAGTCCCAAGATTCACCAATGAAGAGATGTTGCGTATGCCACCAGTTTTGCCCACCACCACTACATCTACTGAGGTAGCCACATTCGGACCTTCGGGACGATGTCTAAACATGGCACCTGTGTGCACACACTTTTTTGTCATCCGTATTTACTGGCATTTGGCCTACTCTTCCGAAAGGCTGAACAGGTTTTGTTGCGTGTGCAAGATCTCTGGGTGCATTCGTACACAGGGCCTCAGTTGAAAGTCTCATCTGAAGGACTTTCTGGGGGAGTAGAGTTGGTCAAGGTCAAGCTACTGCATGCATTGGTCGTCTCCACATACATGTATGCATGCGAATCCCGGACTTTGCAGGCAAATCTACAAAGAAGGATCCAGGCTTTGGAGATGAAATGCCTCAGAAGACTCCTTGGCATTTCATACACGGACCATATCACCAACGAGGAAGTCCGACAAACCATCACCCAACAAGTAAAGCACTACGAAGACCTGCTGACCACAGTCAAGAAAAGGAAGCTCAGATGGTATGGACATGTGACTAGATCAGATGGGCTGTCCAAAACCATACTGCAAGGAACAGTGCAGGGGAAAAGAAGGCGAGGCAGGCTGAAGAAGAACTGGGCAGACAACATCACTGAATGGACCGGGAAGAGCTTCTCCACAACCCAGGCACTTGCCCACAACCGCAAACGGAGCCAACTGGTGCAACGTTCATCACTGCAGTGCCCCTACGATCCTGGAGGGGGTTATGGGAGCAGATGTGATGAGATGAGAGTTGGTAGGCTTCTGATGTTAACTCCATGAGGGAAAAAAATCCCCTTGAATAGGCGTCTCAGTGGTTGATCGAAACCAGACCTCAGATCAGGAGCATGACACTCTAATCACTAGGCTATCCCGCCCCCTTTATCTATTTTTGTTGTTGTTGTTGTGCGTTCCCCAGCTTTACACTGGGGGTCACTCTGCCTCACTCATCATCCCACCTGGGAATCTCTGTGAGATAGGAAGTACACACTGGATGAGAAGTTCGCGTGTATGACTCTTTTCAAGCACCTCGCCATATAGGCAGCCATACTCCGACTTCAGAGGATTTTTTTTTTCTCCTTTAACAAAGGAGAGTGCGGGTTGTTATGTTAAGAGCTTGTCATGGCTGAAGGCAATCTCAACACAACATTTTACAACATAACAACGTTTTAATGTAGGCCTTGAGACCACTCTCACTTGGAGGAGGACAGTAGAGGAGGAGATGAGAGAGGCGGACAAGACCTGGAATGAATTGAGCTGGCTTGCCCAAGACAGAAAAGGCTGGAGGGATTTTGTTGACGCCTTGTGTCCCGGCACATGGGATGAAGAGGATTAAGTAAGTAAGTAAGTAATGTAGGCCTTGGCAATTAGCTGACATTAATAATAATTGACACAGCTTTTGGCCTGGGCCAAATGTATTTTTCATTTCTTCTTTTATTTCAAGGATAATGGAATAAGCACTCATGTGCATTTTTACATCCAGTCCCCGTGTGTATGCAGTTTTGTAAATTTTGTTATCCATTCGCACCAGCACACAATGACCTACTCTTCCGAAAAGTGGAATGGGTTTTAATCAAGATGTTCTGCATGCATTCGCACACAGGACCTCGGTTTATAGTTTCATCCAAATGACTTTTGAAAAGAGTGGAGTAGGCACTGATGTTAACTCCAGAAGAAAAATCTTCTTGAACGAGATTCGAACCCTGGACAGCAGATCACGAATGTGTAACTCACCACCAGGCTATCCCGTCCCGCCATATATGTGTGCATACATAGTATTACACATACACAAAGCAATGTTTTTAATGTAATTTTGACTGTAAAAAATTAATCAATTTCATTTCGTATTGAAAGATCTAAAACTCTTTTCTTTACTGTGAAATTTAATATTCCTGCTAGAGGGTCATTATGATCATCACCTTTGCACACACACACAAAGGCAGAGAGAAAAGAGAGCAACAGAGAGAGAGAGAGAGAGAGAGAGAGAGAGGAGAGAGAGAGAGAGAGAGAGAGAGAGAGAGAGAGAGGAGAGAGAGAAGAGAGAGAGAGAGACTCACAAAGTGACAAATATGACATGTACAGATCCCTCATTCACTCACACTCACTAGCTGGAGAGATAGATAGATAGAGAGAGACAGAGAGAGACAGGCAGACAAGACAGACGGAGACAGAGAGAGAGAGAGAGAGAGAGAGAGAGGAGAGAGAGAGAGAGAGGAGAGAGAGAGAGAGAGGCAGACAAGACAGACGGACAGTCATAGATATTGAGACAAACACAGTCAGGCACACACACACCCACAAAGTGGCAGACAGACAGACAGACAGACAGACAGGGAAACAAACAGAGAGGTAGACAGGGGGGAAAAAAAGAAAAGAAAACCTCAATCAGAATGAAACAAGTCCACACTCCCCACACACAAGCAAAATGACGGCCATACATATATATATATAATAATATCTCAGAGATTTATTCATTGTCACCTGAAGTCCACCACTCAAGAGGTCAATACACCATTCAACACCATCAACCTTGATGTCCAATGAAAAAGTCCCGACCAATCAAAGAAAGAAAAAAAAAAAGGTTTGACCAATCAACACCAGTTTCAATACATAATTATAACACAAATAATCAATAAACATCCAAATTAAATAATAGTCAGGCTGCAGACAGGCAGGCAATAACAAGATACATATGTACACTGTTACTGAAATGTTTTTTGTTGTTGAAAAAAAAGGCATTTTGTATGGCAAGTCTGAATTTGATGTTAAATTGATGATGCTGATGATGATGAATGGGCGATGATGAAGAATTGATGATGAATAACTGAATATATTCTGCATGTGTTTGACAATGACATGCAAAGACAGGATAAGTACATTATAATATCTATTCATAATCTCAAAATGAACATTTCTTCATCTAATCACACACTGAAAATTTCATTATAAATTTTGACACAAATACAATACACATTCTGAAAATTAATGCCTCTTTTGCATGCGCGTGCACACACACACACAAACACACACTCACACGTATGCACAAAAACATACCATCATCATCAATAGTGGTAGGACAGCCAATACTGCAATGTATTATAATATAAATAATATACCCAAGCCTGACATTGAACAAGCATAATGCACTCTCCACACACACACACAAACACACAGAGAGGAAACTAATTCATGAAAAAAACACCTAAAAAGACATGTTACCCACACTGCCAAACAAAATAAAATACTGATCCTTTAAACCATTTCATTTCATGTTGCTCATAGCCCTACTGACCACAAAAGCCACATCGGGGCTGTCACCTCATTCAGTTTCAGTCGCTCCAATAACATTCATTTCAAAGCTCAAAACCAACACCCTTCAAATTTTCAAGACTGTCAATCTGAAAAAGAAAAAAACAAAACAAAAAAAAAACCCACCATTAAAAGACACAATACCTAAATTATTTCATTTCCTAAGGCTAATAAACCAGGCTGTGCTGAGGACGCCAGCTATTCCGCTGAATTCACGACCCCCAGGTTACAAAAAGCATAAAAAGATGAATACTTCAATGTTCAAACATAAACATTTAAAACTTGCTATATGGGCAAGCAACACTGCAGAATGGATATATAATATATATCCTGTGCACATCTCAATGTTTACAACATCAGTTCCTGGCTGGCAGAACAAATCAACACGGGCAAAACGTCGTGCGATGAAACAGTGTACTTGCAAGATTTGCTTTAAACAAAATATAAAAATAGGCAGGGGAATGGACTGGGAAGGCAACCCCCCAAAAAAAAAACAACAACAAACAAACAACAACAAAAAACAAACAACACATCAAAAAACCACACAAAACCAACACCCCCCCAAAAAAAAAAAACAAACAACAACAAACAAAACAAAACCACCACAACAACAACCCAACCCCAACCAAACAAAAACAAAACGACGAACAAACAAGAGAGATGGCAGAAAGGTAAGGAAACAAGACAGAAACAAAGAGAGTGATAGAGAAGAGGACATTTATTTTTAGCACAGAATTTTGCAAATCACTCACTAAAAACTTGACTGTTTCTGACACCGTTGTCTAGTATCGGTTCACAAGTCCTGTCTATGATTTAGCAGGACAGAGAGATAAAAATCTTTCTCGCACACACACAACAAAACATTTTGTTGTTTTTTGTTTTGTTTGTTTTGTTGTGTCAAATAAGTCTTAAATGGCAATAACATTCTTAATCTGATCACACACACAGAGAAAAAAATCACACACACAGACTCACACACACACATATGTAGTACACACAATTAAACAATATGTCTTTAAATGCCTCCCCCCCAAATAAAATATTAAAAAAATAAAACCACAACACAGACAAAAATGAGAAAACTTTCAGTTTTGATCTCTAGATGACAGATTAGGTAAAGAAGTCTACTCACACGAAGTTCTAGGAGTCATAATTGACAAAAAATCTTACATACACTACCTAACTACCTGATGTCACAAGGAAAATATCATTTTTGTGTGTGTGTTGGGCCATATTTTGTCTACCACTGACAATACAACAACACTCTAGGATAATTGCAGTGAAACAGACCAGAATTTAACTCGTGCATTGTTTTTTTTATAAAAGTGTTTCAATTTTTGTTAAAACCACGCTCCCTGACTGTTGATGATTAAAGCAAATGCATATTCCGACTGTATAAACGGGACGGGATAGTTCAGTAGTTGGAGCACTCACGTTCCCCCAGCTAAGGTTAAGCAGCATCGAGCGTGGTTACCACTTGGATGGGTGACCGTTTGCGCGCCTTGGCTTCAGTACAGTTCCCCTGTTTACCCAGCTGTAAATGGGTACCTGCCTTCTTTAGGGTCAGGGAAGGTAAAGCAGTGAGGGAGAGGAGATGGGCGCCGCCCTCAATATGCTGGCCCCTTGAGAAGTTGAGGTCTCTGATGCCTCACTCTCCACTTAGGTTATGGAACACCTTTACCTGTATAAATGCGGCACTAACTTCCCTTAACCGTTACAATGCCCTGAGATGGAGATTTCTGTTATGCATACAGCCAAATTATCAGGATTTTTTCATCTTCAGTCAAGAAAAGAAGCCTGATCTATCTACAAAAAACACCAGACAGATAAGCTTATGTGTAACATAGGTCAAAGTTGTGTGGGGTGCAACATTTCTGGTGTGCCGGCAGTTGCACTATTTCACCACCTCTGTTATCATCACCCCATCCACTGCACTTGACCTATGAATTCTGTCACTTTTTGGAGTCCACTATTTCAATTTGTCATAACTTTTCATGGAACTGTCCGATTTTCAATTGGTTTTTATAACTCAATAGTTTGGGTTTTAAAAAAAAATTGCAGGTTAATACCAGACTGCGCTGGTTTGGGCACGTTCAACGGAAAGCAGACCACCACATCCTAAAAAGAGCAATGAACTTCATAGTGGATGGAAAGAGACCAAACCAAAGGGAAGACCTAGCAAAATCTGGGCTGCCTGTGTTGCAGATGATCTTAGAGAAAGGGGCATAAATAAGGAGGAAGCTCAAAACAGAGAGAGATGGAGAAGGCTCATCAATGTCAAACCTCCCCTGGGAGAAACATGACAAAAAAGGAAGAAGAAGAAGAGAAGAAGCAGGTTAATGCCATGTTAAAGTAAATACTGACCTACAGTACAATGCGACTCATGATGCGGAGGAGGGTCACATTCTTTGCTTTAATTTAAAATGCGGTTGTGGATAACACATCCCAAACTCTTTACATGAAGTATGTGTTCATGTATGTGTCTTTGAACATATCGTGGATTTGCATCCTTAACGAACGATATCCTATTTCTATTTCTTGCTAAAACTTATGTATGTATGTTTGTCCGTCGTGTCCGACGATGACCTCTAAAACAACAGAGGAGGCAGCTGCTGTTTTGGAAACTGGGCAGAAATTTGATTATAGTGGAGATGTCTTGCCCACAGCACATCCCCACTCTCTCGGCCAAGTGGGCATAAGGACAGTCAGCGTTGGAGATGCTCTCCAAAGGCCAACCAGCCCCCAGGGCTGCAGCACATAAGGACTGTGCGAGTCAAGCCTCCTAGTCAGAGAGTCATAGTCGATCACTAAAGACTAAGCTGTAAAGTGGAATTCCACGAGAGGGAAAGCCACCGGTCATACAGCCTATCACCTTGCTGTTGCCTCCAGCGTCAATGGTTTAATCAAGAACTGTGATAAACCCAGGTGCTGACTACCCCCCACAGCATCATCAGGCCTGACCCTGAAAGAGTAAACAATTCTGTGACAAATGCAACAACAGAACCTCCTCCTTCCTATCGCAATTCCCCACCCCAACACAACATGCAACAGTAATAGTCGGTACAGTCACTAGTGTAGGCATCCTTCAGTCTTGCAAGACTATGGCCTTGTGCTCAAAATGTTAATTGTGACACTCCCCCACAAAATGAGTCGCTTTGCACCAGACCCACTTTTCTGCTAGGAGCCATTTTAGGCAGGTGGGGGACAGGTTGTCCATTTTGGTTGATTATAAAACTATAGTAAAGCCACTGTTCTTCCTTGTATTGAAATATCAAGGCAAAAGTTTGTTTCCTTTCGCTTTAAAATATTTTAAAATGCCCAAGCCCTTACACTGCCCACCTATTACGATGCTAACCTTGTCAATTTCTCATTTTATCACTTCCCACAGGCTACCATTTCAATTAGTTAAATAACTTTCCATTTCAATTAGTTAAATAACTTTCCATAGAACTGTCCAATTCTCCATCTGTTTTTTTGCATTGAAAAGCCTTTTTATTGCAGAGTAATATACCATGCCAATAACTGAAACGTGACTTCTGGTGCAATGCAACTCCCTGTACGGTCAAGTGTCACAGTTCTGGTACAGCGTCGGATGTGGCTGGCCAGTCCCACGCCAGAATGACAGTCCCTACAGCAGCAGAGGGCACAGGCAAGTCTGACGCTGGTCTGTCACTACAGTGCAAGCTTAAAAATACAGTCACACCATAACCGCGTCAAGAAGATCCAGAAAACGATGATGCCTCCATTTTTTTTGCTATCCTTTTCTACAGGCTGTTTGCTCACAGCGGTCAGTTTCCCCCTCACTTTCAGCTCCTCTCAGCTGCTATCCATTCCATCCCAGCTGGCGCTAATTATACAAGAAACTGACCGCACTTGGACTTAGTAAAAGAAAGGAGCGCGCCAATTTTATCACGGGGTCCTGGACCCTTGACCCGAGTCATGCTGGATCAGCGTGCTGTGTGTCTGAAAGCTACAAAGCCCGCACGCTGCTGCTCAGATGCTGGTTGCCAGGGCGATGGAGGCCAGATCGTCCAGGTTGTCGGGATGCTCGTTCCTCTTGTGGGTGCGCAGCTGCTCCGAGCGCAGGAAGGCGGCGGGGCAGTAGTCGCACTTGTAGGGCCGCTCCCCGGTGTGCAGACGTAGATGCCTTCGCAGCGCAGCTGGGTCGGAGAACCTGCTGGCGCAGACGCCACACAGGTACTCCTTCAGCCCCGCGTGCGTGCGCTGGTGCTTCTTCAGCGTGCCCAGCTGCGTGAAGGCCTTCCCGCACCGGTGACACCGGTGCGGCTTTTGGCCCAGGTGGATCAGCCGGTGGTCCTTGAGGCTGCGCGCCTCCGTGAACCGGCGGCCGCAGACGTCACAGACGTGCGGGCGGTGCTGCATGTGCACGGCGCGGATGTGCTGCTCCAGGTTGGCCTTGCGTCGCAGACCCGCCCCGCAGCGCTCGCACCTGAAGGGCCGCTCGCCCGTGTGGACCCTGCTGTGGGCCTCCAGCTCCGACCTGGAGGTGCACCCTTTCTGGCAGACCTGGCAGAGGAAGGGTTTGTCCTGGCTGTGCAGGAGGACCTGGTGCTTCTTCAAGGAAGACGCCTGCGTGAAGCCCCGGCCGCACACTTCGCAGAAGAAGCTTTTGGGCACAGAGGCGTACTTCCTCTTCTTCACCACTACTATCTCCTCCTCCTCCTCTCCCTCGTCCATTTTCATCGCCGCCGCTGCCACAGTGGCTTCCTCGCTCAGCGGCTCGGCAGAGGAGGAGGACTGGGGGATGGTGAGGAGGCCTCGGAGGATGGTGCGGGTGCTGTCTAGCAGGTCTTCCTCCGCTGCCTGCTCGCTGTTTTCCGCGCTGTTGTCCAGGGTCAGGACTCTGCCCTCCTCCTCACCCTCCTCCGCCTCCACAAGTGCTGTGGGCGGCAGAGAAGGTCGCTTCTGACTCGGGACAGGCCTGGGCTGCACTGACCGTCTGCACGCACAGCTCCTGGGGACCATCCACAGCGTAGGTGACGGCATCCTCGCTGTTCATCTGTTGATTATCCACCAGAGCGTAGGTGATGTGGTCGTCGATGCTCACCTGTTCATTATCAACCATAGCGTAGGTGATGTGGTCTTCGTTGCTCACCTGTTGATTATCAGCCATAGTGTAGGTGATGTGGTCGTCGTTGCTCACCTGTTGATTATCAACCATAGTGTAGGTGATGTGGTCTTCGTTTTTCACCTGTTGATTATCTACCACAGTGTAGGTGATGTGGTCGTCATTGCTCACCTGTTGATTATCAACCATAGTGTAGGTGATGTGGTCGTCATTGCTCACCTGCGGATTATCAGCCACAGCGTAGGTGATGTGGTCTTCGTTTTTCACCTGTGGATTATCTACCACAGTGTAGGTGATGTGGTCGTCATTGCTCACCTGTGGATTATCAACCACAGCGTAGGTGATGTGGTCTTCGTTTTTCACCTGTTGGTTATCAACCATAGCGTAAGTGTTATGGTCTTCATTGGTCATCTGTGGGTTATCCACCACAGTGTAGGAGGTGTCGTGGTCTGCATTGGCCCCCTGTTGGTTATCCACCACAGCGTAAGCCACGCTGCGACCCTCGCCGCTCACCACCGGCGCGCTCTCCAGCACAGCGTAGGTGATGCGCCCGTCGCTGCTCACCTGCTGCTCCAGCACGATGCGGCCTTGCATCAGCCCCTCGTCCGTCTGCAGCACCACCGCATGGAAAGGCTCGACGTTTGCACCTGGGGGACACACAACCAGGGAGCCGTCTACTCCTCCTACCTCTGCCTCTGCCTCCTCCTCTTTGTACTTCACCAAAGGAAAGTCCGGGGCTACCTCACACTTGCAGCCAGCGTTGTGGGCGTGCGGCTCGGAACAACAGGCGCTGCTGTTCTCAGGCTGGATAAGGGGCACGGCCGTTTTCACGTCTGGTCCGAGCAGCAGCGAGAGATCTACGGCGGTGGCGGAGCTGCCCTCCGCCACAGTGCGGAAGGAGGAGGTGGCAGCGGGCTGGTCGGCCATCTCCACGCGCCGAGTCCCCACAGTCGGGTTTGACGCCGCAACACCCCGGGCCCCTTGAACGCGGCTGACAACTGCTTCGTTGGAAACCAGGCCGTTGTCAACCACCTCAGCCTTGAGGTCCGCACCGGCAAAGTTAGCCAGCACGGCGGTTGGGGCCGCTTCGGCCGGCGGGTCGACCAGGGTCACGCCGGACACCCCCTGACGACTGGGGTCACTGTCGTCGTCCAGGAACTGGAGCTCGATGATGGTCTGGTCGGGGTCGTCGGCGCTGCCCCGCGTGGTGGTGGTGGTGGTGGTGGTGGTGACCACGTAGGGGTGGTCGTCGGTCAGGTGGTGGCCCCGCAAGGTGGGGAGGGCTTGCAGCTGGCCCGACTCTGTCTGCAGCACGACCTGGTCGCCCGCCCTGACCGTGATCACCACCTGCCCGCCCTGAGACAGGTCCTCCGTCGACACCACCACCTGACCGCCCTCCTGCTCCTCCCCCACCACCACCCCGGTCTGCTGCCCACAGTCCAGCATCAGCGGTTTCAGCCCCACCTTCCGTGCCTGGGCTTGCTTCCTCAGGGTCACCGCCTGCGGTCTGCCGGCAGGGGGTGCTGGCCCGTCGTAGCTGTGGTCTCCGTGGGACCGTTGGCCGCTGCCTGTCTTGCGTGCCGAGGGCCGCTGGACGTTGTGCTCCTGCTCCATGTGGATCTTGCACAGCTCCAGGCGGGAGAAGGCCGCGGGGCAGACGGAGCAGGTGTAGGGCTTCTCCCCCGTGTGGATGCGGTGGTGCCGGTTGCGGCTGCTGACGTCCGAGAAGGCCTTGCCGCAGTAGCTGCAGCAGTAGGGCTTGGCCCCCGAGTGGCAGCGCATGTGGGCCTTCAAGGTGCTGGACTGGGCAAAGGCCTTGCCGCACAGCTGGCAGGGGTGCGGCCGCTCGCCCGAGTGGGTGCGCAGGTGCTCCTTGAGGCAGCGGGCCTCGGTGAAGGCCTTGCCGCAGGCGCTGCACATGAAGGGCCGCAGGTCCAGGTGCACGGCCCGCACGTGCTGCTGCTGGTTGGCCTTGCGGTGGAAGGTGGCCGGGCAGTGGCCGCAGCGGAACGGCCGCTCCCCCGTGTGCCGGCGCTGGTGGATCTCCCACTCGCCCCGGTTGGTGTAGCCCTTGCCGCAGTGCTCGCAGGTGAAGGGCCGCTCGCCCGTGTGCAGCATCATGTGCTTCTTCAGCGAGGACTTCTTGGTGAACTTGCTGGGGCACTGGCCGCAGGAGAAGGGCCGGGTGCCCACGTGCACCTGCTCGTGCTCCCGCAGGTTGCCAGCCGTGTAGAAAGCTCGGGAGCACACGGGGCAGGAGAAGGCCTTCACCCCCGTGTGGATCAGCCGGTGGGCCTTCAGGCTGCCCTTCTTCAGAAAGCGCTTGTGGCACTGGTCGCAGGCGAAGGGGCGCACGTCGGTGTGGATCTCCTTGTGCTGCTTCAGGTTGTCCGCCGTCTTGAAGGCCTTGCTGCAGACGTCGCAGACGAACGTCTTCTCCGTGGTGTGCGTGACCTTGTGCGATTTGAGGTCGCCGGCTCTCATAAAGGCCTTGCCGCAGAGGTCGCACTGGAAGGGTCTGGAGCCCGTGTGGATGATCTTGTGGTTGTTCAGGTTGCCCACCTGGGAAAACCGCTTGCCGCACTGCTCACAGGCGAAGGGCTTCTCCCCCGTGTGCACCAGAATGTGCTTGTCCAAGTCGCAGTGCTTCTTGAACACCTTGCCACACACGTCGCAGTCCAGGGGCCTGTTGGGGTTTCTCTTCCTCCTCCTCCTCCGCATCTTCACCTTCTGCCCGCTGGACGCGTTGGGGTCGTTTTCCAGCTCCGAACCGGCGTTCTTCTGCGCCTCTGACTGCCGCCCCCCTTCCGCTTCTTCACTTACAGTCTTTCCTTCTTTGGGGGCATCGCCATCAGAAGAGCCCTCCCTGTCTCCAGGCGTTGAAGACTCCTGTTTGTTTGGGTCAGTGCGGTCGGGCGGTTTTGCAGAGTCTCCAGCGCTGTCCCCAGCCTCCTGTGTTGGCGAGTCTCTCTCGCCCCGTTTGTCCCCAGAGCCCCTCTCCACGCTTCCCCTTCCCTCATCGCTGGGCTGAGCTTCTGCGCTCTTATTCACTGCCGGCGTCGCTTTCTGGAGACTGTTCTTGCGTCTGCGTTTGGGCGATGCGCGTTCGTCCAGAAAGATGCTGTCAAAGACCTTCAGCGTTCTCTTTCTGCCGCTTTTCCGAACATCGGTCTCGTCAGCAGACACGGAGGAAATGGCAGGGCTGTCCTCCTGACCTTTGGACCCTTTCGTTTTTCTAGGGGATGCTGCCCTGGCTGTGTTTTCAGCGGCGGAGTTTGACAGCACCGATTTCTTCACGGCTTTCTCCACCACTTTCTTCTCTGGCTTTTCACCGGTTGATGGGAGGTCTCTTTTCTTGCCACGAGCGAGGCCCGTGTCGGACACGCCAGACTCTGTCTTGCCCTTTCTGCCCCTTTCCTTCTTGGCGTTTTCCAGGCCCTGTGAAGACTCCTCTCTACGCTGGCCCTGCCTCCCAGACTGCTTCTTCTTCTCCACCACCTCTCTGCTTTTCCCTGAAGCCTGCTTGCCCTCGCCCACCTCCACATAGAAATCGTCAAAACGTTTCATAGTTCTCTTCCGACCGCTCTTTCGAGTCTCCGCAGTCTCCATATCTGCTCCGGTTGTGGCTGTGCTGCTGTCTGAGGCTGACTGTTGGGGGAGGAGCGAGCCTGATGAGCACTTGTGATGATTCCTCCGTAACTGGTTCCTTTACCGTTAACTTCTGAAACAGACAGAGAAACACAGTAGTATACAGTCCAACCTCTCTGTATTTTGTTCATGTTGATGTGACAATTTTGCCTCTGCAGCTTATCTCCAAAGTTGCAAAGAACAGGAAACAACCCGGACTATTTCGATATCATAAAACAGACGTAGTACCAGAGATAAAGTCGGAAGATACCCATCTCACTGTGTGCTGTGGTCACTTGTCACCAGCTGTCATCTTGGTGTGCTGTGTCATTGTCACCAGCTGTCATCTCAGTGTACTGTGTCATTATCACCAGCTGTCATCTCAGTGTGCTGTGTCATTGTCACCAGCTGTCATCTTGGTGTACTGTGTCATTGTCACCAGCTGTCATCTCAGTGTACTGTGTCATTGTCACCAGCTGTCATCTTGGTGTACTGTGTCATTGTCACCAGCTGTCATCTCAGTGTGCTGTGTCATTATCACCAGCTGTCATCTCAGTGTGCTGTGTCATTGTCACCAGCTGTCATCTCAGTGTACTGTGTCATTGTCACCAGCTGTCATCCCAGTGTACTGTGTCATTGTCACCAGCTGTCATCTCAGTGTACTGTGTCATTGTCACCAGCTGTCATCCCAGTGTACTGTGTCATTGTCACCAGCTGTCATCTCGGTGTACTGTGTCATTGTCACCAGCTGTCATCTCGGTGTGCTGTGTCATTGTCACCAGCTGTCATCTCAGTGTACTGTGTCATTGTCACCAGCTGTCATCTCGGTGTGCTGTGTCATTGTCACCAGCTGTCATCTCAGTGTACTGTGTCATTGTCACCAGCTGTCATCTCAGTGTACTGTGTCATTGTCACCAGCTGTCATCCCAGTGTGCTGTGTCATTGTCACCAGCTGTCATCTCAGTGTACTGTGTCATTGTCACCAGCTGTCATCTCAGTGTACTGTGTCATTGTCACCAGCTGTCATCTCAGTGTACTGTGTCATTGTCACCAGCTGTGAACTCTACACACACATCTTGCCACATACGGATGACCCTGACACACAGTGACACATCCTTCCACATACACATGACACACACACAGTGACACATCCTGCCACATGTGGATGAAACCAACACAGAGTGCATATCCTGCCACATATGGATGACACTGACACACACAGTGACACATCCTGCCACATATGGATGACACTGACACACAGTGACACATCCTGCCACATATGGATGACACTGACGCACACATCCTGCCACATATGGATGACACTGACACACACAGCACCCATCCTGCCACATACGGATGACACTGACACACACAGTGACACATCCTGCCACATACATATGACACTGACACACATACAGCACACATCCTGCCACACAGCAGTAAAACTTCAAGAAATGATTATCACAGATAACAATAATATATGGAATTTATATAGCGCTGAATCTTGTAAAACAAACAAATTGAAGCGCTTGTATTCAAATCATTTACACGCATGCAACTTTCCTCAAATAACATAAGATATTTCAAATTTATGCACACACACACACACACACTTAGGTGGTGATGAAGGAGATGAACTATCATGAAGGATGCTGTTGAAAGTAGGAACAGATATGAGGGGAAAGTGTCAGGTAGGAAATAAGTGCGTTTTGAGGCTGGATAAGTGAAGGCTTTTGGCGAAGTGAAAGAGGGAGATCATTCCAGGTGGATGGACCAGAAACAGAGAAAGCGCGACGGCCAACAGATCATTCTATCATAGATTACACCACCAGTTTCACCATCCAAATTTAACTATACACTCAATGACTGCATATGTATGTTCAGATTAACACATAAAAAAAAAAAGTCAATAAATTAAATAAGAAAAAAAATCAGTATATTATATATTTACCAATGTAATTTTCACCACTGGTCTCTAATAATGAACTCGCTCTGTTCCCTCTTTGTGTTTCTACAGTATGACAGTCGTGTCAGAGGAGAGGAGCACTTCACTGGTCGTCATTCATGTAAAGCATCTACGCCAATGCTGGAATCATTCATGCAACAGGCACATCAGATAAAAACCTATTTATAACAAAATGATTTATTATTCATACTTGCAATTGTTGATTAATTAATAATAATAATAATAGTAATAATAATAATAATCATCATCATCATCATAAATGGAATTTATATCGCGCTATATCTTGCAGAGACAAATCAAAGCGCTTGCACTCAACTCATTCTTACACAGTCATACAACCAGTGACAATTAATAATTCCAACAAGTACAAATGCGCACGCACCCACACACACAGTGACACACACACACAAGTCACACATCCTGGCAGGGCGATAGAATCTCGGCTGTTGAAGGCAGGGAAAAGCTATGAGATGAAGCAGGAGAGGAAAATCTTAGGTTTGAAATAAATATCTGTCTCTGAGAGACAGAGACACAGAGAGAGACAGAGAGAGAAACACCAGTGTTTAGAGATGAAAATAAAGACTTACATATTATACTTCACTCTACCTGAGTGATGATGACTACTACTCATTAGTAGTATGATGACTACATTAGTCATTAGTAGTTTACTAATGACTAATTAATGAGTAATTACACACATTACCACAGTTTTTGTATATATTGTTATATTATCATAAATACAATATTATGCATATCAAGCGTATCATTTATTTTATATATATATAATATATAAAATAAATGATACGTTTGATATGTGTGTATATATATATATATATATATATTATATATATATATATATATGTATGTGTGTGTGTATATAGATAGATATATATATATATATATATGTAAAATATATAAAATAAATGATACGTTTGATATGTGTATATATATATATATATATGTATGTGTGTGTGTATATATATATATATATATATATATATATATATATATATACATACACATATATATATACACACACACATACATAAATATATACACACACACACACATATATATAATATATATATATATATATATATATATATATATATATATTATATATATATATATATATATATATATATATACACACACACACATACGTACACACATATATATATATATATTATATATATATTAGTTATTACATATGTATTTGTAATCTAATCACTCTTGGCTCTTGTACTGTGCTGGAACTTTCATTATTCTATTGTTGTGCAACCCTAGGTAGGCTCTTGTGCAACAATTACATAATATAATGCTAAAACTAGGATTGCTAGTCTGTTGGTCTACTTTTCAGTATGTCATTACCAGTCACCTTCCAAAATTATCAAATCATTGATTTTTAAATGGTAATGTACACATTTATAGTAATGATTAATGAT
>CM054162.1:29394627-29425163 GCA_028751875.1 Rapana venosa
TGTAACTTGTTCTCTATCATCCAGTTTTGGATATCTTGAAAGCAGTAGGTCATATTCATCAAGAGGGAAGGCAGATTTTCAGGAGGATATATACATACATACATACATACATACATATATATATATATATATAATCATTCTCAAGAGGAAAAAAAGAACTAACAAATTGTGTGTCTCACAGTTTCTGCTTTATCAGATGTTTACATTGCTGCATTAAAGTTGAATATATTCATAACTATATATATATATGTATGACTCTTGGTGTGTCACTGTGTGTGTGTGAAGTCAAGTCAAGTCAAGTCAAACTTTTATTTTCAGATGGTACATTGAATAAGCAGTGCATTTGCTTTTTTTCATCAAGCCATCTATCTAAAGAAAAAAAAGAGAGAGAAAAGATAATATATATGCAGACATAGAATAAAAAAAAACCCCATAATCAATGATTAACCATACAAACCAAACAAGAAAAGACAATAACACATACATGGAATTAAAAACAAAACAAAAAACCCTGAACAATATTAACCCATACAAGTCAAATAATTCAAAAATCTTGAAAATATATCCATCATAATACAAAAAATAACAAGCAACAAAGAAAAACTAAACCAAAAGAAACAAAGAAGAGAAAACAAAATAAAAAAAAGACACACCAATTGCTTCCCCCCCCCCCCCCCCCTCACACACACATACACACAAAAACCTTCAACCATACAAACAACTGAATAAAGCAAACAAAAAAAGATAAACCAACAAGAACAACCACAACATGCAAATAAACAAACAAACACAAACATACGTACACAACAACAGCGACAATAACTAACATAAGACAAGAATAACAACTGAAACAAGTGAAGAACAATATAGAACTAACAAAAGGCAAAAAAAAAAAGTCCAAAATATCCCCTCCCCAAGAAAACCACCCTAAAACCCCAAACAAACAAACAAAAGCAAAATAAACCAGAACTCTACCCCCACCATCACCAACAATAACAACAACAACAAAATGGATATAAAGAGAGGAAACTGATGTATAGTTTCCTTTTAAATCATTTAAACACTTACATGTAATGATGTATACACGTACACACCCTCACCCATATCCCCTTCACTACATATACTCATATAAAAAAAAGATATATATATAAGGAAAACAAGAAATAACCAAGCAGACATTGAATTCAGAGCAAAAAAGTATAACACAGACATCCATTCCCTCCCTCTCCCCTGGTCATATACACGCATGTACATGTATGTGCTTTTTGCTTTAAGGCAGAACAACGTTAATCCTTCCATCAAAGAATAAATTCAGGCAATATAAACCCACCCAGCAATACTAACATCAGCAATAACAATTTAGGTCATTTAGGTAATCTAATACAATGAAAAAGAAAATAAACAGCGACAAAATAAAATAAATCAGCATATTTTTGTGTAACACAAAAAAAGCCCCAAACAACAAGAAAGTAAAAATCCAAAACCGAACCAATTACACAACACACACGCACTCACACATGTGTACACACACACACATACACATGTGTGTGTGAGTGTGTATTCAAATATTCATGAATACAAACTTGCACAAACATTTATTAAATTTGTAGATATATCACTATCACTCAGTACATCACTACTTGTTTTATTTCCCTCCCCCCCCCCCCCCCCCCCCCCCCCCCCTTCATTTTGGAATGATTAAAATACGTTGTAATAATGTATAGCTCTATTCGACTACAGTCATTCCAATGAGACTATAGTCATGACTATACATATGATATATATATATTTTATAAACTGAGGCTCCATGTATTTATTCATAAACACTCATGAACATCTTATGCACACATTAAAACTGGATGTACCTTTCTAAGAGCAGACTATTTCATTGGTGGCACTAAGAATGGATGAAAAACAATATTTTTTAAAACAGGAAACACATTAATTCTGTGTCGTGTTTAGACTTCATCCCCTAAGTATGATAAATTTTAAAAATATAACGCAGCTACCATAGTTAGTTGTAGGTCAAAACTGTTGCATATAAATTATAATTTGAAATCTCACGCTGAGCAACAAAACAAAAAGTATAATATACAAATTTGACATCAATTAATAGGTCTTTTGTAGTCAGCAGATACCTCATTGTGTGCTTTTGGATGTGACTATATATATAAACGAGGCCCCATAATATGTGAATGCATTCTGAATGTCTTGTGCACATGTTAAAACATACTCCGCTTATCAAAAGAGAAGGCTATTAGTTTAAATTTTTTTTTATTATTGTGCACCAGTGGGAACACGTGATACAATTTACAAAACCACATGCACATGGGGACTGGATCGGTGGATGTAAAGAAAAGAGTACATAAGTGCTTACATTCCATTATTCTCAATATAAAAGAATAAATTAAAATAAAATAATAAATATCTTTGGTGTGTGTGTGTGAGTGAGTGAGTGTAAGTGTGTTTGTCACTGTGTGTACACATACATGTATGTGTGTGTGTGTGTGTGTGTGTGGGGGGGGGGTGACTGTCAGTGTCACTGTGTGTTTTTTCACTGTGTGAGCATGCATGAGTCATTGAGTGCTCTTGAAAACAAACATTCAGTGATTCACTGATTTGGTGATTCACATGTTTGTTTGTTTTTTCTATTGGTTACTATGGTGAATTAGTAAAAAGTTCATGTACTAATTTCTGTGCCCAATACTCAACAATCTTTCCAATTCCAAGTTTAATCAAAGTTAAGTCAATTTCTTTTTAATTTTGAGATGGTACACTGAATAACTCAACAAGCAATGCATTTGCTTTTTTTCATCAACTTCAAGCAATCTATCTTAGTTATAACTTATATGTATAGCCCTGAATGAAAATTACTTCAAGTTCACCAATGACATATAATGACAACATGAAGACCCCCCAAAAAAACAAAACAAAACCCCACAACAAAAACAACCCAAAACAAACCAGTACCACTGCAAAACACACATGATACACACATGTGACACAGTATACACACACACATACATGTGCACAGCACATACTTACAATTATCTACATTAATAATATTTTGAGAAAAAAAAATCATAAAATGTCAAACAAATTATATCAGGATACAATATTACCCATCCTTTCAGTTTCATTTCATACAAGAACTTTATAACTTAACACACACACACAAACAAAAAAGCAAGCAAAAAAAGAGAATAAGCCAGAAATATAATAATGATAATAGGATCTAGAATATCAATCATTATCATCAATAATATTATAAAGATAATCACCCATTCAGGCTTCACTAGCACAAATATATTGCATGCAGGGTCGTTTGTGTCTTCCATACTATGGTCATGGTTTGACTACTCTTCCACAGTAGATACTTTTCAGTGGGATACTGAAAACGCTGAGGCATGTGTTCCCTACACGAAAACACAAATTTTGGTCTCAGGCTAGACCTTAATGACCTGCAAGTGGGTGAAACGTGTGTGACACAATCCTCATTCCAGAGAGAAAATATCCTCAAACAGCCGGCCCTACTGAGATTCGAACCCATGCTCTCAGATTACTGCAGTTTGTAAAAATTGTCAGAAGCTTTAGGCCTAATGTTTACAACCACTGAGCTTGATAGATGACCTCCTTTTTAGGCAAAATGCTTGAACATAATTAATCATAAACAACGAAAGCAACAGTAGCCATATACAAACAGAAAGCATGTTTGAAAGGAATCATCAGTGCCAATAAATGATAACCAAACACTTACCTTACCTCATAAACATTACAATTTTTCGACGATTTTGCGAATGCTGAACCAATGGACCTAAGCAAAATGGCACTGTCTTAAGAACACTTCCTTTTCCGGTTGAAAGGTGTCCGGAAGTTAGGGGGTTGTTTTTGTTTGATTTGGGTTTTGCGTTGTTTTACTTTTTTCTATGGAACGGAACATTGGACTTAAAAAAAAAAAGCACTACTACTACTACTACTACTACTAGTTTTTTGATAATCATGATTATTGGACGTTCATTTAATGATAACGACAAAAACACATAGGCTGTGTTGTGGCCTAATCCGCAATTCCTTTTCTTGACTATCCCTACGGTATGCGGTGTCCTGGTAGGCCTACTAAGGCACGAAGTGTAGATTCGTCTACACTCAAAAGAATTATTGCATGCAGAAAAGGCCAAAAGAAAGGAGAAACCAAGAATGCTCTGCATGCACGCGCGTGTGCTCAATTTCATTTGACGTCTTTTCACCAATTGTCATATTACTGTAATTACACCAAATACAACCCCCCCCCCCCCCCCCCCCCCCCCCTTGAAAAAAAAAACTAAGGAGAAATTTATCAAAATGTTCTACTTTCGCTTTGAATAATAATAATAATAATAATAATAATAATAATAATAATGATGATGATGACGATAATGATAATAATAGTAACACGTTGAATTTATATAGCGTTATATCTTGTAGAGACAAATCAAAGCTACTTTCGCTTTTACTGTTCAGGGCATCGTTTTCTCTCCTCGATAACTCATTCTCCTCAGAGTTGCCTCTTTGAAGGGGTCTTACTGTGCCGGTCCGGAGTCGCATTCAGTGTCTCCCCTACACTGGTGTATCAAACTGCCCGTGCACGTATTTTGTTTAATTATTTTCTTTTTTTATTTCGAGGATAATGGAATAAGTGTGAGTTTTTTTTATATCCAATCCCTGTGTGTATGCGGTTTTTGTAAATTCTGTCATCTGTTCCCACCAGCACACAATGGCCTACTCTTACGAAAAGCGGAACAGGATTTAACGTGTGCGCAAGATGTTCTGTGTGCGTTCGCACACGGGATCTCGGTTTATAGTCTTATCCAAAAGGCTTTTTAGGGAGGGTGGAGTTGGCACTGATGTTAACTCCAGAGGAAAAATCCTCTTGGGCGGGAATCGAACCCGGGTCGGCAGATCACGAATACATCACTGTAACCACCAGGCTGTCCCGCGCCCCATAACAGAAAGAGACGTAAACGTACACCTGTCACTACACCCCAATATCTGGTTCTTAGTCTCAGCACAGGCATGAACATGGTGGCTTTGATTTTTGTTTTTCCTGTTCAACAAGAAAGTAGCAGCAGTAGTAGTAGTAGTAGTAGTAGAAGTAGTAGTAGTAGTAGGAGTAGTAGGAGTAGTAGTAGTAGAAGTAGTAGTAGTAGTAGTAGTAGTAGTAGTAGTAGTAGTAGTTCTTCAGTCTAGAAGTCCTTCCACTAAATAGTGATATCGATCAGACAGGAAAGCATGTGTGTTTCTCTCTCTCTCTCTCTCTCTCTCTCTCTCCTCTCTCTCTCTCTCTCTCTCTCTTTTGGTTTTTCTTTCTCTTTTTGTTTATTTGTTTTGGTTTTGGTTTGGTTTTTTTGGGTGGGGGGGGGGGGGGGGGGTTAGGGTTTTTCTTTTATTAGTTTGCTTTCGGAGGGGGGGGGGGGGGGTTGTTGGGTGGGGGGGGGGGGGGGGCTGCTTTGAAAAGGGCTATTTCCCCATGTTTCTACTGTGAGACTGTATAAGTGTTGGGTTATTATTAAGATGTATCCCTACGGCGGGGACTGGATGCAAAAAAGCACATGAGTGCTTATTCATTATCCTCGAAATAAAAGAATTTGTCATTGTCATTGTCATTGTCATTGTCATTCATCTCTCTCTCTCTCTCTCTCTCTCTCTCTCTCTCTCTCTCTCTCTCTCTCTCTCTCTCTCTCTCTCCTCTCTCTCTCTCCTCTCTCTCTGGGTTCGTGCGTGCGTACATGTGTGTGTGTGTGGGGTGTGTGTTGTGTGTGTGTGTGTGTGTGTGCGTGCGCGCGCGTTTGGGGGGGGGGGGGGGGGGTTGAGGAGGAGGAGGGTATGCATATAACTAATCAACCGCAATAAACAACTATTATGGAAAAAAAACATAAACAAGAATTCTGAGAAGAAAAAAAGAAACCGTTAAAATATCAACTTTGCAATCAATATAACTAGTAGATATCATAATACTAAAGGAGTCTGAAAATAGGAGCATGACTTAATGACGATACAGTTTCTTTCATTAAATGGAATTCCTTTTAGAATTTGCCGTAAGCTACGGACTGGGAAGGCAGGTAAAAAGTTGTTGAGATCTCTGCATCATGAAAGAATGTGATAATTGGTAAGATTTTCGCCACAGACACCTGTTGCTTTTGTTGTTGTTGTTGTTGACATTTTAGTTCTAAAAGCATTGAACTTAAACCTGTAGATAAGAGATACAACATTGCTACATTCATGTAAATTACCACATTTAATGTTATCAAAAGATAATGCGAGGGCTACACCATCATGCCAGGGATTTAATTTTTAAAAAAGACAAAAAAACGCCAGGTACAAGAAAGCCAGGTACCCAGATAAACTTCCACCACACAGCCCTAAAGACTAAAAGGAAAGGTGAGACTGGCACACTACACCACCTGTCTCTTTTGCCAAATTTCAAAACTGAAAAAATCTCTATAGGCAGTCAAATGTCACAAAACAAAAAGTCCCCATGGACAGTAAAATGTTACAAAATAGAAAGTCACTATAGACAGTCAAATGTCACAAAATAGAAAGTCACCATGGACAGTCAAATGCCATAAAATAGA
This sequence comes from Rapana venosa, assembly GCA_028751875.1. Taxonomy (NCBI): domain Eukaryota; kingdom Metazoa; phylum Mollusca; class Gastropoda; order Neogastropoda; family Muricidae; genus Rapana; species Rapana venosa. The sequence continues at coordinate 29,401,239 of CM054162.1, forward strand.
AAGTCCTCATGAACAGTCAAATGTCATAAAATAGAAAGTCCCCATGGACAGTCAAATGTCATAAAATAGAAAGTCACCATGGACAGTCAAATGTCATAAAATAGAAAGTCACTATAGGCAGTCAAATGTCACAAACAGAAAGTCCCCATGGACAGTCAAATGTTTCAAAATAGAAAGTCCCCATGGACAGTTAAATGCCATAAAATAGAAAGTCCCCATGGACAGTCAAATGTCACAAAATAGAAAGTCACTATAGGCAGTCAAATGTCACAAACAGAAAGTCCCCATGGACAGTCAAATGTTTCAAAATAGAAAGTCACATGGACAGTCAAATGTCACAAAATAGAAAGTCACCATGGACAGTCAAATGTCATAAAATAGAAAGTCCCCATGGACAGTCAAATGTCATAAAATAGAAAGTCACCATGGACAGTCAAATGTCATAAAATAGAAAGTCACTATAGGCAGTCAAATGTCACAAATAGAAAGTCCCCATGGACAGTCAAATGTTTCAAAATAGAAAGTCCCCATGGACAGTTAAATGCCATAAAATAGAAAGTCCCCATGGACAGTCAAATGTCATAAAATAGAAAGTCACTATAGGCAGTCAAATGTCACAAACAGAAAGTCCCCATGGACAATCAAATGTCACAAAATAGAAAGTCCCCATGGACAGTCAAATGTCATAAAATAGAAAGTCACCATGGACAGTCAAATGTCATAAAATAGAAAGTCACTATAGGCAGTCAAATGTCACAAACAGAAAGTCCCCATGGACAGTCAAATGTTTCAAAATAGAAAGTCCCCATGGACAGTTAAATGCCATAAAATAGAAAGTCCCCATGGACAGTCAAATGTCATAAAATAGAAAGTCACTATAGGCAGTCAAATGTCACAAACAGAAAGTCCCCATGGACAATCAAATGTCACAAAATAGAAAGTCACCATGGACAGTCAAATGTTACAAAATAGAAAATCGCCATGGACAGTCAAATGTCACAAAATAGAAAGTCACCATGGACAGTTAAATGCCATAAAATAGAAAGTCCCCATGGACAGTCAAATGTCACAAAATAGAAAGTCACCATGGACAGTCAAATATAAATGGAAAGTCACTATGTACAGTCAAATATAACAAAATAGAAAGTCACTATAGACAGCCACATGTCACAAAAAGAAAGTCACTATAGACAGTCAAATGTCACAAATATAGAAAGTGACTATGGTCAGTCAAATGTCACAAAGTCATTATGGACAGTCAAATGTCACAAATATAGAAAGTGACTATGGTCAGTCAAATGTCACAAAGTCATTATGGACAGTCAAATGTCACAACTAGGAAGTCTATATAATAATAATAATAATAATAAATAAATGGAACTTATATAGCGCTGTATCTTGCACAGACAAATCAAAGCGCTTGCACTCAACTCATTCTTACACAGTCATGCAACCAATAGCAAGTAATAGTTCTAACAAGTCCAAATGCACACACACACACACACACACACACACACACACACACACACACACACACACACACACACACACACACACACACACACACACAGAGGTTAAACACTTTGGCAAGGTGATGGAATCTTTGGCTGTTGAAAAGCAGGGATAGCTATGAAATGAAACAGGAGAGGAAATTCTTAGGTTTGAAACAAACATGTCTTGAGGCCAGATTTATAGACAGTGAAATGTTATAAATAGGAAGACTATGGGCAGTCAAATGTTACAAATAGAAAGTCATCATGCACAGGCAAATGTCACAAAAAGAAAGTATCTATAGACAGTCAACTGTCACAGATAGAAAGTCACTATGGACAGCCAAGTGTCACAAAATAGAAAGTCATTATGGACAGTCAAATATCACAAATAGAAAGTCCCTATTGACAGCCAAATGTCACAAATAGAAAGTCCCTATTGACAGTGAAATGTCACAAATAGAAAGTCACTATGGACAGCCAAAATGTCACAAATAGAAAGTCACTATTGACAGTGAAATGTCACAAATAGAAAGTCACTATTGACAGTAAAATGTCACAAATACAAAGTCACTATGGACAGCCAAAATGTCACAAATAGAAAGTCACTATTGACAGTGAAATGTCACAAATAGAAAGTCACCATGGACAGCCAAAATGTCACAAATAGAAAGTCATTATGGACAGTCAAATGTCACAAAAAGAAAGTCACTATAGACAGCCAAATGTCACATAGAGAAAGTCACTTTTGATATCCAAACGTCAAAAAATAGAAATCACTATGGACAGTGAAATGTCACCAATAGAAAGTCACTATAGACAGTCAAATGTCACTATGGACAGTCAAATGTCACAATTAAAAAAAGAAAGTCACTATAGACAATCAAAGGAGACATTTCAACAGACTAGTACCCCAACATAGAACTCAAACATACCATGCTTCTTCACCCCCCCCCCCCATCCCCTCCCCTTAGATTATGGGACAAATAACCAGATATGCAAGCTAATACTTCCATCAGTCAATTAAAACATGTTCTCTCAGGTGGGGATGTAAAGTTCTGAACTACTTTTATTACACAAAAAAGAAAACAGCTTTGAATCATTCACTGCAGACTAATACTTGAAAAAATTAATGATTAATCTCAAATCTTATTTAAATTTTAATAAAATTATTGAACGATCCCTTTTTGTGATTGTACTCATCCTAAAGAAACAGTTGAATATTTATTTATTTATATTTTTTTTAACTGTTCACATTAAAATTTCTTTAAAAAAACTGTTATCAGGCTTTTAACAATTGATACCCTGAAATGGATAAAAAGAACTGAAATATTTTATTATAATATGGTAACAGATAGACAAACTCTAATGAAAAAATTAACGTTATTAAAACAGTGCTTGAGTTCATTGATAAACGGAGTTTTTTGTTGTTGTAGAAAACAAACAAAAAATTAATTAATATAACACTTCTGTCTGTGAGGGAGTGCTCTCCCTCTCATGCGTTTTTGGGCTGCCGTAAAGAACGAAGTTTTCTCCCTTGGGCTCACTTTAAAGTCAGGGCAGATTTCTCTGCGTGAAATTCGGGCTGCTCTCCCCGGGGAGAGCGCGTCGCCTCAAGAGCAGCGCCACCCATTATTATCATTTTCTTTTTCTGTCTGCAAGTGTATTTGTTTCCCTACCAGAGTGGCTTTTTTCTACAGAATTTTTGTCAGGGACAACTCTCTTGTTGCCATGGGTTCTCGTAACACAGGAGACCTCGGTTTATCCTCTCATGAAAAGTCTAGCACCCAGACCACCACTCATGGCCCAAACGGGGATAACCACCGCACATTTTCGACCCGGACTTTTCCCTTTCTAGGCAGGTGCATTACCTCTAGACCATTAACTCCCCCTCTCACTCTCTCTCTCTCTCTCTCTCTCTCACTCTCTCTCTCTCTCTCTCTCTCTCTCTCTCTCTCTCTCTCTCTCTCTCTCTCTCTCTCTCTCTCTCTCTCTCTCTTCTCTCACTCACTCTCTCTCTCTCTCTCTCTCTCTCTCTCTCTCTCTCTCACACACACACACACAACACACACACACACAAACACACACACACACACACACACACACACACACACACACACACACACACACACACACACACACACACACACACACACACACATTTGCAAAATTCAATGAAAACATTTTTCTGAATGGTCTTCTAACTTCTCTTAATGTTTATAACTTTACAGATCCAGAACAAGCCATGACATTCTGGCTTGAAACACTGACGTCTATATATGATAAACATGATCCCTTTAAAACCCACAGAGTAAGACATAAAGTAGGGCCTGAATGGATAACAAATGAAATTATATCTGAAGCACGTCATCGAGATAACTTATGAAAAACAGGAAAGTTTGATGAAAACAAAGCACAAAGAAACAGGGATACTTCATTAAAGCAAGCAAATAAACAACCAAGTATTTTCAAAATCATACTTCATCCAAACAAAAATCGAAATCCATGTGGAAAACTATCAATCAGCTAGCCCATAAGTCATCATCACATTCCACTATTTGGAATATTTCTCCTGATCACTTAAATAACTATTTGTCACCATGACAGATTCATTGATAAAACAAAACCATGCTGAACCAAATTCCCTAGAAAAACTAAAAATATTTTGTGGATCCAAAACTATCAATTCAAACATGAAAATACCACCATTGAACATAGCTGAAGCTTATCAGTCTTTTCAACGCTTAAAACAAATTAGTAGTCTGGTCCAGATGGTGTGGATGGAAAAAATATCAAAATCGCAGCTCCAGTTACAACTGAAACACTTACTTATATGCTGCTACTACTACTACTACTACTACTAACTACTAATGTATGGAATTTATATAGCGCTGAATCTTGTAAAGCAACAAATCAAAGCGCTCAGATGACTTTTTTAAAAATGCGTGTGTATGCGGTTTTTTTGTTTAAAAAAAATCTATAACTTGTGTATTGCAAAGTGCTATTTCCCATCACAGTTCAAACTTGCCAAAATAATTCCTTGTTATGTCTGGTGACTCTTCAAACCCATGTAACGATAGGCCAATATCAATTTTATCAATCATTTTATTATATCCAAACCTCTTGAAAAACATATTCACAAACATATTACCCAGCATTTAAAACATTACAGTCTTTTAATTGACAAGTCAGGATTCAAGAAAAAACCATTCGTGCCACACAGCTCATGCTAACATTGTAGACACTTGGCACAAAGATAAAAATTATAACAAATATTGCGGGGCCCTCTTTGTTGACTTTGCCAAAGCCTTTGATGTAATCCACCACGAACTATGCAGAAAACTACCGCTCTATGGCATATCTGACAACAGTCTGATGCTAATCAGATCATTCCTGCATAACAGACAACAGTATACCTTGGTCAATACCATTAAATCATGTACCCTACCAGTAAAATATGGAATACCACAAGGGTCTATCTTAGGCCAACTTTTATTCTCTATAATTATATGTTAATGACCTTTCACTCCACATCAACGATTCATCTAAACATTTTAGTGATGACACATACTCTCACTCTTATCATCATATGATATATCCCTAAGGGCGGGGACTGAATGTAAATAAAACACATGGGCGCTTATTCATTATCCTTGAAATAAAAGAATTTGCCATTGTCATTGTCAGTTTGCCATTCTCGCTCTCCCCCCCCCCCCCCTCTCTCTCTCTCTCTTTGTTCATTTGATGGAGAGAAAAAACCCATTAATTGTGCAATTGGGTGATTTGAGGAATTCCTGTTTTAAGATCAGCAAGCTTTTTTAACATGAACTGTGTTATATTGGTTAAGTAAAGAACACATTTTGTTCTCTCTCTATGTCACTTTTGCATAACTATGTGTGAATATGTATGTGTGTGTATGTGCATGCGTGCGTGGTTTTTGTGTGTATGTGTGTGCGTTCGTGTGTGTGCGTGCGTGTGTGTGTGTGTTGTGTGTGTGGTGGGTGTGTCCATGCGCATCTGTGTGTATACCTGCGTGTGTGCGTGCATGCATGCATGGGAACATAGCAGATTGATTTGTGTTGTGGCCAAAAGCAGAAATGGAACAAATTGTTTGGGGGATCTCTCTCTCTCTCTCTCTCTCTCTCTCTCTCTCTCTCAGGGTGGCTTCCCTTGCTTGGTAACTAGCAGGATGTGCTTTAAAAGGCAGCAATCTAACATATCAAGTTTCCTGTAAATACTGTTCAACATGCCATGTACCATCATCATCGGAAAACTATGCTGAATGTTTTACTGCAAGAACAGACCATGTCTTCATTCAAAATCGAAGGCAGAAGCAATCAAACATTTGTTGTGTTACGATTGATTGACTGACCGTGGGGGAAAGATGACCAGCTACCCCCCTGACACCCATGACTACACTGCTTCATACAGGTGCAAACCTTTGTCTCAGCTGAACAGAGACAGAAAGAGAGCAGAGGCACACAGAAGAGCCAGGCAAGAAAAGAGTAATGGAAGGGCATTGTCTCCCTCTGGTCTGTTTCTGCCCACATGGTTGGGTCCACTTTATGCACTGATATCAATGACAACAAGGTGGGTGGAACAGAAATGTCTGTGTGTGGCGATCAGTCCCCTCCCCCCTTCAGCTAAGTAATTCCATGACACACAGCATGTGGAATTAACCTGCCACCCTGTGAGACAGACACACAGACAGTGACTCTGTTTCCTGATGATGTGACAAGTTTGATTGACATGTGTTTTCTTGGTGTTGAAAATGTGGCATGCAAGGTTGAGACTGACGTGATGTCAGATGCTGTTGTGGAGTCCAAACCAGACTGTGCACTCCAAAAGCACAGCAACAAGAAAACACGACCAAGGAAACATTGGTGAAGAAATACTGGCAGCTGTCATAGAATCAGGCAGGAGAATGAAAGAACTGCAAAAATTGACTTCAGATGTTAGAAAGACTTTCCGAGAAGTTAAACATTCTGAAGGTGTTTCATGATTGCTGTTGTGTGACCAGATTTCCTCCACATAACTTGGTTATCAACAGGACTATGATTTATGTCATTTTGTATTTAGAAAATGAATGCCATGAAAGGATTCCATGTTATGTCTTGATGTATTATTATTGCTGTGCTTTACATTAATTGTCGATGTTATGTTTTTTTTTCTGATTAATTCATGCACGACCCCGCCCCCTCCAATCCCCTTTTGTGTATGGGCTTTAAACTGCTTGTCACAATAACTATTGTCATTGTCATTTCTCTCTCTCTCTCACTTCTCTCTCTCTCTCTCTCTCTCCTCTCTCTTCTTTCTTGTCTGTCGTGGTGGGGGGGGGGGGGGGGGGGCTTGGTGTGGCAATAATGACAAAGAGTGCAGACCATGTTGAACAGCTCTCCTGATAGAATGCAAAATTATGTAGGTTTCAATGGATGTTATCCAATTTATTCTTGGCAAGGGTGTGTGCAGTGACTTTGTGCCTTCAGGTTTGTTGGTGAATAGTGTTGGGTCACAGGACGACTGTGGTTTGTATTTTAATAGTTGCATGGTGCAAGAAGGATTTTTTTTTTTCCACAACTTCAATAGCCTCTCTCTCCAGCATTGTGTTTGTTATGGGTTGCACATGCATGAACTGTCATGGAATGGTGGGGGAAACGCTGTGCTGTGTTGCTGGTGAGTAGCTAGAAACTTGTGTGTGTGGGGCATGTGAAATGCAGGTTTATGGTTGTCATCTGGGCCATTTGTTGGTGATGTTGATAAAAACACTGGATTAAACACTGGGGTGACAAACATAGGCGCAGGAAAAAATGACACAGAAACACTTGATCTCATTTTGTGAAAATCCTGTTTCACCTGTTTGAAATTGTTCTTGTGCCTTCATACTCTTTGTAAAGAGTGGATCAACACTTGTGGAAAAGACAAAACAGAATAAAACAAACAACAAACAACAACAAGAACAACATGGCACATGAAATGTCACAAATATGATGCTCCATCATCCAAACAAATGTTCCATTTTATGGATGGCAATTTTTTAATGCAAATGCAGCAAAGCTTACAGAAACATTGATATGGGAATCAAAACTGACATTGAGGAAAAATTTTGCACTCTGGAGAAAACCTATCAAAACCTTTCTTGGCTAAATTAGTGAGCTAAAGGAAAGTCGTAGTTGTGAACGCTAGAGGATATAAAAGCAGCTGCCAACAAGCATTTTACAACCATGATGGGCCAGACTAGCTTGCTGGGAAAGGAAGTTAGAGTCAGTTAGGCCTAGTTTGCAATAGGCTTACAAACCTCAGGTTTTTGGGTAAGCTGAATGTGACAGGGAGGATGAGTACTGACAAGTCAAATTATTCATTGACATTCTCAATGATCATTCTTCAATACCAATTGGGGAACATGCAGATATCTCCAGAGGCATGTCGCGTTGGGAGTGACACCTACACAATGCTCGTCCCATTCTGGTGCGATTTTGTGCTTTGCAGACAAATTATCAGTTCTGTAAGACAAGGAATTGAGGGACAACTGAGGGAAAGTGGCATCAGATTGGCTCTGACCTCCAAAACTCGTCAAAGGAACATGTGGAGTTCCACGTGGGCAAGGCAAAAAATTGCTTTACGTTTACAGTGGAAGGCTGTATGTGAAAGACAGACAACCACCAGGGTTGGCCGGAAACTCAAAAACAGCGCGACGTCCATATTCCTATCATTACGATGTGCAGAGATGCAGAGATGGTCGCATCCCAGTGGTCCAAGTGGAGGGAGGTCTATGTCAGTACAGAGAGCAGCCACGAAGACTATTCTCTCTGCAGGCCAGGCAGGGCCAGCTTTGGATACCAGACAGGCATACAGGGGATGGAGCCACCTCGTCAATACAGGTCTCCAAGATATGGAGATCTGTTGAGAAACGGGAACCACGAATTCCACTACCCCCCAATTCAAGACTGGAGACCAGAGACAGGATGACCCAGCCACCAGGACTACAATGGAAAGGGAAGTGTGGCTGTCGCCCTGGTACACGTCTGTACAGTGAAGTGACCAGATTGGTTTCAGGTCAGGGGAAAGAGTGCTACCAATCACAAAGTTGTTTACAATCAAAAACAGAGACAAAAAACATTCAATCAGGAGGACAGTAGCTACAAATCAGGGAGGGTTCAGGGTAAAAATCAGCGCATCAGCAGCTGCCAAGGAGGGCAAGCAGTGACAGACTTCGAGGAGAGGAAGAGCTTAACATTGCAGACCTCAATGAGGGAAACCAAATGTAACACTAAATGACGGGTCAAGGTAGAGATTTCAAATAGGAGACACAGCCAACAATGATGTTATTAACGTTGAAGAAGATGACTAAAACCACTGACAACCAGGACAAAGACTAGTCAGTGACAGGCCAATGATGGACATACTAGAAAACAATGAGCGTATGTCCAGGGTCACATGAAGGTATCATTGCAAAAGCTTGTGATGGACTAAACAGGGAGTAAACCAAAGGCAAGAACATTGACAAAAATGACCACAAGCTACAGTGAAGAAGACCCGAAGTAAACATAGTCCCGATGACCTGCAGAGGAGAATTCCCAAAAATGACATATGAGGCTGGGAGCAAAGTAGTGACACTCTGACCGATGGTCTTGACTTGGGACGGCGTAACAGTACTGATGCATGCAGCAGGTCTGTTAAGAGGGAGATCAGGACAGAAGGGGCTTCACCTTCTTCCCATGATTTACGTCCAAGGCGGACTGCATCTAGCTCGCGTTGTGCAGAGCAGAGTCAGAGCAAACTGCATTGCAGATCAAAAAGTCAGAGCAGTATTGTTGACGCATTTACCCAAAAAAGCAGGCTCTGCAAAAGCAGAGGGGGTAGGCAGCGACCCCAATCTCAGAGGTGCCAGACTAAAAAGAATGGTTGCCCCACACACCAACAGATAGGGAAATACGGCCAGGCCACAGTACTTTGTAGTCAGCCCTGTTCAACATCTTGGCTGGTTAAATTGGCTTAATGTACATAGTGTAAGTATGCAATGTGCACATTCCTGAATTCAATGTTATGGGACTTTTACAAAAGTTAGGAAACAGTGATTTTATTAATTTTAGTGTCTTATGATTTCTATGTCTAAACTGAAACTTTTGTTGCTTTTGATTTTGAATCAGATTTTTTTGATGACTTTATGATTTTCACTTCCAAAGCCAGGAAGTATCCCCAAGGGAAGATACTCTGGTGGAGAATTGTAAATGGTTAGGAAAATCTTTTGCGGTTTTGTTACACCATCAGGTATGAACAAGAAAATTCAGTATTAGTTTTACAAATAGACAGAAGCTCTTTTAACTGGACAAAAACATAATGATGATTTGTTCATTACATCCCACCATGTGGGATCCTTGTTTTGGAAGTCAAACATGGCGTATATGGAATTGATAGTCTAGATACAATGCTTAGGCAGATATATATGAAACACATGGGTGATTTGTTCATTATGCTAAGTGGAGATTTTAATGCAAGACGGCAATGGAAAAATATAGCTTTAATGGAGATAGCAGTGATTTCGAACAAATGTAATTTCTGACTGTAATTAACTATTCAAGGAAATCTCAAGATGCCACATCAACAACTTTGGGGAACACACTAATTGAACTTGAAATATGCATGAATGTATAATATTAAATGGCCTTTGTGCACCAGGTTTTGATGATAGTTGTACATTTATGGGATATTCTATTGAAAGTATGGTAGACTACTTTATTGTATCTGCTAGAACTTTATTTATCTGTTCATATTTCATCTTTAGAAGAGAGAGTATTGTAGGTCAGACATTTACCAGTAAGTATGAAAGTATAGTAGAGTCGAGAGACAAGCAGGAAAGGAGTTATATTAGAGAAAAAACAAAATGGATAAGAAAGTATGTGAAAAGTTCATTTGGAATGAAGCATATAGAGATGAGTTTATAAAATCAGGGAGAGCAAAGATATCAAAATAGAATGTTGATAGCCATGAAGGTTTAGGAAAGATGTAGACAGTGCCTTGATTATACATTTGTTTCACTGTTCACTCTTCTCTGGGTCCCGTAACCCGCCAGGGTCGTAGGGGCGCTGCCATGGTGGACGAACGGTGGACCAGCTGCTCCACTTAGACGGTTCGTGGGCGAGTGCTGGGTGACACTGGAAGTCCTCCCTGTTCCAATCAGGATGTCGTCGGCCCACTTTCTCCTCTGTCTGCCCCTGTCTTCTCTTCACCTCTGGACTGTTCCTTGCAGGATGATCTTTTGCAAGTCCTTCTGAGGTTTGTTAGTGCCATACATCTGAGTTTTCTCGTTTCTCGCTGTGGTTCAGTAGGTCTTCATTGTCCCGCATGTTGAGTGATCATTCTGCGGACTTATTGGTTGGGTGACATGGTCCTTGTATGAGATGCCAAGGAGCCTCTGAGGCATCTCATTTCTATGCTTGGAGCCTCCTTTGTCGGTCTGCGTTCAGTGTCCATGCCTCACATGCGTAAAGCATGATTGAGGTGACTAGCGCGTTTAGTAACTTTACCTTGGTTCCGAGAGGGATGTTTCTGTCTCTCCATATGGTCTTCAGTCTTGCCATTGCTGCTGCTGTTTGTGCCGCTCTTGCTAGGATTTCGGTCTTCGATCCCTCCTCACTTATGATGGCTCCAAGGTACTTGAAATGGTCAACTGTCTCCAGTTCTTTTCCGCTGAGGATATATTTGTACATTGTCTTAAAGATGCAAGCAAATGTATGGTTAAACAAACTGGTTTTCACAAAAAGAAAAGATCAGCATGGTTTGATGATGAGTGCAAAAGCATGCAAAAGAAAGTAGAAGAAACTTAACCACTTTCGATTTTCCAGGAACGAGAATAGTAGATTGGTATTTATGTTGAAGCTAGAAAGAGGGTATAAGCAGTTGCTAAAAGCCAAGAACTCACTTATAACAGGCAACAATCTGAAAAGGGGAGCAAATGAGGCGAACAGTCCCTCTAGTTTTTGAAAAGGAATTAGGTAGAATTGGGTCTTGGAAAATAAGATAGAATTACCAAACAACATTACACAGATGACTGGTTTAACCAATTAAAAAAAACATCTTTCAGGGTGATAATGATGAATGTATTGATGAAGTGACATTGTAAATGATTTATGAGGAAATAGACACGTGTTAAAAAAAAGATTAACAGATAGAAGTTGTCCTACTATTAGAAGACTTGAAAAAACATCAAAGCATCGCGGCATTGATGATATTTCTGCAGAAATGATAAAAATGGTGGTCAAAAGTAAAGGTTTTTCTGGTTAAAGCTATTTAATTTAATTTTTGACAAGCATATACCTAAAGAATGGTCCTAAAAGCCATAATTTTTCCTCTGTATAAGAAGGGAGATCTGAGAATGTTGATAAATATAGAGGAGTTTCTCTCTTAAGTTATAGTATCTAAATGGTACAACTTCCATATTGAATGGTTCGATTGTTTGATGGTTAGAAGTAATAACCTAATTAGATGTCAGGCAGGTTTTCGTCAAACTATCTACAGTTGTTCAGATATTACTTTGTCGCCACTATTCAGAACTATAATTATGACTAAAAAGGAAGGAAATTGTATGTTGCCTTTGTAGATTTTAAAAAGGCTTCGACACAGTTGAACATGAAGTTTATTACGTTATATCTAACAGCCAGGTGTAAAGGGTAAATTTTTGCATCACTTGGGGCTATGTATAAGTCATTATCAGCATGATACGATCAAAAAATTTGAATTACTAATATGTTTCAAACCCATGAGGGTAAGAAGGATGGGTTCTAGCCCTACATTATTTTGTATGCTTCTTAATCAGTTAGCACTCGTTATGAATGAAAAAGGTAAGCACGGTGCACAACTGTTTCAGATTATTTTTGAGTTGTTTTTCTTGTTATTTGTGATGAGTAGCATATTAATGTCAACTACACCTACTGGTTTACAAAAATCAATTAAAGTCTTAGAAACTTGTTGTGATAATATGAAATTAAGTGTAACATAGACAAAACTAAGATTATGGTATTTTAGGAAAGGGGGACTTAGGGAAAACGTGAAAAAATGGTCTTTGATAATAAGAGATTAGAAGTAGTTAAAAAGTTATTGCTATTTAGATTTAAGTTTTACATGTATGATTTGCGCAAGAAGGTACAAAACATTGTTACTAAGGTAAAAAAAAGCAGATTACTCAGCTTAACAAGTGTTACGCAGTGTAAAGAAATGACAGTAAATACATTAAAAAAAGTTTTGATTACCAAATCCAACCAATACTGTTATATTCGCTGAAATTTGGGGATTGAATAGACTAGAGCATCTGGAAAAAAGACATTTAATCGTTGTAAAAGATTTTTTAGGTGTTCTGTCAAGACACCAAATAAAATGGTGTATGGAGATCTGGCAGGTACCATTATATGTAAATAGTATGTTGATGCGTAGATTAGATTTTGGGTTTTTTTAAATTATTTCATATGGATTCTGAAAATGTTGCCACATTAAAGTTATTGTATGTTGTTAGATTTAGAATTTGATAAAAAGGGCAAACAATGCTGGGTCTCTAAAATCAGGAAAATATTCTTATTCTGCATAACTGTGTTTAATATCGTTGGTAAACCAAGGGTAGGAGGGACATAAAAATGTTCTTGGCGTCCCTTTAAACAAAGTGACTTTGTAGATTGGTTTACCCAGGAAATGGACTGGACCATCAGAGGATCAAGTATATTTGTTGTTACAGAAAATTTAAGTGTTTTGAAAGAGAGAAGTATATTAGTGTGAAATGGATACCTTATTGCTTTCGCATTGCAGTTTCTTCAAGTACGATTGGAATGCGCTACCACTAAACAAAATAACATCGCTATAGTAGTTCAAATGAAAGATAAGCGGTGGCCCTGTTTGTAAAGACCAAATAGAGAATGAGAACACTTTTTATTTAATTGCCATGTCTATGAGATTTGAGGACACAAAGTTTCTTCTAGATGGGAAGAGACTTCCTTTGCACGTGGCTATCAAAGCTACAATTTTATGGATCGGGAATAATTTATCATGATTTTATTTCATGCAAACCACAGAAGAAGTAGATAACTTATAGAAATGGATCCTATATTGGATGAAAATATATCAAACATTGTCGATTATGACGACGTGAATTTTTGTGTTGGATAATCAAGATAATGGGTGATGTAATTTCTTTATTATTGCTGATATATCATTCTTATATATACATTGATTGTAATGTGTTTATAACACTCATGTCATATGTCCACTCCACACGCCCGTCATTCTTTGTATTGTGGTCTAAGCTGATGTACAGTAAAAGTTCTGAAGGTTCTCTTCCTCTCTCTCTCTCTCTCTCTCTCTCTCTCTCTTTCTCTCTCGCTCTCCTCTCTCTCTCTCTCTCTCTCTCTCTCAGTCCTTCCATGAACTATAACTAGCAGTGGTGCGAACCACAAGAACATCTTGCCCACACCTTAAATCCTGTTCCGCTTTCATAAGAGTAGGCCTTGGGTGCTGGTGGGAACAGCTGACAAACATTTGCATAACGGCATACACACGGGGGATGGATGTAAAAAGCACATAAGTGTTAATCCATTTCCTCGATATAAAAGAAATATAATTAACCCCCCCCTTCTCTCTCTCTCTCTCTTTCTCTCACTCTCTCTCTCTCTTCTCTCTTCTCTCTATTCTCTCTCTCTCTCTCTCTCTCAGAATCTAACTGCAAGCATATTCTCCATACAAATGGACTCATAGGTGATGTTCAGCATTATTTCAAATAGATGTAGTCATGGTGGTTTTCTTGCACGAGTATTTTTATGTCGACCTGAGTGGGGTTTGTTTAATCACCTTGTAGAGAGAGAAAGGATACTTGTAAAGATTTTTAATAAAAAAAACCCAACATCCTTTTTAACAACCACCCCTTTTTCCCTTCTAAAAAAATTTAAACGACTTTTAATCACACACGACTAAAAAAATTACCAGCACAAAAAAAAACATAACACAAAAGTACCATATTAGGAAGATGGGTTTCCCACATATTTATTTTAAAGAGTAATTAATATTAAATTAATAATAGTTTAAATAACAACGAACAAAAAAAAAAAAAACAATTTAAATAATTACCAGGACCAACCAAAACAACAAACATTTTAACCAGACACAACACCAAACACCCCAAACACATAAACCCACACAAAAAACACATTTAAACTTTTTCTGGGTCCATTCATTTTTACTGAGCCACGGTTTTTGCACTTTTTAGAAACAAACGGGACATTTTTTTTTAACATTTACCTGTTACATGAACACATCTGATTTCCCCGGAATACCTTTAAAATCTTCGGAACTTGTTTTTGAACAATATCCTTTTGGAAAAACAGGGACATTTTTTCCAGTCTTTCCCCTTTAAAAACACATTTTTTACTCATGTTCTGGAAACCCTTTAAAAAATTTTAAACCCTTTACCTTTCTTTTAACATATTTTTTCCCGAACAAAACGTCTTTACAGAAACCAAAAGGTTTGTTTTCCACACATGTTTTAAAAAGTAACATGGTTTTGGTTTTACCTGTAAAAGTTTTTGAACACTAACAGTGGACATGGTTTTTTTTTAAAATTTTTCTTTTTTTTTAACCTCTTTTTTTGGTTTTTTTGTACATTTTTTTATTAAATCTATAGATTTTTAAATGGCTATTTTCCTAAACCTAAAATTTCAATTTGTTTTTGTCTTGCCCGTTCCCTTTCCTTGGTTGGTTCATGGATTTTGTTTGTGTTATGTTTCTTATTGGGTTTGTATTGGATTATGTTTTGCCATGTGCAAATGCCAGGGCCTCAGTTCATTTAGATATACATATCATTGAAAGATAATTCCAAAGTTCACGTCAGCATTTGTGTAGATGCCTGCCTATCTGTCTGTCTCTAAATCTGTTGTCTTCTATCCCTCACATACAGATTGAAAGAGTGAATGAATGAACTAATTGATTGGTTCTTCAAGAAACGTTTGGTGTTACTGGTACAGCCCTCACCTGGTTTAGCTATTACCTGACTGACCGATTCCAGACAGTTGCAGTAAACAAGATTCAATCAATACCTGCCAAACTGGAATGTTGAGTCCCACAGGGATCAGTTCTGGGCCCTGTTCTTTTCACTCTCTACACCGCTCCACTGTCACATATAATTAACCGTCATCAGATGAACCATCACTTTTATGCAGATGACTCTCAGATTCTAAGTGAACTCCCAAAAATCTGCCTTCTCTCTTGATAAACTGGCCCCACTGCTTTCAAGATATCCAAAATGGATGATAGAGAACAAGTTACAACTAAACGCTGATAAAACTGAAGCCATGCTTGTAGGGGGCCAAACACAAACTCTCTTCCATTACAACAGCTTCAATAGAATTCGGCAATGCATCAATCCCCCTAACCCCTGCTGTAAAGTATCTAGGGGTCATTATTGACAAAACTTTCTTTATGAAAAAATTAATCACCCAGACCTGCCAGTCGTGCTTCTATCAATTACGGCGTATTAGTGCCCAATTCGAAAGTACCTGTCACAGACGCAACATTTAAAACTTGTGGCTCTCTCATTCTTTCACGTCTGGACTATTGCAATTTCTTTTTGGTGGTCTGCAGTATCATCTACCCCTCCCTTCAACGTATTCAAAACTCTGAGCTCGACTAGTCCTAAGAAAGAAAAAAAATTTAGCACATTACCCTCTCTTGCGATCTCTCCACTGGCTGCCTGTGCCACAAAGAATAAACTATAAGATCAGTACTCTTTGTTACAAATGTCTCCACAAAACAGCACCCTCCTACCTCTGTGAATGTCTCCACCTGTACACCCCTTCTCATTCCCCTCGCTCTGCTCCAGATTCCTTGTGCTTACAAACACCTAGATTCAACCAGTCCACTGTTGGCCGTCGCTCTTTCTCTGTTTCTGGTCCATCGATTTGGAATGGCCTCCCTACCTTTCTTCGCCAAAGACCTTCTTGTGACACTTTTAAATCTGGCCTCAAGACATATTTGTTTCAAACCTAAGAATGTCCTCTCCTGTTTCATATCATAGCTATCCCTGCTTTTTAACAGCCAAAAATTCCATCACCCTGCCAAAGTGTATGACGCGCTCGTGTGTGTGTGTGTGTGTGTGTGTGTGTGTGCATTTGGACTTGTTAGAACTATTACTTACTATTGGTTGCATGACTGTGTAAGAATGAGTTGAGTGCAGGCGCTTTGATTTGTCTGTGCAAGATAGAGCGCTATATAAATTCCATTTATTATTATTATTATTATTAATTAATTAAGCAATCAATTATCTTTATTTTGCAAGGGTTACGAGGAAGTATTCACATACTTTTTTCATCCAGCCATTGCTCTGGAAAGGGACTATCAACAAAACACACAAAAACCAGAACAAAATAAAACAAAAAACCCAACTACACCAATGACAACAAAAGTTCAATCTATAATTTAAAGAAAGAGATTACATGTGTATTCAACACACGCACAATCCCTAACTGACCTAAAAACTGGTTCACTGTTCACTGTTCACTGGTCCCGTAACCCGCCAGGGTCATAGGGGCGCTGCATGGTGGACGAACGGTGGACCAGCTGGCTCCACTTAGCACGGTCGTGGGCGAGTGCCTGGGTGACATTGAAGTCCTTCCCTGTCCAATCACGGATGTCGTCGGCCCACTTTCTCCTCTGTCTGCCCCGTCTTCTCTTCCCCTGGACTGTTCCTTACAGGATGGTCTTTGCAAGTCCTTCTGAGCGTGTTACGTGCCCATACCATCTGAATTTCCTCTTTTTTGCCGTGGTCAGTAGGTCTTCATAGTTCCGCACTTGTTGAGTGATCATTCTGCGGACTTCATTGTTGGTGACATGGTCCTTGTATGAGATGCCAAGGAGCCTTCTGAGGCATCTCATTTCTACTGCTTGGATCCTCCTTTGTAGGTCTGCGTCAGTGTCCATGCCTCACATGCGTAAAGCATGATTGAGGTGACTAGCGCGTTTATCAACTTTACCTTGGTTCCGAGAGGGATGTTTCTGTCTCTCCATATGGTCTTTAGTCTTGCCATTGCTGCTGCTGTTTGTGCCGCTCTTGCTAGGATTTCGGTCATCGATCCCTCCTCACTTATGATGGCTCCAAGGTACTTGAAATGGTCAACTGTCTCCAGTTCTTTCCACTGAGATTGATCTTGGTGGTGATTGGCTGGGCACTGTTTGACATGAGCTTGGTTTTCTCGGCGCTGATTTCCATGCCGTATCGTGAGGATATTTCGTCCAGTTGCTTCACTAGGTTGGCCAGTTCCTCTTCATTTCCTGCCAGACCGTCAATGTCATCGGCAAACCTGAGGTTGGTGATTGTTTGCCCTCCAATGCTGACTGTGCCTGTGTGGTCTTCCAAGGCGTCAGTCATGATGCGTTCGAGGAAAATGTTAAACAGTGTCGGCGACAGCAGACATCCCTGTCGGACCCCAACTGAGGTACGGAACCATTCCCCTACCGTGCCCTGTACGAGTACTGCACTGGTGGCCTTTGAGTAGAGTTCCTTGATGGTGTGAATGAGCTTCTGGCCCATGTTGAATTTGTTCATGGTGGCCCACAGAGCGTCATGCCATACTCTATCGAAGGCCTTCTTAAAGTCAATGAAGACGTGGAAGATGTCTTGTTGATGCTGGCTGTATTTCTCACACAGAACCCTCAGGTTGAATATCTGTTCTGTGGTGCTTCTATTTGGGCGGAAACCGGCCTGCTCTTCGGCGATGATCTCTTCTGCCTGTGGTTTCAGCCTGTTCAGGATCACTTTCAACATGACTTTACTGGCATGACTTATGAGGCTGATTGTCCTGTAGTTTTGGCACTGCTGGAGATTTCCTTTCTTGGGGAGAGTGATGATGAGTGATTGAGTCCATGGTGTAGGCCACTCTCCGGTCTGCCAGATTTTGTTGCAGATACTTGTAAGGATGTCTGTCACTGCTTCTCCTCCGTGTTGGATCAGCTCTGCTGGGATGTTGTCGATTCCTGCTGATTTTCCTTTCTTCAGCGATCTAATTGCTACTTCTACTTCCTCGCGTAGAATTGGGAAGTTGTCTTTATTCGATGAGGCTGGCTTGCAGTACGCTGGGGTCGCCTAGCGTCTGATGATTGTAGAGTTCGGAACAGTATTCGTCCATCTGCCAACGATTTCCTTCTTTCTGTTAGGCAATTCCCTTCTTTGTCCTGGATGTTACTGACTCTTGCTGTTTCTTTTGGTGAGCTCTTTCACAATCTGGTATGCTCTTCTGCTATTATTCTTTGTCAGGCTCTCTTCGATTTCTGTACATTGTTTCTCTATCCATTTCTCCTTGGTCTTCCTCATGTCTCTCCTGATCTTCTTGTTTACTTCTCTGTACTCAACTGCTCCTGTAGTGTTCTTGCTCTTCTTCAGGTCTCGTCTTTTGTCACACATATTTTCAAGATTTCATCTGTGACCCATGGTTGTGTTTTTCGGCGATGTTTGCCATGGAGTATGCTTGCTGTCTCAGTCACCACTGTGTTAAAACTGGTGGTCATCGTTTCGGCATCTTCTTCAAGTGCCAGTAGTGGTGCGAATTTCCCTCCTATTGTTTCTTGGAAGGACTCGGGGATGGTGGGGTCCTTCAGTCTGTCCACGTTGAACTTGAATCTGGTGTTCTTTGTCTTATTGATCTTCTTCAATCGGACTCTAAAGTTCAGGAGCACGAGGTTATGATCGCTGCCCATGTCTGCACCTGGGAATGTCCTCGTCTTGGCTCTGTTGATGCCAGATCGAAACCGGTTCTGCACCAGGATGTAGTCAATCTGGTTGTGATGGATCCCATTGGGTTCATGCCATGTCCAGCGTCGGGATGCCTTGTGTTCTCCAAGGGTATTGGCGAGCACCGTGTCGTTGTAGCTGGCAAATTCCAGTAGTCGGAGTCCTCGCTCATTGGTGATCGCATTACAGGAGGGACGCAGAATTTGCTCCAGTCTTTCAGTGCGTCTCCGCCCACCTTGGCGTTCCAGTCTCCCTGGATGATCAAGATGTCTTTCTTGTTCATCTTATCGATGATGCCCTGTAGTTGGTTGTAGAATTCCTCTACGTCTTCATCATCGTGATCCGTTTTTGGTGCGTAGGCTTGAATCACTGTGATGTTGAATGGGACTGGTACATAGATAGAGATAGATATGTGTTCAATAAACACACAATCCCCAACTGGCTTGAATATATATCAATATCAAAACGGAGACATTGATTACAATTAAGGAATTTAGAGAAAGAGAGAGACAATGGTAATGGTAAAAGGTAACGGTAAAGGTGTCCCATACCCTATAAGGTCGTAGGGGAGCGAGGCGTCAGAGACCTCACTTCTCTAGGGGGAACTGTACTGAAGCCATGGGGCGCAAACGGTCACCCATCCAACTGGTAACCACGCTCCCTAACTTGGCTGGGGGAAAGCGAGTGCTCCGACCACTGAGCTATCCCGTCCCCTGGTAATGGTAATGACAATGACAAATTATTTTATTTCGAGGATTATTAATAAGCACCCATTTGCTTTTTTACATCCAGTCCCCGCCCGTAGGGATACATCTTAATAACAAGTCCAATGCTCATACACTCACATAGTAAAAACAAAAGCAAAAACTTAAGACAACAAACAAACAAACAAAAACCAAAAAAAGAAAAACAAGCCAAAAACACCCCCCCAAATAAAACCAAAAAACAAAACAAAACAAAAAATACTGAATAGAATTCCCAAAACAGCACACCAGCACCATCAAAACTTTTTTTGATTATACTCCTACAGACTAACACATGCTATTGTTATGATGGGTATATTTCTTAATACTATAATGTATTAAAAACCAAACAAAAACAAAAAAATCCGTTTATAAACTCACTTACAAGTACCAATGAAAATATCAGCAAAACTTTCAAAAACGAGAGAGAGAGGGAGACAGAAAAAGAGAGAGAGCGACAGCCAGCCAGACAGAGAGACAGGTGAAGGGAAAGGGCAATGATGTAAGGGTAAACTTTGTTTCCTAGGCTATGGAGTGTGGTTGGTTATTGTTGATGTATCAAGTGGGTTGATAATTGAGTTTTGTAGATTGTTATTGATTGATGTTGTTTAACAGAATCAGGAAGGGAGTTCCACAGCATAGGGCCTGAGTAAAGTAAACTAGATTTGAATAAGTCTATTCTTGGAATTGGGATACCAGAGCGAGAGAGACTCGAACTCGAAACTCGAAATGGTTTATTCAGTATAGGCTATGCCCCCTTACTGAAGGGGGTGCAATACACCAGTTTCAAAGCCAAACAGTGGCCAGGTGTTCCAAAACTTAATCTGTAAACGTCATTTTCAATATGTAGATCAACATAAAATACAAGATATCTTTGACAGTAAATGGTTCAAATAACCTGAAAAGGAGAAAATCTTCGTTGTTTGATTATGTTCATTTCAGTTGTGTCATCTATCTATAAACTGTATACAAATCAGCAGATAACAAATATAATCATTACACTTTTACCTGTGTCTGATACACACAAAACAACCATGATCAAATCCAGCAATTTTACCAAATTAGAATACATACATTCAGACTTATACACATATTTATCATGTATTTGCCATATTTCCACACTACGCACTCACTGGAGCAACTGTAATCCAAACATGGTGACGTACCTGTAATACTAAAACAATGAGAATCTTTATCTATGATATCTGGGACAATAGCTACGGTCAATTTAATGAAATCTCTTTTCTTCAATACATGCCCATCTGTAAGCTCTAAAATCTTATCTTCAACTATCTTTCAGACATAAGCATACCACTATTAACATCAAAATGATTTTCTAGTAGTAGATAAACACAAACACATAGTACATCCTTTTCCAAACCTTCATGACCTTTTGATAAAATGAACATGCTAACATTACTTCAGTGATGTTTTATTCCTTTAATGTATAACAAAAGTTCCTTCTTGATCCAACAATTTATCTTTCTGGACCTTTTTTTCGTTTATAAAATTGAATAGCTAGCTGGTTTCTGATGTACTGTAATTGTAAGAAAAACTATGACAACAACAACACCATGTTCAACTATAAATTTCCCACAAAGTTTCCATAATTATAGTATCTGTTAACCAACATCATAATATAACAAAACTTTTTTTTGATCGTTTATCTCAGACACCAACCTATTGACATTCCAATGCCGACAGTAAGCACAACATGGATTTAATTTTGATTTGATCTCTCTCTCTCTCTCTCTCTCTCTCTCTCTCTCTCTCTCTCCACCATATACACTCGCGGGCGCATGCGCGTACACAGACCCACGCACACACCTATTAGCCTTATCATGATCAAAACTTTTTTTTTTAAACAAATAATTATATCAGTTTCGTTTGGTTTTAAGATCGTGCATTTGAATTTGAATGTCTACAAAACAGGAGCAGATTCACACACTTTACGTGGGCAATGACAGTAGCTGGCAACCTTGACACAGTTACCGTGTCAGCAGCCTGTGTGACAAGCCCAGGACAGAATTCAGTGCAGTTTGCACTTCGAGGAGAGGGGGCAAAATTTATTGTAGGCGGTGACTGACTTTCACTTGTTCCCTCTGACTGAAAAACAGAAAACCCAGTGAAAAAAAAACCCACCAGAGACTGATAATGTAGCATGGGCTTAGTTTTAAGTAGTCCAGCCAGAATGCTAGCCCGTATTTGTGGGATCTGGACTCTGGTCCAGATAGCGTTTCTCGCCATCAATGATCAGATGATCAAAGACCATGAACGCCCTTTTCCCATCTTTCCTGGCATCCTTCAAACAAGGAACAAGTTTCCTTCTTAATATCATGCACACGTGGAAGGTGGCAGGATGGTTAAGACGTTTGCCTGCCAACAAGTAAACCGTGAGGTTCTGGGTTCGATTCCCAGCCTCGCCCTTTCTTCCCAGTTTGACTAAAAATTCGAACTGAATGATGTCAAAGTCCTTCGGATGAGACTATAAACCGAGGCCCTGTGTGCGAACGCATGCAGAATATCTTGCGCACACGTTAAATCCTGTTCCACTTTTCGAAAGAGTAGGCCATTGTGTGCCAGTGGGAACAAATGACAAAATTTACAAAACCGCATACACACGGGGACTGGATGTACAAAAAGCACATGAGTGCTTATTCCATTATCCTCGATATAAAATAATAAATAAATAAATAAATAATAAATGAAGTCTTCTCCAATGAAAACATTGCTTCCAAGGAGTTTGTGTTTAGCCTTCAGAATAATCTCTTTATCCCTGTAGAATGCGCATCTACCTATGATAGGGGAGTTAGGGTTTCTATTCAAAGGATGGAGCCTGTCAAACTCCATGTCATGACTCAGACCTAGTTTGTCAGTCAGTATGTCTTTGATAAGTTTTTCACAGTCGTCACGAGTTTCATTGTCCTGTCTTGGTATGCCATAGAAAAGAATGTTGTTTCTTTTGGTATGCCCCTCCAAGTCATCAGTCTTTAATTTCAGCTTTTCCACTTTTTCACACAATTTTTCATTTTGTTCTCTCAGTCTTTGGTTTTCCTGTTTCAGTTCAGTAACATTTCAAAGATGCCATTTCATTCAGAATTCCTGAACATGTCTCTTTGACTTGCCTCACCTCTTCCTTCAGTTCTTTAAACATGGAGGTCAGCTCCTGCAGGTTTGCTGCCACATTCTTCAGTGTAGGCTCCCGACTTGTCCTCTTATGGAGTCGATGAAGTAGAACCAGCACCAGACTTCAGCTGAGTTTGGCGCGGACTGTTCTTCCTTCCACTGGGTCCAGGTCCAGGGTTCAGCTCCACATCGCCACACCGATGCAGAAAAACGCCTAGATACAAATAGGCCAGGAGCAAACCTACAGTAGCACCGTCATGCAGCCTGCCCAACTTCAATGTCTGGAATATACAATGATTTTTCAACATTGCACGTTGAGCCATGAATGCCGTAAAGGTGGCCACAAAGCAGCCACACATGGGCCTGAAACTTAAAGCCACCTCTGGCATGATGTCTTCTAGTCACTTCACAGTCTCAGGCAAAGGCACAGGAAAAGCAAAATTTACATTTGAATGCGAGCTTCATTCAAACAAGTGTTTACATGTTTAACTACTGGAAAGCGTTCCCCCAGAGCAAGAGAGAGAGAGAGAGAGAGAGAGAGAGAGAGAAGAGAGAGAGAGAGAGAGGAGAGAGAGTAAGAGAGAGGAGAGAGAGAGAGAGACAGACAGACAGACAGACAGAAAGATAGAGGGACAGAGACAGAGTCAGACAGAGACAGACAGAGTTAGAGGTAGCATAAAAATCTCTGCACTTTTTCTTTTATAGAAAACTGGACAACAAAGAGATTGTAATAAAAGAAAAATTCCCAACTTAGTTCATTTCATAACTGCCTTAGAGAACAATGTTGACTTTTGTTATTCCATCACCCCCA
>CM054162.1:29425663-29448163 GCA_028751875.1 Rapana venosa
CCTTGGAAACTGCGAAGCTTGTGACCCGATCTGTGGGGTAAGCCCCGTCTGCCCTGAAATGGGGGTGGGTTGATTGTTTTGGGTTTTTGAGGGGTTTTTTAAAATATTTATTCTTTATATCGGGATAAGGGAAAATAAGCACTGTTTTGGGCTTTTTTTTCCTCCAGTCCCGTGTGTATGCGGTTTGTAAATTCTGTAATCTGTACCCCCCGGCACACAATGGCCTATTTCTTCCAAAAACCCGGAAAAAAAGGGTTTAAGGGTGTTTTGTGTGGGGGTTTTGCACGGGGGGCCCTTTCGGTTTATAGTTTTTTTTCCCCAAAGGGGTTTTTTGAGGAGAGGGGAGTCCTGTACACAATTTTATTCCTATGTTAACCACACCACATTCCTCTCTCTCTCTCTCTCTCTCTCCCCACCACAAGGAAAGTCAGTGTTGGAGATTTTCCCTCCAATCCCCAACCAGCCCCCAGGGCTGCAGCAAAAAAGGGGATTTGTGCGAGCAAGCCTCCTAGTCAGAGAGTCAAAGCCCAAACACAAAAAGACAAAAGCTTTTTAAAGTGGAATTTCCATGGGGGGGGGGGGGAAAAGCCACTGGTCTTTAAAAGCCTCTCCCCTTTGCTTTTGTTGCCCCCGCACCCAAATTTTTTTAATCAAAAAACTGGGGATAAAACCCCAGGCAAATAAGAAAAAAAAAAAACCAAACCACGCAAAAACCCTTTCCGGAGAAACCCAACATACAAGCTGTAAATCCCCCCCTAAACTTTCAGTACTCTTCAGCTGCTTCCACCCCACCCCAGCTGGGGTTTGATTTTTTAAAGCAGGAACGGGACCACATTTGGACTAGGAAAAAGGGAAAGGGGGATATTTTTAGCCCCTGGGCCCGGGCCCCTTGACTTGAGTTATGCTGGATGTTTTTGGGCTTTTGTTTTTAAAAAATGAAAATCCCAAAAAGCTTTTGGTCAGGTTTTTGTGTCAGTAATTGCCAAGGGCCCCTACTTTAAAAGTTGTTATTTGAAAAGGGGTTGTGTTGAGAATTGCCTTCACCATGAAAAAGCTCTTAACAAAAAACAACCTGCACTTTTCCTTTTTAAAGGAGAAAAAATCCTCTGAATTGGGATTATGGCCCCATGTGGCGAGGTGCTTAAAATAGGTACACCAAACTTCTCACCCGGTGTACTTCCTATTTCACAGTGTTTCCCCCAGGTGGGATGAGTGAGTCAAGTGCTTTGTGCTGGGTGACCCCCGGGTTTTAAAGCCCGGGGGGGCGCCAACAAAACAACCAAAAAACAAAAGAAAAATTCACAGAGCGCCCCAACAACCTGTTTTATATGTTTGGTTTTGTGGCGCGGTGGGGTTGTGTGGGGTTTTTGGGGGTTTTTTGTGTGTGTGGGGTGTGGGTGTAAAATGGGGTGTGTGTGTGTGTGTGTTTGTGTGCTGCAGGGGAGGTTTTTTCATCATTTAGGACGGGGGAAAGGGGGGAAAAACTGGCGAACCAAACCCAAACCCCCGCGAATAGACGACAGACAGACAGACACAGACAGGCCCGGGCGACGACACAGACAGGGGCAGGGGCAGACCAGACAGACAGACGACAACAGGGCGAACCCCTCCTCCGGGGTTGGGGGCTTTGGTAGTTGGGCCCCTTTGGGTTTCCAAATTTTGGGGGGGCATCCCTACTACGTTTCCCAAAAACAGCGGGGGGGAAAAAAATTTTTTTGTTGTTGTTTTTTTTATTTTTTTGTTTGTTTTTTTTTTCCCCCGCTTAGGCTCTGAGGCTCCCCCCGGGGGAGATTTTTTCGTTTTGCGGGCCTTTTCTTTTTTTTTCCCCCTCCATCATGAAGGATCTGCTTCCAAGCTTCGGGGGGGTCCCGTGGTTTTGGGGGTGTTTTTTGGGTTTTTTGTAACCCGCCACCGGAAAAGTGCCCTGAATTGCAGGGGTCTTAACGTTTTAAGTTCCATCTTCCCGCATGTTGGGATATATACACGGGAAGGCTAGTGGGCCGAACAAATTCGCTGGGAAATTTTTGACGACCCTGGGTTTTGAATTTTCCCCCCGTTCAAGGGGGATATTTTCCCCCCGGAAATTAAACATTGGCAGGGGGGCCCCCCCTCCCTCCCAAAAAGTCCTTTTTGGGGGTGAGACTATAAACCCAGGGGCCCCCCCCGTGTGGGAACGCACGCAGAAACATCTTGGGGACACGTTTAAAACCTGTTCGGCTTTTTTGTAAGGAGGCCATTGTGTGCGGGGGAAAAAGATGACAGAATTTACAAAACCGGGATACCAAAAGGGGAAATGGGCGTTTAAAAAAAAAAAACACATAGGTGCTTTTTTCCCCTTACCCGATATAAAAAAATTTAAAAAAAAAAAAAAAAATAAAAAAAAACATCCAAAAAGGGAAAAAAAGGCCGCAGGGGCTTTTACTTGAAGTTTACCGGGCAATCGTTTAAAAAATCCCCCCCGGTCCTTCATTTTCCACCCACAGACGTTGGAAACCGAAAATTTGAAAACCCCCACTTCATGGACTCTGTGGGATTGAAATCATCAGAACCCCCTCAACCCGGGGCCGGGGGTTTTTTCTTTTTCATTGTTCATCTGAAAGAATTCCACTTTAGGGGGCCCAATAAAACTGAAGGAAAAATTTCGGGGGCCCCAAACGGGATTCGAAACCCCCTGCACGCACACACTTGGAGCCCCCGGGCTTTTTGGCTTTTAGGCAGGTGCCGTGTTTACCTCTAGGCCCACCGATCCACTCGAGTGTTGTGTGTGTTGTTGTGTGTTGTGTTTGTGACTGACCGATTCATGTTCTGTAACTGCTATATTAAGTGTAAAGTGTGGCGCATGTATTGTTGTGGACAGTTGAAAGCGCCTTATTTCTTTGGGGAGAAGCTTGTGCTATTATGCAGTCTGCCTAATATTGCTCTCTGTCTCTGTCTTCCTGTGTCTCTGCAAGATGACTGTCAGGTCTCCTGTTTCTCTCTCTGTCGGTCTTTTCTCTCACTGTTTCTCTGTCTCTCGACTCTGTGTCGGTCTCTGTAGGTCGTGTCTGTCTTGTTCTCTCTCGACTCTGATCCTGTGTCTCGGCTCTGTCTATGTCTGTGCTCTGTCTGTCGAACTCGAGCTCACTGTCGTTCTCTGTCTGTCTCTCTTGCCTGCTCTGTTTTCTCTCTCTCTGTCTGTCTGTTTTCTGTCTGTCCTCTCCTGTCTGTCTGTCTTGACTGTCCTGTCTGTGTCTGTCACTCTCCTCTCTCGTCTTTTCTGTTTTTCTCCCCATGGAGGATTGACCAGTGTAGTTTCTGTTTGAATAAAAAAAAAAAAGAGTGTGTATGTTGTGTGTGTGAGAGAGATGGTGTGTGTGTGAGTTGTGTGTGTGTGTGTGCATACATATTGTGTGTTTGTGTGCGAGTGAGTAGAGAGAGAGACTTTGTGTGTGTGTGTGTACATATGTACTAGATGTGTGTGTACTATATTATTTATGTACATGTGTACATACATTTGGTGTGTGCGAAACGCGCATAGATGCATTATTGCTGTTGTTAGAAATATCTGGATTTGTTTTGTTTAATTGTATTGTTTGTTTTGTTTTTTGACAGAAATAAGCAAAGGGTTACTACAAACAGAAATTAGTGTGAATACGATTAAGTGAAGTCATTCCATAGTGTTGAGTGTTTTTGAGTCGAGGTGTGAGTGTGCATGAGTGCGTAGCGTGTGTGTTTCTTTGTGTGAAAGGTGTGTGTGTTGAGTGTGAGTGTGTGGTTTGTGCCGCGCGGTGCGTGTGTGTTGTAGGGTATATGTGTGTGTGTATGTAATGTATAATGTAGTAGTGTATGGCAAATGTGTTGTTTGTGTGTGGTGTATGTATGTAAGTGGGTATGTGCGAGTTTGTGTTTTTGTGGAGTATGTATGGTGTGCGCATGTATGTGTGTGTGTGTGTGTGTGTGTCAGTGTGGGTTTGGAGTATGTATTGATCAGCGAGCGTGTGTGTGTGTGTATGTTATGGATAAATGTATATGTGCGTGAGATGTGTTGTGTGGGTATATGTATGTGAGTGCGTGAGTGTGGTATGTATAAGTGTATGTGTTGCGGTAGTGAATCGTATGAATGAGAGTGAGTGTGAGGGTAATGATGAGTGTGCGTGTGGTGTGTAATGTATGTATGGTTGTGTAGGTTGAGTATATGGTGTGAGTTTTGTGTGAGTGTGAATGTAATGCGAGTAGAGATGTGTATTGTGTGATTTTGAGTGTTATGTATGTGTGCGCTTTGTCGTAGCGTTGTGTATGTAAGTAGAGGTGTGTTGTGAGTGTATGTTTGCGGCGGAGCGATGTAAATTAATGGTTATGTATGTAAGTAAGTGCGTGTTGTGTGTGTGTGATGCACCCACCATGTGAGATGTAGTTTAAACTTATCCCATGGTCATGAGGAAACACACACACAACCTGTCGAGACACCCATCAATAATCCTACCATCAGGAAGCCCGTGACCTTGGCGGCTCGTGGGGGAGACAGCGAAAGACGATGAGCCGTTTAATGCCGACCTCCATCCATCTCGGGGGGGAGTCCTCGGCACTGCGCAGTAGTGCCGAGTCATTCATCCAGGATCCATTCTCTGATTGTTGTCCATCCCTGGACATGGTTCTGTCTTCGGCCCTCGTTCTGCCACCTGTTCGATGTTCCCTGCATGACTATTTTTTGGCAGAGTGTTGTAGGGCGGTGAGCGTGGCCCTGTTACCAGGTCACTCGCTTTTCTTCTTGACGATGTGAAAAGGGGTTCTGTGGACCTGCGCAGCCGTGTGTATTTATGACTCTTGACAATCATTGGTCTTATATGATCTCTCCAGGATATGCCCACAGTTATCTATGTCATATTTGTTTCAATGACTGATTCGCTTTGCCTGTTGGTCAGCAGTTCCAATTGTCAGTTTCACGTGCTCCGTAAGCTAGGAGAAGTCCCTGACGGTAGGCTTTGTAGAGCTTTATTAATAGTTTGTTTATTTTGATTGGGAAAATCTGATCTCTTTACTTTATCCAATAGGTCGGTGTGTTTTTGTCCATGGAAAGATGTTGGAGCGACGCCATGGCTATTCTGACGAGATTATGATTTCTGTCGTGCGATCGGCCCTTCTTTTGAGTGTAGCGCCAGAGGTATTTAAAGCGTCTACCTCCTCCAGCTGCCTGGCGGTCCAAGTGTCAATTTTAGCAGCGTGCGTTTTGCTACGTGCTGTTCACCATACTTTAACTTTTCATCTTCCCTCCGACTCACTCCATCCCATAGAGTTGCTCAGCTCTGTTCTCAATTCTGGTCGTAATATCTTGACAGCTCTGTGTTAACTTCCGGCCACGAGTAGGTCAATAGTCATCGGCTGAACCGCAAGTTGTATATAGGGTTCTGCCGCCAATGGAGAATGGTAGAGTGGCATGTCCAGTAGTGGTCTCTACGTCAAGCATGTTTTCCACAGAACAGATTAAACAGACTGGAGATAAAATGCATCCTTGTCGACCCCACTGTGGTTTTGAAGTAGTACTCCGACCTGATTGTTCAGAAGGACTGCACTGCTTGCGTGTTTGTATAGTGCTTGAAATGGATTGCACTAGTCCTTCTCAATGTCCAAACTTTCTGAGACCTGCCAACTGCCTTCGTGCCATACTCTGTCGAAAGTCCTTCTTGAAGTCGATTGAAGTTTTGTGAAACAGGTCTCACTGCTGTAGCGGCGGATGTTTTTCCATCATGATGAGGCAGTTAAAAAACTGGTCGATTGTCTCCTGCCTGCCCTTGAACCCAGCTTGTTTCCTACAGCAAGGTGGATTCTTCTGCTCCTTCTTGAGGTCGATGTCAAATAACTAGAGCATGATCATGCTGGCGTGGCTGATGAGGGGACTGATTGTTCTATAGTAATTTGCATTGACGTGAAATTGCCCTTCTTTGGTGCAGGGGATATGAAAGATGATTGTGTCCAATACTGTTAGCCACTGTTTGTCACCCAAATCTTCTGACAGATAGACTTAACAATGTGTGAAGAGGAAGAAGGAGTAGACAGAGGGAATGGAAGAAAAATGGAAGAAGGGTGATAGAGAAATGGAGGAAGGTAGGCGACAAACAAAGCGTGCGGAGCAAGGAAAGCCGAAACTGTGGTGTTCGCCAACCATGCTTAGAGCAGCTCTGCTGGTATGTTGTCTTCTGCTGCCTGGTGACTTTTCCTACTGGTAAGCTGCGATGGCTTCTTCCACTTCTTCCCTCAGTATAGGTCAATGGTCGAGGTGCTCTTGATGTTAGCTGACTTCTCTCTATTATATATCTCTTGTCAGAGGGTTGTATTGGGTAGTTGTACGTTCTTTTGACATACTCAGACCACCTTTTCAATGCAAAGCAGAACTTTCTGTGAGGAGGTTTCCGGACGCTGTCTCAGGACTGATGATTTGTGGTTTGAAGTGGTTTTGTAGATTTTCTCAGGGTGTCGTAAGCTTTGTTACTGTTGCCATCACTTGTGTCATAAGCTATTTTCGATCTCATCCACATTGATGACTGATCCAACTCTCCTCTGTCAATTAACATTATGACTTCTTTACGAGATTGTTGGCCTGCGCCGTATTCTTCCTTAAGGGGTTGGAAGGCCGTGGTTTGGTTAGTAGGCTCTTCTTGTATCAGCAGGGAGGGTCCAAGATGAGAGCATTGTATCCATGGCTGGTGTTTATTTCTCTGACGACCGAGTAAACGCGTTCCTCTGCTGATTTCCCGACATAACTCAATATAAGTTTGTTGGTGATGTCATTTGATGTCAATGTCCAGAGAGAGGTTTAATGCCGCAAGAACGTCGCCGCCAAGTTTAGCTTGGAAGATCTCGACAACTGGATCTTCGTTTGTCCCCGCGTCAAATTTGATACGAGTGGGTTGCAGGCTGTTTTGTTTTTTCTCAGCCTTCATGTTTGACACCAGCAGCACAAGGTCGTGGTCGCTGCCTAGTGTCAGACTCCAGGGTAGGTCTGGTTCTGGCTCTCTGTTGATTGCTGGATTTGAAAGTCGCCGTGGTGTAAGATAAAATCTATTTGGGTTATGTGATCTTGCCGTTTGGCGCATGCCAGGATTGTCCTCCTTGACTGCTTGTGGGATGAGGGTATTGGGCAATGGTGGAGTCCTGTGGGTGCAGGCAAACTCCAGCACACGTAGTCCCCTGTTGTTGTTCTCAGATCCTGTTCCAAACTGAACCACTGTTCCGGCCGCATTGTTTGTAAGAGTCCGGACCTACTTGGCGTTAAAATTCCCCTTGGATGATGATGATGTCCTTCTTTGGGTGATTTTCATAACGTGTCTCTCAAGATCGAAAATTCTTCTACTTCTCATCTGCATGGTCCAGAAGATGGTGCATAGATTTTGTATGTGGTGGATGTTCTTGGTCGTTGGCCGACACCCGGAGCTTATAATCTAGCTGGAAGCCCGTGTACAGCGATATGCACCCCACTACTTCCTTTCTGACAATAAATGCCACACCATGTTGGTGATGTTTCTCTGGCCACTGTACCAGATCTTGTTGCCTTCTTCAGTCATTCTCGCCAAATCCTAGGTCCATCTCACTTCTCCATAGTCCAATAATTCCCCATTTACTAGTGGCTAAGCTCATACCTCTAGTTCTTTGATTTTTCCGAGCACTGGTAGAGTTTACGGACGTTCCCATGTACCAATGGTGATATGTTTCTCTAAGGAGCTTAAGTAATGTTTTAACTCCAGTAGCTGACTTGTCATCTTTCACCCTGGTGTTGATCAATGTGAGAAGCTGCGCCATTGGTAACCCGGCTCGACCGATCCGGTAACAATTTTGGCTTGTATTTGTCTCTCATGTCTTTTCTGTGGGCTTAGATATTCCTTTGGTGGCGCCGAATCTCCTCTACAAGTCATCCATATGTATTGGGTTTTTTTCTATTGGGGTTCCCCTCCCCCACATGCGAACAGGTTGTTACTGGGTTTGACATGGAAACCATAAGCAGGTAACAGAGAACATCTCTGACTGGACCTGACACATACACACATGTTAACACACCCACGGGGAGCATGTGTGACGGAAAAGCCTATGATTTAGAACATTGCGTCGCAGTCCAACGACGCCGGTTCGATAACCGTGTTCAAGAGGGATATTGTCCACTGCAGTTAACATCGAGTGCAGACTCTACTCGGGTCGCCCAAAAGTTCTTCGCATGAGACTATAAACCGAGCCCCGCACGCAGAACATCTTGCGCACACGTGTAAAATCCGTTCCGCATTTCATAAGAGCAGGCCGTTGTGTGCCGGGGAACGGATTACAACTTTAACAAAACTGCAGACACATGGGGACTGGATGAAAAAAAGGTACAGATAAGTCGATAGGTTTTCATTATACCTCGAAGATATAGAAAAAATAAAAATTAAAAGAGAAAAGACGGACAGACAGAGGCCTAAGATGATTTCTTGGTAGATAGGAGGAGAAGGAGGAAATGGGGTAGTAATTTATTTTCTTAACTTTTTCTTTTCTTTTTTTTAATATCAAGGATAATTGGAATCAGCACATACGTTCATTTATTCACATCCAGTCCCCGGGAGTGTATGGCATTTTTGTAATTACCTGTAAATGAGAGAAGCCTGGAGGTTTGAGGAGGGGGTGGTAGGGAAGGGTGTCCTTGACCTAATAATCGTTCTTGAAATTGTATACAGTTTCGTAACGTTCCATGGCTGTCATAACTGCCATATTAAAATATGGAGCAGAGGATTGGGGTTGGGGCATGGGGGGAAATAAGGCATGGGAGAGGAGGGTGGGGGGGGGGGGTGATATGAATAGAAGAGGAGGCGGTTATTGGACGTAATACTCTTGTGTGCTTTAGCTGCAGAGTATGTAGTTTCATTTCAAACAGGATACACTTATTAAATCATGGCCGATTCTCCTGCCGTGAAAATTCGGCTGGCTCTCCCCTGGATAGATGCTCTTCGCCACACTAGCAGCGCCGCCCCATTATTTTTTGTTTGATTCTTTCCTGCCTACCAACTGAAGTTGTTTCCCTATGAAAGTGGATTATTGATCTATATAATTTTTCCAGGGATAAACTCTTGATCGCCGTGTGTTCATATTACGTGTCGCTAATAATTTGGGTAACACAACAGGACCTCGGTTTTCTGTCCTCATCCAAAGACTAGACCTAGACCACCACTCCATGGTCTGATGGATGGTAGGGAAAAGTTATTTCTGGCCCAAACGGAATTCGAACCACCGAGCACACGTCCTACCTGACTTTTCGCTTTCTATGCAGGCGCGTTTAACTCTAGACCACGATATATATTTAGGTATACAGTTAAACGCAGTCAGAGAAAAAAAAAAGAGCTGATTTTCACAGATTAATTAAAGTCTGAGAGCAAATATGCACACTGTGTACTGATTAGTTGGGGATTGAGGCCGATGAGAGCAATACCAGGTCGTCCACGAAGAAAAGTTGTGAAAAAATCATCGACGCCTATGGATGCCGATAGTATTCCTACACTGGCTACAGCGTTTACTCCCGCGCATGAATAATTAGCTGGTAAGAGCAAAACAAGACGACAAAGACCAAAAGAGGAGAAAACAGCTAGTGGTATGGTCACACCACAAGAACACAACACCGTTAGTCCAAACCATCTTGCCAAGGAACAGTCAAGGCAAGGAGAAGAAGAGGCCGCCAAAGCAATGGGTTGACAACATCAAACGTGACTGGACCGCCCAACCCCTGCAACACCTTCAAACTACCCAACACCAAGGATCGTGACGACATGGAAAAAGAACTCTGGTAGCGTCTTCACTCATAGACCGTGACACCCCGCCCCCTAACTGAACCTGACCTGGCACAGCGGAACCCGCCACCACAACCGGCAGACGGGTGGGGCAGTGACGGGGCGGGCCGAGAGGCGGGGACGGGGACTGCAGCGCCCGACCGAAACGGCGACCACACCGGCCCGGCCGTCCCGACTACCCGGGGCGTCGCCACGGCTACGGAGGCCACACGGAAAACCACACCACGGCGGGGGGGGGCGCGGCCCTTGACGTACCTCCATCCTGAACACCGCCCCCCACGCCCAGAAGACCAAACGGACAACGGGAGGGACACCAGCTGAACCCACAGACGCCTAACCAACGATGACCGGCCTGACTCGGGGGCGGGGACACGCGGGGACTGAGTTCGAGGAACAGACCGCCACTCGAACGGGGGTTAGGCGGGGGCGAGCGAGACACCAGGGGGCGGGCGCAAGCTAGCCGGGCGCGGGCCGGGGGGGCGAAGGGGGGGCACCCGCAACACCACACCGCGGACCAACCAAACCGACCCGGATGACCTCGAGACCACGGCCAGGACCCCGTGGGTGGGGACGGTCATACACCCCCACTCGTGACGTCACGAGGATTTGAGAGGCAGCCACCGGCCCACCCATACTAGAACGCGCACCCAGCCCCGGGGAGGCACGCCGGGGATGGCTAGAACGTGACGGACCCACGTGCGGGGTGGCCCGCAGACCGACGATTCCCGGGCGGAGACCGACCCGGCCCCACTGGGCACCGTTTACCCGCCCCCCCCTAGATAGGGGGGGCGTCCCTTTGTCCAGAAGGTGACTTGCGAGCTAACGTGTTGTAAAGGAGACCCATACCCTAAGAGGACTGTAGGGATGATCACGTGCGCAATCAGAGACCTCAGGCATACACCATGGGGCCCGCATTATATCGGGCGGAGCGCCCATCTCCTCCTACCGCTACTGCTGCGTTTACCATCCCTGACCCACAAGAAGTGGCAGACCCCATTAACAGCTGGGTGACCTGTGCGTGCGTGAGGTGTGTATGTTATTATATTATTTTCGAGGCTAAAGAAATAAGCTTACATATGCGCTTTTTATACACCCAATAAGGAAATCCGGTCCAGGTCCCCCCCGGGTCGGGCGTCCCTCACGAGGTTGGGAGAGAATGCAGTTACGTAAATTTTGTTTGCTGTTTATATACCCACCGGGCGACACCAAGCAAACTCCTTACCGGAAAGCGTGCGTAAGGGTAAGAACGATGTGTCTGTGTCAAGTGTGATGGCATGTGCGGTGTCCAGTGTGTGTGTGGCAGTGATAGTTGCATGTGAAATGAGCGGTGTGTGTGCGTATGTTGAGAGATCTGAGAGTGTTGTGCCAGCGAGGTGTTTGTGTGTGTGCGCGTAGCGCACTGCGCGTGCGAGTAATTATGATCTGTATGTGTTATCTGGCTACGGTTGAAAAGTCATTAGGCAGTTAGTGTTAATACTGGCCCCTAGAGTAATAATACGTAAGACCTTAACCATTGCTGTGAGGAATGAGTGTGTGTGAGTGCATGCGTGCATGTGCATGTACGTATTGACATTCCTGGTGAGATAATGAATTATAGATCTTTATTGTAATCTTCTACACAAGTAGAAGTTGCAGTTTGTATAGTTAATCACTCAATGTTACTTACTGATTTTTGTTCGATTTTTCTTCTTTCTTCTTCTTTTTAAGGTATGCTTAGTAATAAGACCTGGTGGGAGTACTAAGTGGACGGAGCACTATCGCAGATATCCCTCTAAGCTAAGGTTAAAACAGCATCGAGCGTGGTACCAGGTTATGGATGGTGACCGTTTGCGCGCCTTGGCTTCAGATACAGGTCCCCCCAGATACACCCAAAGCTGCAAATGGGTACCTGCCTCTTTAAGGTACAGGTGAAAGGTAAAGCGATCGGAGGGAGGAGGAGATGGGGGCAGCCCTCAATATGCTGGCCCCTAGAGAAGAGTAGGACACTGACGGCCACGCTCCTCCCTACGACCACACAGTTATACACCTTTTTTATCTTTAAAATGTCAAATCTGAAATCACTATCGTTAAATACATTTTGGGGGTGTGTTTTTTGGTTTGTTTGTTACTTTATTTGTGTCTGTCGTCACTTTTGATGTCCATGGCTCCCTCCTCTGTGTGTGTGTGTGTGGGTGTGTGTGTGTGTTGTGTTGTGTGTGTGGGGTTGTGTTTTGTGTGTGTTGTGTGTTGTGTGTGTTGTGTTTTTGTTGTGCGCGTGTGTGTGTTTTGTGTGTGTGTGTGTTGTGTGTGTTGTATGTGTGTGTGTGTTGTGTGTGTGTGTGTTGCGCGCGCGTGTGTTTGTGTGTGTGTGTGTTTGTTGGTTTGGTGTTGGGTTTTTTTTTAAAAATAAAAAAAATTCTTTTATATCGGGGATAATGGAATAAACACTTATGTGCTTTTTTTTTTTTTTTTTTTACATCTATTCCCCGTGTGTATGCGGATTTGTGAATTCTGTCATCTGTTCCCACAGGCACACAATGGCCTACTCTTACAAAAGCGGAACAGATTTAACGTGGGCGAAAGAAGGAGGTGTATGTATGTGAGTGTGTGTGCACGCGTTTTGAAAGTATGAAAGTATTAGTATGTTATGTATGTATGTAAGTATGTATGATGTATGTATGTATCTCTCTCTCTATTCTTTAATCTTTCATATCTCTCTCTCTCTCTCTCTTTCTCTCTTTCTCTCCTCTTAACCCTCTCTTGCTCTCCCTCTTTCTTCTCGCCCCTCCATCTCTTTTCTCTCCCCCTTCTCCCCCTCTTTTACCCCTAGCCCTCACTCACTTCTCTTTCTGTCTCTCTGTCTCTTTCTGTCTGTCTGTCTGTCTGTCTGTGTCTGTGTATTTTTCTTGGCTCTGTTGTTGTTCTTGTTGTTGTTGTTGTCTGTTTTTCTCCTTTTTATCTCTTCTGTTGGTTTGGTTTTTCTTTCTCTTTTGTTTGTTTGTTTGTTTTGGTTAGGGGTTTTTTGGAGGTGGGGGGGGGGTATTTTTTTTGGGTTTTCTTTTTTTTGCTTGCTTTGGGGGGGGGAGGGGGGTTGTTTGGGGGGGGGGGGGGGGGGACCTGTTTTTTAAAAGGGTTATT
Source organism: Rapana venosa (assembly GCA_028751875.1). Taxonomy (NCBI): domain Eukaryota; kingdom Metazoa; phylum Mollusca; class Gastropoda; order Neogastropoda; family Muricidae; genus Rapana; species Rapana venosa. The sequence continues at coordinate 29,438,560 of CM054162.1, forward strand.
TCCCCTTGTTTTTATTGTGAGACTGTATAAGTTTTTACTTACTTACTTAGGCCCATCACTCCCCCTGGAGCATAGGCCGCCGACAACAGTCCGCCAGTGTCCTCTGTCCTGGACTATTCTCTCCAGCTGTCTCCAGGTATTCCCATCTTTCTGGTTTTCTGCCTCAAGGTCGCGTCGCCAGGTGTTTCTTGGCCTTCCTCTTTTCGTTTTCCCTGGGGTTCCATGATAGTGCCTGCCTTGTGATGTTGCTGGGTGGGTTTCTCAGGTGTGCCCAATCCATCCCCCCTCTCCTGCGCCGGATTTCCATTTTCGGCTGGCAGCTGGTTTGGTACGTTGCCACAGGCTGCGTTTTCTGATGGTGTCCCGGGGCCCGTGGATCTGGAGGGTTCGTCTCAGCAGCTGTTGATGAAGGTTTGCACTTTCTTGATGGTGGTCTTTGTTGTCCTCCATGTCTCCGCTCCATATAGTAGGACTGACTTGACGTTGGAGTTTAACACCTGATGTTTGTGCGGGTCGACACCACCTTGGAGCTCCAGATGTTCTTCAGCTCAAGTACGCTGCCTCGCCTTGCCAATTCTTGCTCTGACGGGCCTGCGTCTGTGCCCCCTGCATTTAATGATGCTACCCAGTACGTGAATGTCTCCACTTCTTCCAGGCTCCTTCCATTTAGTGTGACTGGGTCCTCACTCACTGCGTTTGTTCTGAGAATCTTGGTTTTGCCTTCATGGATCTTGAGACCAACTTGTAAGAGGTGGCCTGCTATTCCTGTAGTCATGTCCTGCATCTGTTGCGGCTGTTGGGAAAAGCAGGCCAGTCGTCCGCAAAGTCGAGATCCATCCACTGGTCCCACAGTGTCCACTGGGATCCATTTCTGCTCATGCCTTTGAAGTCATTCATGGTCCCAATCGATCGCCAGGAGAGAGGAAAGGTGACGAACAGCCTTGTCCTGACTCCGGTCCTTCACCTCAAAGCTGTTTGTGAGTTTGTCCTCCTGACCACCCGAGGTCATTCTTTCATAGGAATCTTGAACAAGTTGAACCAGTTTTGGTTGGCACTCCATGGTGCGAAGCAATTTCCAGAGGGTGTTGCGTCCACACTGATCAAAGGCTTTCTCATAATCAACAAAGTAGATGTATAAAGATGTTTCCACTCTAAAGATTGCTCAACGATGATGCGCAAGGTGGCAATCTGATCTATGCATGATCTGTTCTGGCGAACCGGCCTGTTGGTCTCGGAGGAGAGTCGACTGCATTTTTCATTCTCTCGAGGAAGGATCCTATTAAAACTTTTCCTGCACCGACAGAAATCATTAACCCCTCTATATTGGCACCAGTTGCGAGTCCTCCTTTCTTGGGTAGCTTGATGAGGGTAGCCCCTCCTTCCAGCCTAGGGTAACTTCCTCCTCTTCCCAAATCTCCCAAAGAGAGGGTTACAGCATCGCTACAGTGTCTCCAGTCTTGCCTGAGTGCTTTTCTGCTGGGATGTTGCCGGTCCTGGCTGCCCTTGCCATTTCTCAGCATTTTGATGCTTTCCTTGATCTCCTCCCTGGTTGGTTGCTCACGTAGATGTCTAGATCTCTATCACAGGGTTGATGCCGGGGGGTTGAAGGGACGGTCTGTTCAGGAGTTTCCTCAAGTGCTCTGTCCATCTGTTCAGTTGCCCCTCTGTTTCCCAGGATGGGTTTCCTATGCTTGTCTTTGACAGGTCCGCTCAGGCCTCTGTAATTCCCCTGAGAGTTTCTTAGTGTGTCAAACCAGCAGCTTCATGTTTAACTGCTGCTGCTTCCTCGGCTTCCTCTGCGCTGTCGTGTAGCCTGCGCTTGTCTGTTCTTGCGCCTCCTCTTGACTTCTCTGTTGCCTTCTGTGAAGTCCTGCTTGTGCCTTGCCTTTGCTGCTCTTGTGTCCGCTTTGTATTACTGCTGCTTTTTTCATCTGCTTTCTCTTTCAATCTTGCCCATTGTGACTGTCGATATCCCTTCCTTCTGTTGTTGTCTCTTGGGCCCCCACTACTTCCCTGACAATGACGTTCAGTGTGTCCTTTTCACTTTCTTCCACTGGCTCTCCGATGTCCAGTCTCTTCTTCAAGCAGTTTCTTGTAGTGCTTGGTACTTGTGGTGAGGGACAGCTTAATTCTTCATTTAGCTTGTGTCTTTCAGCAGGCTGGTGTTGGTACACTGCCTCTTGGTTGTTGCTTGCCATCCAGTTCTTCTTCACTTTAGGCTTCAGCCTGGCTTACCAAAAAGGTGTGTCAGATGCAAACGTCTGCTCCTCTTTTCACCCTTACATCCTGTAGTGATCTCCTGAATTTCTGGCCAGCAATATGGTCGATCTGTTCTCTGTCACATGATTTGGTGATACCCAGTGGCCTTATGTACTCTTCTGTGGGGGAAAATGCTGCACCGATTACCAATGGTTATAGCACAGAAGTCTGCAAATCTCTCGCCATTCACATTCATCTCTCCTAATCCGTGTCATCCATCACAGTTCACGCATTCCCGTGTTGTCTTGGTCCGATCTTGGCATTGAAATCACCCATGAGGATGTTTTATGATCATTTTCTGGTACTTGGCATGACGTTCTGCAGTCTGTCGTAGAATTGATCTTTGGCTTCTTCAGTGCCGGCTTTAGTTGGCGCATACACTGGATGATGTTCATTCTGATCTTCTTCTTCTTAGCCTGTAGGATGCCGCAATGATTCTTGATCCGTGTCTTCCCCATTCCTACAGGGGCTTGCTGCGCAGTCTTGATCAACATGAGCGCTACGCCTTCTGTGTGTGGAGCGTTGTCTTCTTCATGCCATATAAAGCAGCATCTCTCCATGACTGTCTCCTATGTCCCTGACTGTGTCCCAATGGTCTCACTGATGCCAAGCAATGTGAGTTGTAGCTTTTCATCTCTGCTGCTACCTGTGTTGTTTTTTTTTCCGTCTCATAAATGGTCCTCACTTTCCATGTTCCGACGTTGATGTCCTGGTCGATAAAGTGGGTCGGCCTTGTGGCTCCGTAGACTCACGGCTTTCCCACCACATGCGTCATAACATCCTCTTGGTGAGGACCCTCCTCTCCCAGGCAGTAGTCTCCTCTTTGGTCTGTTGTTGGCGTTTCTGTAGCAAACTTTGTTTTCACGGGGTGGGGTTGCTAGCCCCACGCCCAACCCTCCTCCTTTCTCATCCGGGCTTGGGACCGGCAATGGCAGAGTTTGTATAAGTATTGGGTTATTATTATTAAGATGTATCCCTAACGGGCGGGGACTGGATGTAAAAAAGCACATGTGTGCTTATTCATTATCCTCGGAAATAAAAAATTTGTCATTGTCAATGTCTCTCTCTCCCTCCTCTCTCTCTCCTCTCTCTCTCATCTCTCTCATCCTATCACTCTCCTCTTCTCTCTTACTTAGTAAGCAACTTCCTCCACCACCACCACCCCTCTCTTCTCTCTCTCTCTTCTGTGGTCCCTTCACCTCCTACCCCCCTCCCCCCCCCCCTGCGCCTTACCCACATCATAACTTTACAGTATGACCTACACTATGAGGTCAAGTCCTCACGCGAACTTACTGTCGTGAGCATATCTGAAATCAGTGGCACAAAAAACGATTTTTAATTTCGGCCCAATGATGATATAGTCTACTCTTTTGTCCCTTTCGAGCGGGAGTGGGGTTGTGGTGGAGGGGGGAGGGAGAAGGGGAGATGGGGGGATGTGAGGGGGGGGGGGGGGGGGGGATTGGGTGGAACAGCCAAGCTCTTATAGATTTAAACTGTGTGTGGGTTGGTTGTGGTGGTGGTGGTGTTTGGTGTTGTGGTGTGGTGTGTGGTTGTTTTTGTGGTGTGTTGGCTGTGGTGTGGTGTGTTTTGTGTGGTGTTGTGTGTGTGTGTGTGTGGGTGTGGAGTTGTGTGGTGGTGTGGTGTGATGGTGTGTGTGGTGGTGTTGTTGTTGGTGGTGGTGTGTGTGTTGTGTGGTGGTGAATGTGTGTGTGTGTGTTGGTGTGTGTGTGTGTGGTGTGGTGTTTGTGTGGTGTGTTTGTGTGGTGGTGGGTGTGGTGGTGGTGGTGTGTGTTGTGGTGGTGTGTTTTTGTGGTGTGTGGTGTTTGTTGTGTGGTGTGTGTGTTTGTGTGGTGGTGTGGTGGTGGAGGTGTGTGTTGTGTTGTGGTGGTGATGGTGTGTGTGGTGGTTGTGTGTGGTGGTGTGTTGTGTTGTGTGGTGGTGATGGTGTGTGTTGTGTTGGTGTGTGTGTTTGTGGTAGTGTGTGTGGTGAAGGTGGTGTGTGTAGTTGTGTGGTGGTGGGTGTGTTGTGTGTGTGTGTGTTGTGTGGAGGTGGTGTTGTGTTGTGTGGTGGGTGATGTGTTGTGTGTGGTGTGTGTTGTGTGGTGGTGGTTTGGTGGTTGTGTGGTGTGTGTGTTGTGGAGGTGGTGTGTGTGGTGTGTGGTGGTGATGTGTTTGGTGGTTGAGTTGTTGTGTGGTGTGGGTGTGTGTATGGTGTTTTGTTGTCTGGTGTGTGTGTGTGTTGTTGGTGTGGTGTGTGTGTTGTTGGTGGTTTTGTGGGGTGTGTGTTGTGGAGTGTGTGTGTTGTGTGGTGTGGTGTTTGTGTGTGTTGTGTGGTGGTTTGTGTGGTGGTGGTGTGGTTGTGTGTTGGGTTTGTGTGGTGTTGTGTGTTGTGTGATGGGTATGTTGTGGTGTGGTTGTGGTGTGTATTGTGTGTGGTGGTTTGTTGTTGGGGGTTTTGTTGTGTGGAGGTGTTGTGTTTTTGTGTGTTGATGTGGTGGGGTTTGTTGTGGTGGTGTGTGTTGGTGTTGGGTGGTGTGTGTTGTGTGTGTTTTGTGTGTGTTGTGTGGTGTGGGTGTGGGAGGTGTGGATGTGTGTGAAGTGTGGGAAGGTGTGGTTGTGTGTGGTGTGTGTGGTGTGTGTGTTGTGTTTGGGGGGGGGGTGGGGTGGGGGGGTGGGGTGTGTGTGGGTGTGTGGTGGTGTCCTGTGGGTGTGGTGTGTGTGTTGTGTGGTGGTGTGTGTGTATGGTGTGTGTGTTGACTGGGTGGTGGTGTGTTGTTTGTTGTTTTGGGTGTGTGTGTGTGGTGTTGGGTGTGTTGTGTGGTGGTGTGGGTGTGTGTGGTGGTTTGTGTTTGGTGGTGTGGAGTGTGTGTGTTGGTGGTGTGGTGGTGGTTTTTGTGTTTGTGTGGTGTGGTGGGGGTGTGTTGTTGGGGGTGTTTGTGGGGTGTGTGGTGTGGAGTGTGTGTGTGTTTTGTGGAGGTGTTGTGTGGGGTGTTTTGGTGTGGTGGTATGTGTGTTTGTGTGGTGGTTTGTGTGGTGTTGGTGGGGGAAGTGTGTGTGTTGTGTGGTGGTGGTGTGGTGTTGTTGTTGTGTGGTGTGTGTGTGGGGTGTGTTGTGGTGGGGAGGGGTGTGGTGGTGTGGTGTGTGTTTGTGGTGGGGTGTTTGTGTGTGGGGTGTGCTGGGGGGGGATGGTGTGTGTTGGTGGGGGGGGGGGGGGGTGGGGTGTGTGTATGTGTGTCTGGTGTGGGTGCGGTGTGTGTGGTGGGGGTGGGGGGGTGGGGTGTGGGGGTGGGTGGGGGGGGGGGGGGTGGGGGTGGTGGGTGTGTGGTGTGGTGGTGGTGTGGTTGGGGTGTGTGTGGTTGTGTGGTGGTGGTGTGTTTGTGTGTGATGGTGTTGTGTGTGTGGGGGTGTGGGAGTGTGTTTGTGGTGGGGGGTGTGTGTTGGGGGGGGGGGGTGGGGGTGTTGTGTTGTGGGGTGGGTGGGAGGGGTGGGGGGTGTGTGTGTTGGGGGGGTGTGTGTTTGGGGTGGTTGTGGGGTGGTGTTGTGGTGTGTTGTGGTGGTTGTGGGGGTGGGGTGGGGTGGGGGTGTGGTTGTCGGTTGGGGGGTGTGTGTGTTGTTTGGTGGGGTGGGTGGGGTGGGTGTGGGGGGTGTGTGGGTGTTGTGTGGGGGTGGGTGGTGGGGTGGTGTTGTGTGGGTGTGGGGGGGGGGGGGGGGGGGGGGTGGGGGGGGGGGGTGGGTGGGGATTGGGGGGGTGGGGGTGTGGTGTGGGGTGTGGGGGTGTGGTTGGGTGGTGGTGTGGGGGTGGTGTGGGTGGGGTGTGGGGGGGTTGGTGTGTGTGGGGGGGTGGGTGGGTGTGGGTTTGTGGGTGTGTGTTGTGCGTGGGTGTGGTGGGTGTGGTGTGTTGTGTGGTGGTGTGTGTGTGGTGGTGTGTGTGTTGTGGACTGGGTGTGGTGGGGTGGGTTGGTTGTTGGTGGTGTTGGAGGTGGTGGTGTTGTGTGGTGGGGGTGGGGGTGGTTGTTGTGTGGTGTTGTGTTGTGTGTGGTTTTGTGTGGGTGTTGTGTGTTGGTGTGGTGTGTTTGTGTGGGGTGTGTTGTGGGTGGTAGTGGTCATGTGGTTGTGTGGTGTAGTGGTCCTGTGTGTGTGTGTGGTGTAGTTGGTCAATGGGTTTGTGGTGGTGTGTCATGGTGTGTTTGTTGGTGGTAGTGGTCATGGTGTGGTGTGTGGTGAGTGGTCATGGTGTTTGTGTGGTGGAGTGGTGGTGTTGTGTGTTGTGTGTGGTGGGGTGTGTTGTGTGTGGTAATGTTCATGTGTGTTGTGTGGTGTAGTGTCATGGGGGGTGTGTGGTGGTAGGGTCATGGTGGTTGTGTGTGGGTGTGTGGAGGTTGTGTGTTGTGTGTGGTGTGTGTGTGTTGTGTGTGTAGTTGTTCATGGTGTGTTGTGTGGTGGTAGTGGTCATGGTGTGTTGTGTGTGGTAGCTGTCATGTGTGTTGTGTGTGGCTAGTTGGTCATGGGGTGTGTTGTGTGGTGGTTAGTGGTCATGGTTGTGTTTTGTGTGTGTAGGGTCTTGGTGTGTTTTGTGGTGGTATGGTCAGGGTGTTGTGTGGTGGTAGTGTGTCATGGTGTGTTGTGTGGTGGTAGTGGTCATGGTGTGTTTGTGTGGTGGTTAGTGTCATGTGTGTTGTGTGTGTGTGTGTGGTGTTGTGTGTGTTGTGATTGGGGGAGAGTATGTGTAGTGTGCAGTTGTGTTGTTTGTTGGTGTGGGATTTTGTGTGTGTGGTGTGTGTGTGTGTGTTTGTGTGTGTTGGGGGAGAGTAGTGGGTGTATGTGTGGTTGTGTGTGTGGTGTGTGAGGGAGAGAGATGTGAGTGCATGTTTCGTGTGTGTGTGTGTGTGTGTGTGTCCTGTCTGTCTGTTCCTGCGTGTGTGTGGTGTGTGTACTGTTGTGTGTGTGTGTGTGTGTGTGTGTGAGAGAGAGGAGCATTGTGTGTGTGTGTGAGAGAGTGTGTTTGTGAGAGAGAGAGTGTGTGTGAGAGAGAGAGAGAGAGAGAAGAGAGAGAGAGTGTTGTATGTGGTTGAGAGAGAGAGATCGCATGCGCGCGCGCGCGCGTGTGTGCGCCTATGTGTGGTGTCAGCGTGTGTGCGCGCACACTACACCGCGCGTGGTGAAAATTAGGAAAAAAATCAAGCGGAATTTATTTCAGGAACACGTAAGCAATATCACATATTTATTTATTTCATCATTATTCGCCCAACACTGTCACAAATCCCACCCCCTCCATTCCTCCCTCCCCCCACCCCAACCCCGCCCCGCCAATACTCAACCCCCTCATTTTACCACTTCACAATAATTATGAAGATTGCTACACACCCGTATTCATTGGGGGGTCATGTAGTAACTTGTACAGAGTGCGAGTGGATAAAAATGTTGTGATTTTTCACAGATTTTTTTTTGTAATCATGAAAAAATGGACAGTGGAACCTTGTTTTTTTATTGAGGACATAGAGCCATACAGGTAGCACGAGAACGTTGGAAATAACCCTCAAAATGAGGTTTGCTGTATTCCTACAGCGGTTGACCCCCCGTATGCATATACGGTAAGAAGCTAGCAGACACAAGGACTGAGGGGGTACAGTGTTGGCTTAAAAATTAAAAAAATTCAAACCCTACCAAACTTGTGCAAAATCACATGAGTTTTGAGTCAGAGTCTAGTCTTCACAAAAAGTGGTTTTTATTTCTGTGGATGCCTTAGTAACGTGCGGATATGAATATAAGAGTCACATAGAAAAACGAAGGAAAAGAGCGATTTTTTAATACCGGTGTGCGGCCTGTATACGACCCCGCCATAACTTTGGTTTTATGAAACCAGTTTCTGAGACTATAAACCGAGATCCCGTGTACACACACACACACACACTCCCAACACACACACACACACACACACTCACTCACAGCGAACATACTCAGCAGACATTAAGAAAAAAACCCAAGCAAACCTGTGCCACTTTTCAGAAGAGTAGGTCATTGCGAGCTGGTAGAGAGACTAAAACTTTCACAAACAAGTAAACCTTTATTTTATTCTATCTTTATTAATAAAATAATAATAAGATATGAACCTTATACAGCGCTGAATCTGTAAAAAACAGACAGATTTCCGAGGAGAATGGAAGAAGCACTCAGTACATTCTTTTCTACATCAGTCCCCGTGTGTATGCAGTTTTGTCAATTTTGTCAATCCCGTACTCCCACCCGCCAGCAAGGCTACTCATCCAAAGCGGACGGGTTTTAACGTGTGCGCACAAGAGAGTTGTCCCTGCAAAATTCCGTAGAAAAAAAGTCCACTCGATAGGGAAAACAAATACAGTTGCAGACAGAAAAAATAAAAATAAAAAGTGGGTGGCGCTGCTCTTGTGGCGACGCTCTTTCCCCGGGGAGAGCAACCCGAATTTCACGCAGAGAAATCTGCCGTGACTTAAAGTGGTATAAATGAATAAATAAAAAAATTAAAAATAAATAATAAATTCTAAAAAAAGACAGACTAAATAAAAGAAACAACAACACAGACAAAGACAGACAGACAGACAGACAGACCAGACACATACACACACACACACACACACACACACACACACCACACACACACACACACACCACACACAAGAGCGTGGGGGACGGATAGCCTGGTGGTTAGAGTGATACGTATTGTGCTCCTGATTTGCTGACCCGGGTTCGATTCTCTTCAAGAGGAGTTTTCCTCTGGATTAACATCATGCAGGACACCACTCTCCCCAAAAGTCCTTCGGATGAGAAAACTATTAAACCGAGGCCCCGTGCGAACGCACGCAAGAACATCTTGCGCACACATTAAAACCCGTTCCGCTTCGGAAAGAGTATGCCATGTGTAGCAGTGGGAACGATGAGAAAATTTCCAAAGACTGCATACTGATGGGACTGGATGTAAAAAAGAGCACACAGGCTTATTCATTATCCTCGATATAAAAAATAAAAGAATAATAAATAAATAAATAAAACACACACAATCCTCTCTCTGTCTCTCTCTCCCAACACACGCATACACACAAAGGACACACTCCCCCCTCCCCCTCCCCACACACACACCACTCTCCCCCAACACCACACTCACACAAACACACATTTTCTCTCTTTCACACCGCCCCGCCCCTCCCTCCCCCCCTCCACACACACCCACACAACACACAACACACACACACACACAACGCACTCACGCACTCCACACACACACACACACACACACCACTATTCCCAACACACACCACTTCTCCCCCCCCCCCCCCCCACTCGTCCCCCAACCACACACAACACACGCATG
>CM054162.1:29453163-29455663 GCA_028751875.1 Rapana venosa
TTCGGGAGGGGGGGTTGGGGGTTTGGGGGTGGAGGGGGTGGGGGAGAGGGGGGGGGGGGGGGGTTTTGGTGGTTTAGTGGGTTTTTTGGTTTTTGTTTGGGTTTGTGGGGGGGTTTTTGGTGGGGTGGGGTGGTTGTGTGGGTTGGGGTTTTTCTTCCTTTTCGTCTTTTTTTTCCCCCTTCCTTCTTCCCTTTTGTCTGTTGTCGTCTTTCTTTTCCCCTTTCCCTTCCCTTTCCACCTTTTTTCTTCTTTTTTCTTTTTTTTTGGGTTTTTCTTTTTCTTTTTTTTTAATTCTTTTGTGTTTTCCTTCCTATCTTCTATTATTATTTTTTTCTGTCTGTCTGTCTTTTTTTTCTGTCTGTTGTCTGTCTGCTGTCTTTTTTCCTTTCTTTTTTCTGTCTGTCTGTTCCTGTCTGTTGTTATCCCCCACCCATCCACTCTACCATTTACCCTTTATCACCTACCCATCCATCCCCCCATCTATCTATCCATCCTCCCCACAATCCTCTATTATTATCTATTTATCTATCTATCTATTTTCTATCTACTATCATCTACTATCTACTTCCATTTTCTTTTTTTTTTCTTTTTTTCTTCTGTTTTTGTTACCTGCCTGTTGCGCATGCCTGTTGTCTCCCCCCCCTGTTGCTGGTTGCCGTGCTGTCTGCTGCCTGCTTTCTTTTTTGCCTCCCTCCCTGTCTGCCTCCCTGTTTTGCCTGCCTGTCGCCTGCCCCCCTGCTCCCCTTCTCTCCCCTGCGTTGTTGCCGCCCCCCTGCTGTCTTCTCTTGCCTGTCTGTTGTCTGTCTTTTCCCATGTCGTCCTGTTGAAATGGGATCGTCTGACGTTACGAGAAACGTGGGGTAAAGAGTAATAATTATATTTTTGGTGAAATTAAAACAGATAGGTTTATATTATATGTCTCGGGGCCAGGTGTTAGTGCCCATAAATTTAGTCTCCTTTTTCTGTTGCTGTCTTTTCTTCTTTCTTTTGGGGTTTTGTGTGTGTGGGGGTGTTGTGTGTGGTTTGGGGAAGGGGAGTGTGTGGGTGCAGTGTGTGTTGTGTGTGTTGTGGTGTTTTGTGTGTGTGTGTGTGAGAGAGAGAGAGAGAGAGAGAGAGAGAGAGAGAGTGCTCTCTCTCTTTCTCCCTCTCTCTTTCTTTCTTTGAGTGTGTGTGTGTGTGTGTGTGTGTGTGTGTGTTGGGGGAGAGTAGTGTGTAGTGTGTGTGTTGTGTGTGTGTGTGTGTGTGTGTGTGTGTGTGTGAGGGAGAGAGAGTGAGTGCATGTGTTCTGTGTGTGTGTGTGTGTGTCTGTCTGTCTGTCTGTTCCTGCGTGTGTGTGTGTGTACGTGTGTGTGTGTGTGTGTGTGTGTGTGTGTGAGAGAGAGTGTGTGTGTGTGTGAGAGAGAGAGAGAGAGAGAGAGAGAGAGAGAGAGAGAGAAAGTGTATGTATGTGTGAGAGAGAGAGAGTGCGCATGCGCGCGCGCGCGCGCGCGCGTGTGTGTGCCTGTGTGTGTGTCAGCGTGTGTGCGCGCACACACACGCGCGCGTGTGTGAAAATATAGGGAAAAAAATCAAGCGGAATTTATTTCAGGAACAAGTAAGCAATATCACATATTATTTATTTCATCAGTTATTCGCCCAACAGCTGTCACAAATCCCACCCCCTCCATTCCTCCCCTCCGCCCCCACCCCCAACCCCGCCCCCCAATACTCAACACCCTCATTACCACTTCACAATAAGTTATGAAGATTTGGCTACACACCGGTATTAATTGGGGGGTCATGTAGTATCTTGTACAGAGTGCGAGTGGAAAAAAATGTTGGTGATTTTCACAGATTTTTTTTTTAAGCATGAAAAAATGGACTGTGAACTTGTTTTTTTGATTGAGGACATAGAGCAATACCAGGTAGTCACGAGAAAGTTGGAAATAACCATCAAATGAGGTTTGCCTGTATTCCTACAGCGTTGACCCCGCGTATGCATATTGCGGTAAGGAAGCTAGCAGACAACAAAGGACTGAGGGGGTACAGTGTTGGCTGAAAAATTAAAAAAATTCAAACCTACCAAACTTGTGCAAAATCACATGAGTTTTGAGTCAGAGGCTAGTCTTTCACAAAAAGGGGTTTTTATTTCTGTGGATGCCTTAGTACGTGCGGTATGAATATAAGAGTCACATAGAAAAACAGAAGGAAAAGAGCGATTTTTTAATACCGGTGTGCGGCCTGTATACGACCCCGCCATAACTTTGGTTTTATGAAACCAGTTTCTGAGACTATAAACCGAGATCCCGCGTACACACACACACACACACACACTTCCAACACACACACACACACACACACACACACACACACTCCCAACACACACACACACACGCTCCCAACACACACACACACTCCAACACACACACACACACACACGCTCCCAACACACACACACACACACACACACACACACACACACACACACACACACACACACACACACAAGAGCGCGGGGGAC
>CM054162.1:29465663-29470663 GCA_028751875.1 Rapana venosa
AACACCACACATACTAACACACACATACAACACACACATACAACACACAACTACACACACATACAACACACTAAACAACTACACACATATCAACACACACACACATACTACAACACACACACAACTACACACCACAACATACTACAACAGACATACTACACAGACGTACTACACAGACATACTACACATATACTACACACACACACACACATCACACACATACAACACACTAAACATACTACACACATACAACACACACACACATACTACACACACAACATACTACACACACAACATACTACACAGACATACTACACAGACGTACTACACAGACATACTACACAATATACTACACACACACACATCACACACACACATACTACATACACAACATACTACACACACAACATACAACACACACACCACACACACATACTACATACACAACATACTATACACACAACATACTACACACACACTACACACACATACTACATACACAGCATACTACACACACACACATACTACACACACACTCACACACACACACACACACACACACCACACACACACACACACACACACACACACACACACACACACACCACACACACTCAACATACACACACACACCTTACCTGTCTGAAATCACCATTTAGTTGAAGAAAGTTAAACTGAAGAACTAACACAACACACACACACACACCAACACACACACTACACACACACACACACACACACACACACACACACACACACACACACACACACCACACACACACACACACACATACACAACACACACACACACGTGAACAGATGACAAAATTTACAAAAAAAACTGCACACACGGGGACTGGATGTTAAAAAGCACGCGAGTGCTTATTCCATTATCCTCGAAATAGAAGAATAACATGGAAAAAAAATCACACACACCACTCTCCCCCAACACACACACAACCCCCACCCTACACACACACACACACACACACCTCCCCACACACACACACACAACCCACCCCCACCACACACCACACACAACACACACACACACACACACACACACACACACACACACACACACACACACACCACCACCCAACACCCCACACACACACACCACACACACCACCACCCCAATCCTACACACACACGCACACACACACATTAAGAAATTTGTTCTTAGATAGATGGCTTGATGAAAAAAAGCAAATGCATTGCTTATTCAATGCACCATCTGGAAATAAAAATTTGACTTGACTTGATTTGACTTGACTTCACACACACACACACACACACACACACACACACACACACACACACACACACACACACACACACACACACACACACACACACGAAAAACGACAGACATCCAACACAGAGAACAAAACCAAGTGGAGGAAGAGGGGAAATGGGGGGTGAATGCGGGTGTGTGTCCTTCTCACAAAGGCTACACACCCGTATTAATTTGGGGGTCATGTAGTATTTTCTACAGAGTGCGAGTAGGAAAAAAAAAATGTTGGTGATTTTCCCAGATTGTTTTAAGCATGAAAAAATGGACTGTGCACTTGTTTTTTTGGATTGAGGACATAGAGCAATACCAGGTAGTCACGAGAAAGTTGGAAATAACCATCACATGAGGATTGCCTGTATTCCTACAGCGTTGACCCCGCGCGTGCATATTGCGGTAAGGAAGCTAGCAGACGACAAAGGACTGAGGGGGGTACAGTGTTTGCTGAAAAATTAAAAAAAATTCAAACCTACCAAATTTGTGCAAAATCACATGAGTTTTAAGTCAGAGGCTAGTCTTTGACAAACAGTGGCTTTTATTTCTGTGGATGCCTTAGTACGTGCGGTATGAATAGAAAAGATACATAGAAAAACAGAAGGAAAAAGAGTGATTTTTTTAAAATACCGGTGTGCGGCCTCAGTAGTGAATGGACATTAAAAAAACGGGAGACCAAACAATGGGAGGTATGGAAGGATGACATTTACAGACAAACTGGACAGAGAGAGAGACAAGTGACACAATTTTATTGCTATTTAGCGATCAAGCCATATAGCGCTGCGGCGCAGTAACGACGATATCGAAGGCGAGGCGATTACAATGACATGGAAACCATGGCAGTAGTGGTATGTACATCAAGATTCGATACATTATTGTCTGTGTCTCAAGTGTCCCAATTTTCAAGCCAGCCTTTCCTTTTCCAGTCTACAGCCAGTGAAGTCAGCCCATGTAAGACTGGATCAGGTCCGAAGATGATGTAACTCCTGCTCAGCACTCGCCACCACTGTCGCTGTGAGTTGTGTGTTAGTACACTGTTTCCCTTTACGAAGTCTGGCAAGCCTGACACGTTCTTCTGGCAACATGTTTTTCTCCTCTTGCTTGATGTACCAGAACACACACTTAGATTCCTCGCCAGGATCTCCATTCCAAGAGTATTCCAGGGTGATGTCATCTGATTCACACATCACAATGTTTTGATCAACCGAACTATGTACCACCACCTTTCGAAACCGTGTGTTTCTCTTGCTGTCCCTTAATCTACGCTGCACACGTTTGTCAGTTAGAGTAGACACATACTGTTTCACAATACCAGTATGAGAGTCATCCACTGTGCAGTCAACTGTTTGTTCTTCGTCCACATCAGACAACTCAGGAGACACACCGATCTTACTGTCTGTTGCTGGTTCACACAGCAAATCAAGAGAATCTAGTGTGGCTGGGACATTCACTGCACTGTCAACACACAGCTCTGTGTACACGCTGGTTTGTTTTGATTCAGCATCCACTCTCTCACGATGCAGGGAGTCACTGTCAGACAACACCGGCTCTTCTAAAACATTGTCCTTGTCACACTGACGACTTGCCTGTCTTTCTTGATGTTGTTTACTTCTTTGGACGTCACGACGGATTTGGGAAGGGCACTTCTTGCGAAAATACTGAACTCGGGAATTACGATTCAGCACTGGGTCCGCCATTTCTGTTGATACTGACTTGTCAACTGGCTTCAGTCGCAAGACGAAGACAACGCTGCCGCTCTCCCCCGCGACTTTCCAGCTCGATAGGACGTTGTCGATCAGCAGGGCATTTAAAGTTGTTACTACAGTTGCTGGAAGGCCAGTAACTGACATTTTGAAGCTAAAATGCAAAAATTTGCAGCAGCTTACTAACAGCACGCCCTTATAGTTCTCGTCCCGTCACGCCGTCCCAGAGAGAGAGAGAGAGAGAGAGAGAGAGAGAGATTGGACACAGCTAAGAGGGTGGGGGTGGGGGGTAGGGGGGGGGGAGATATTAGCAGTCAACGTCAGAAGCTGATGTCACTGACAGGTCAAGGGGTCAACTGGACATGGCCTAGTGCTGGATGACTGACCATAGGTAAAGTCCTTGACCTTTCTGTGACCAGAAACACTAAAGGTCACTGTATTCTTAACTGCTAACTATGGCAGAAACACGCACAAACATGTACGCACGCACGCACACGAATGTACATGTGCGTGCACGCACACATATGTAATAATAACAACAACAACAACAACAATAATAACAATAATAATAATAATAATACATGGAATTTATATAGTGCTATATCTTGCACAAAAAACAAACAAACCCAAATCAAAGCACACACTCATACCTACTCTCACACATGCACACACACACACATGCGCATACTCACACACACACATGCGCGCACTCACACACACGCACGCGCACACACACAGACACACACGCACGCACGCGCATACTCACACACACATGCGCGCACTCACACACACGCACGCGCACACACACAGACACACACGCACGCACGCACGCGTGCGCGTATGAATGCACAAAGACACATGCACACACATACACTTGCTGACACAGGCATAGACACGGACACACATACATGCACACACACACACACACACACGCTGACACACACACACACACACACACACAACAAAACGCACAAGCACACACACATGCACCCCCCCCCCCCCCCCCCCCACCACACACTTACAAACACGTCACACCACCACACACAAACTCCCCCCCCCCCCCACACACACAAACACAGACCCCCCCCCCTCTCACACACACACCACACACACTCCCCCCCCCCCCCCCCCCACACACAACACACACACACATCCACAGCCCCCCCCCCCCCCCCACACACACACAACACCCACAGACCCCTCCCCCCTCTCACACACACACTCACCATCCCCCCCCCCCCCCCCACACACAACACCCACAGACCCCTCCCCCCCTCTCACACACACACTCACCATCCCCCCCCCCCACACACACAACACCCACAGACCCCTCCCCCCCTCTCACACACACACTCACCATTCCCCCCCCCCCCCCCCACACACACACACACACACAACACCCACAGACCCCTCACCCCCTCTCACACACACACCACACATACTCACCATCCCCCCCCCTACCCCCACCCCGCACACACACACCACAGACCCCCCACAGACCCTCCTCCCCCCCCCCCCTCTCACACACACACACCACACATACACTCACCACCACCACCACCACCCCCACACCACAGACCCCCCACCCCCCTCTACCCTTCTCTCTCTCTCTCTCTCACACACATACATAGGTAAAGGTAAAGGAGTCCCATAACCTATAAAGTCGTAGGGGAGCGAGGCGTCAGAGACCTCACTTCTCTAGGGGTACAGCATATTGAGGGCAGTGGTGCCCATCTCCTCTCCCTCGCTGCTTTACCTTCCCTGACCCTAAAGAGGGCAGGTACCCATTTACAGCTGGGTGAACTGGGGGAACTGTACTGAAGCCAAGGCGCGGCGCAAACGGTCACCCATCCAAGTGGTAACCACGCTCGACGCTGCTTAACTTGGCTGGGAGAAAGCGAGTGCTCCGACCACTGAGCTGTCTCGTCCCCTATCCCGCTATCACACGAACATACACACACTTAACACTTTTAGTGGGGGAACTGAATTTTTCGTGAGCCTGTGCTTCC
>CM054162.1:29475663-29480663 GCA_028751875.1 Rapana venosa
TATGGCCTGCAAAAACTGAATTAAAATTATTGTTATTGTTGTTAATTGTATTGTTACACTCAAACAAACAAACAAACAAACAAAACAACACCAAACACACAACACACACACACACACACACACACACACACACCCAACACACAGACAACACACACGCGCGCGCGCGCACACGCTCGCATTACAAGTGACAAAACACAAACTTTCAGTCACACACAACCATCTTCTTTTCTTCTTTTTCTCCCTGTCTCCCTTCGTCTAATATGACTGATAGTGAACAGACGTTAAATCTAAAGAACGTCTGACGCCAAGGGCTTAAGGTTCTGAGGACTCATTATGACTGTTCCCACTAAGTCTTCTTCTTCTTCGTCTTCGAACGCTCAGACAGCAACTCCTGGTAAAAGGTAAAGGAGTCCCATAACCTATGTCGTCGTAGAGGAGCGAGGCATCAGAGACCTCAACTTCTCTAGGGCCAGCATATTGAGGGCGGCGCCCATCTCCTCTCCCTCGCTGCTTTACCTTCCCTGACCCTAAAAGAAGGCAGGTACCCATTGACAGCTGGGTGAACTGGGGGGACTGAACTGAAGCCAAGGCGAGCAAACGGTCACCCATTCAAGAGGTTTAACCACGATCGATGCTGCTTAACCTTAGCTAGGGGAAAGCGAGTGCTCTGACCATTGAGCTACCCTGTTCCCTAAAAGGGTACACATGAACAGAAACAGAAACCAAAGCTATACAGAAGACAAGTAAACTGGACATGAATTCTTCTTCTTCTTCGCTGAAGGCTCTGACAGCAACCCTCCTTGTCTGTCATATGAGTGAAAATGCGTTGCGCTGCCGTTAAGCGCCTGACAAGTCAGGCCCAGCGCATCGGGCATTTCATTTAATTAAGATTGGTCTTTTAGGGTAACACAAACCACTTCAACCATCTTTTTCACCCACACACCCAACACAACCATCTGACTTCATTACCAAAGTTCTGGGGTTCTTAGAGAGAGAGAGAGAGAGAGAGAGAGAGAGAGAGAGAGAGAGAGAGAGAGAGAGAGAGAGTGTGTGTGTGTGTGAGAGAGAGAGAGAGAGAGAGAGAGAGAGAGAGAATGACAATAACAGTGGTTCATTGTGGTAAGCTTTCAAGCCCATTCACAAGAGGACAGTGAGGATGGGACTGGGAAAAACACATCTTCATCTAAGGGGAGAAAATAATTCCCAACAGCCCAGATAATCATCATGACATGGATTCCATGTCATGGTTCAACAGCTATAGAAACTCGAACTCGAACTCGAATATTTTAATGAGGGTAATTGGATAAGCCAGAGGCTTCTTTACACCAGGCCCTCAAGGGGAAAAAGTGAAACAAACATGAATAAACCAATTGATCAATAAACAAGATAATGTCAAAAAGCAAAGAAATGAATCATTCAAATAGCACTTCAATTATTGACTAAAGTCATGAAATCAATGAAAGA
The DNA here is from genome assembly GCA_028751875.1 of Rapana venosa. Taxonomy (NCBI): domain Eukaryota; kingdom Metazoa; phylum Mollusca; class Gastropoda; order Neogastropoda; family Muricidae; genus Rapana; species Rapana venosa. The sequence goes on from CM054162.1 coordinate 29,477,128, forward strand.
CCACAGAAGTAAACCATCGAATAAACAGACAAAACCAATTAAACACTGACAAACTCCTCTCCTTGACACACCCCTCCCCTAAACAGAAACCCCTCCCCCAAAAATCAACACACACACACACACACAACACACACACGCACGCACGCACGCACGAAAGAGAGAGAGAGAGAGAGAGAGAGAGAGAGAGAGAGAGAGAGAGAGAGAGAGAGACAGAGTAATCCAAAGCAATGATTGGACTGGATTGGATTGGGTTCAACTTGCCCAAGAGACACTGACTGAGTCATGAAAAAAGCACATGCAATGCTTATTCAATGTACCATCTAGAAATTAAAAAAAAAAAAGACTTGTCTTGACTTGAACGTTGGGAAGTTACAAGAGAACTCAACTCAACTCAAATCAACAACTCAACTGTCTCCATCGCCGCTGTCATCGATAGAAGCTCCACGCACTGTCACCACCAGGGTTCACCATCTCTCTCTGTCTCTGCTGAGTTCTACCATCTCCTGTAGCCCTCCTCCTCCCAGACCACTGACCTCAGTGATGTTGGCAATGTAGGATGTTGGTGGTCTGCCTCTTTTCCTTCTGCCCTCAACCTTACCTTGGAGAACTGTGGTCATCAGATTATTTGTCTACAGGTGTGTTGTGTTGACCATGACAACAGAAGCACTCCTGATCATGTCCATATTTTTTGTATGCATGTGAAACGTAGACCATAACAGCAGACATTGAAAGAAGGATACAGGCAATGGAGATGAGGTGCTTTGGCAAACCCCTTGGTATCTCATACAAAGATCACACCACTAATGAGGAAGTGAAAACCAGAATTCAAAACGCCATCGGACCAAATGAAGAACTCCTGACTTCAGTGAAAAAACCGCAAACTGAAATGGTACGGGCACGTCACACGAACATCTGGACTGGCCAAGACTGTCCTACAGGGAACAGTACAAGGAGGGAGACGAAGAAGAGGCAGACAGAGAAAACGATGGGAAGACAACATCAGAGAGTGGACTACTGGCCTTGAGTGGAACGAATTGCTACGGAAAGCAGAGGACTTGTGGAGGAAGCTGGTTGCAAAATCTTCATTAGTGCCTCCACGGGATAGGGGACAGGTGAAGGTGAAGAAAGATTGTTGTTGTCTTCGATGTTACGTCTGTTCACTTTCCGTGATATTAGACGAATGAAGAAAGATGTTTCTGTTTGCATGACCAGCATATCTCAGTCTGTGCTCGTCAATTTCAAGGTGGTTTTTTTTGCATGACGTAAATTTTGAACTGACGTTTCAATGTTCTTTTTTACAACGTCATTTTCTTTCTCTCTTTCAGTAGATGTATAGCCTGTGTATTTTCTTTGGCACTCTTTTGACTTGTACCCTGTTTTCGCGACGCATTGTGGGTGGTTTTGAGGGTGGGAGGTACAGATGGCGCTGCCACCTAGGGGACGGGGTAGCCTAGTGGTTAGAACATTGCGCTCGCAATCTGGCCACCCGGGTTCGAATCCCGTTCAAGGGGGATATTTTCTCCCTGCAGTTAGCATCAGTGCAGACTCCACTCTCCCTAAAAGTCCTTCCGATGAGACTATAAACCGAGGCCCCGTGTGCGAACGCATGCAGAACATTTTGCGCACACGTTAAATCCTGCTTCACTTTTCGAAAGAGTAGGCCATTGTGTGCTGGTGAACACAGATGACAAAAATTTACAAAACTGCATACACACGGGGACTATTTTATTTATTTATTGATTCTTTTATTTCGAGGAGAATGGAATAAGCACTCATGTGCCTTTTTCAACCAGTCCCCTCGTGTATGCAGTTTTGTCAATTTTGTTATCCGTTCCCACCGACACACACTGGCCTACTCTTCCGAAAAGCCGATCGGGTTTTAACGTGTGTACAAGATGTTCTGCGTGCGTTCGCACACGGGACCTCAGTTTATAGTCTCAACCGAAGGACTTTTGGGGAGAGTGGAGTGGGCACTGATGTTAACTCCAGAGGAAAACTCCTCTTGAACGAGAATCGAACCTGGGTTAGCAGATCACGAATACATCACTCTAACCACCAGGCTATCCCGTCCCCTAGATGTAAAAAAAACCACATGAGTGCTTATTCCATTATCCTCGGTGTAAAAGAATAGATAGATAGATAGATAAGTAGACAGATAGATAGATAGATAGACAGAAAGATAGATATATAGATAGACAGAAAGACAGATAGATAGATAGACAGACAGATAGATAGATAACAGACAGACAGACAGACAGACAGACAGATAGATAATAGACAGACATACAGATAGATAGATAGATAGATAGGCAGATAGACAGACAGACAGACAGACAGACAGATAGATAGATAGATAGATAGACAGACAGACAGATAGATAAATAGATAGATAGATAGACAGACAGATAGACAGACAGACAGATAGATATATAGATAGATAGATAGGTAGATAGATAGACAGAAAGATAGATATACAGACAGACAGATAGACAGATAGATAGTCAGATAAGACAGACAGACAGATAGACAGACAGATAGACAGTCAGATAGATGGATAGCGTAAGAAGGGATGGTCGATGTCGATAGTGTAGATGGAGCAGATAGTGAAGATAGAGCAGGGGCCAGAGGTCGGCTTCGTCAGTTTGTATGCCAACATCACTTGCCGTTTTGGCACAGTCGCTCTCCTTAACAAGAATCGCGATGTTGTTGCCAGCATCAAGGTTTTTCTGGATTCCTGGCAAACTCTTGAAAGGACTGCGGAATTTCTTTGTAGAACTATCCCATCATTGTTTTACAGGGTAAAAACTGGACGCTTATAAAACGAAATGTAGTATCAGAATCAGAAATTATTTTCAGAATCAGAAATTGATTATTGTCATAATAGTCACACAATAAAATAAACTCTTCATAATTCAATCATCATCATTAACCATTACACCCAGTGGTGTGTAGGGCAGCAACAAAGCGCTTCCACTCCTGCCTATCCTGGGTCAACCTAGTCACTGATCCCCAAGAGTGCTGCATGGCCTTCATCTCACTTTCTACAGTTCTCCTCCACGTTGCTTTTGGTCTTCCTTTCTTTCTCCTTCCTTCTGAGGTCCAGTGCAATGCTGTTCTTGTGATTGACTGTGGGTCTCTTCGGAGGATGTGCCCAATCCACTTCCACCGTCGTCTGGTGATGATGGTTCCCATGTCTTCTTGCCTGCATCTCCGTAGTAGGTTTTCATTGGAGATCTTCTCTGGCCAAAAGATCCGGAGAATTCTTCGGAGGCATATGGTGTGAAAGGATCGAAGTTTGGTAAGATCCGCTTCCGTCATCCTCCAGCACTCAGAACCGTACAGGAGCGTAGACACAACACAGCTCTGGTATAGCTTCAGCTTGGTGTTGGTGCTGTACTGAGTTGATCTTCAGATATTGTTCATCTCTCTAAACACACTCCTGGCCTTGCCCAGTCTGTTGTGGATGTCTTCTTTTGTGCCGCCCTCTGGTTTGATGATGACATAATTCAATAATACAACATATTACTCGCTGGTCA
>CM054162.1:29485663-29500663 GCA_028751875.1 Rapana venosa
CGCATGCATTCAACCTAATCTTACACAGTCATGCAATCAATGATAAATAATCAAAAGTTTAAACAAACAGATATTTACAAACATGGTGCGATGCAGACAAAATCTATGAAATAAAATTTCAATAGTCAAATGTTTTTCAAAAGCACACATACACTCGCACAGGCCGTATACTTTAGCAGGGTGATAGAACATGGGTTAGATGTGAAACAGGAGGGGGGAAGTCTTAGGTTTGAAATAAATATGTTTTGAGGCTGGATTTAAAAGTGTCATAACTAGGTTTCTGGCGAAGAGAGAGAGAGGAAGGTTGTTCCAGATGGATGGACCAGAAATAGAGAATGAGCGGAGGCCAACAGTGGATTGGTTGAATCTAGGTATTCTAGGCACAAGGTATCTGCAGTAGATCGGAGGGAACGTGAAGGAGTGTACAGGTTAAGACATTCACATAGGTAGGAGGGTGCAGTTTTGTGGAGACATTTGTAACAGAGGGTACTGATTTTATAATCTACTCTCTGTGGCACAGGCAGCCAGTGGAGAGATCGCAAGAGAGGGGTAATGTGCTCAGATTTTTTCTTTCTGAGAACTAGTCGAGCTGCGGAGTTTTGTATACGTTGAAGGGAGTGGATAGATGTTGCTGGCAGACCAGCTAAAAGAGAATTGCAATAGTCCAGACGTGAGAGAATGAGAGAAGTGACAAGTTTGGTTGTTGCATCAGTGGACAGGTACTTTCGAATTGCACTAATACGCCGTAATTGATAGTAGCACGACTGACAGGTCTGGGTGATGAATTTTTTCATAGAGAGTGTGTTGTCGATAACGACACCTAGATACTTCACGGAAGTGGATAGAGGGACTGATGTATTGCCGAGTTCTATTGAAGTTGTTGTAATGGAAGAGAGTTTGTGTTTGGTCCCTACAAGCATGACTACTGCCCTGGGAGAGGAAGGGTCCTCGCCAAGAGGATGTATGACGCCGTGTGGTGAAAGCCGTGAGTCTACGGAAGCCACAAGGCCGACCCCCCTTTCATCGATCATGGAACCCCCCAGGGAAAACGAAAAAAAAAGAGGAAGACCAAGAAACACCTGGCGACGCGACCTTGAGGCAGAAACCAGAAAGATGGGATATACCTGGAGACAGCTGGAGAGAATAGCCCAGGACAGAGGACTCTGGCGGACTGTTGTCGGCGGCCTATGCTCCAAGGGGAGTGATGGGCCTAAGTAAGGAAGTAAGTAAGTGCTCGCCAATCTGGTTTTCTTTGCCACAGGCACACACAGTGGAGAAGGAAGGAGTTTCAGGGGATTTTTTATTCTTAGGGAGTTGACGTTAGTATTGATTCCACTCTCCCTGAAAGTCATCTGCTTCCTATGTTTTTTGTTGTTGCAAATCTTCGTTTTCTTCTTTCCCTTTTTATCTTTCTTTTTTGTGTAATTATTTTTCTTCTTCGCAATTTTTTTCCCTTCTTCTTTACAATTCTTGTCCTTCTTCTTTTGCAATTCTTGTCCTTCTTTACAATTCTTGTCCTTCTTCTGTGCAATTCTTGTCCTTCTTCTTTACAATTCTTGTCCTTCTGTGCAATTCTTGTCCTTCTTTACAATTCTTGTCCTTCTTCTGTGCAATTCTTGTCCTTCTTCTTTACAATTCTTGTCCTTCTTCTGTGCAATTCTTGTCCTTCTTTGCAATTCTTCTTCTTCTTCTTTACAATTCTTCTTTGCAATTCTTCTTCTTCTTCTTTACAATTCTTCTTCTTTTGCAATTTTCTTCTTCTTCGTCTTTACAATTCTTCTTCTTTGCAACTCTTCTTCTTCTTCTTTACAATTCTTCTTCTTCTTTACAATTCTTCTTCTTCTTTACAATTCTTCTTCTTCTTCTTTGCAATTCTTCTTCTTCTTTGCAATTCTTTCTTTCTTTCTTTCTTTGCAATTCTTTCTTTTCTTTCTTCTGTCTGTCTGTCTGTCTTTACTTTCTTTCTTTCTTTCTTTTTCTTTCTTTCTTTCTGTCTGTCTGCTGTCTATCTTTCTTTCTTTCTTTCTTTCTTGCTCTTTCTTTTTTCTGTCTGTCTGTCTGTCTGTCTTTCTTTCTTTCTTCTCTTTCTTTCTTCCTTTCTTTCTTTCTTTCCTTCTTTCCTTCCCTTCTTACTTTCTTAGCAATTCTTTTTGTTCTATGCAGTTTTTATTCTTTTTTCTTTGCAATTCTTCTTTGTTGTTTGCAAAACTTCTTCTTCTTTTGCAATTACTCTTCTTTTCTTCCTTGTTGTTGTTTTTCTTCTCATGTCCCCCTCCTCCTCGACTTCTTCTTTTATTCTTTCTTTCTTTCTTTCTTTCTGTCTTTCCTTCTTCTTTCTTTCCTTTCTTTCTTTCTTTCTTTCTTTCTTTCTTCGTTTCTTCTTTCTTCTGTCTGTCTGTTTGTCTTTCTGTCTGTCTGTCTGTCTGTCTGTCTGTCTTTATTTCTCCTCCTCCTTCTTCTCTTTGTCTTCGTCTCTTTTTTCTTTCTCCATATCACTCATCTTTCTCCTCCGCCTTCACACACCTTTTTCTTCACCTCCTCATCCTCCCCCTTCTCCTCTCCCTTTTGTCAAATGCTTCTTTCTCCTCCTCTTCCATTTTCTTGTTGTTGTTGTAATTGTTGTTGTTGTTGTTGTTGTGTTGTTGTTGTTTTCTTCTTCTTTCTTCTTCTTCCTTCTTCTTTCTTCTTCTTCTTCTTCTTCTTCTTCCTTCTTCTTATTCTTCGTCTTCGTCTTCTTCTTAATTCTTCGTCTTCGTCTTCTTCTTCTTAATACTTCTTCTTTTTCTTCTTTCGCAATCTTCTTCTTCGCAATTCTTTTGTTGTTGTTGTGTTGTTGTTGTTGTTGTTTTCTTTTCTTCTTCTTCTCTTCTTCTTTCTTTCTCTTTCTTCTTCTTCCTTCTTCTTCAATTCTGTTTTTCTTGGTTGTGTTTGTTTTCTTCTTCTTCTTCGCAATTGTTGTTCTTCTTGTTCTTGTTCTTCTTGTTCTTCTTCTTCTCCTCCTCCTCCTCCTCCTCTCCTCCTCCTCCTCCTCTTCTTCTTCTTCTACTCCTCCTTCTTCTCCTTCACTCCTCCTCCTTTCTTCTTCTTTTCTTCTTCTTCTTCTCATTCCTTCTCTCTTCTTCTTCGCAATTCTTCTTCGCAATTTTTCTTCTTCTTTCTTCTTCTTTTCTTCTTCTTCTTCTTCTTCTTCTTCTTCTTCTTCTTCTTCTTCTTCCTTCTCTCTAACTTCTCCAATTCTTCTTCTTCAATTCTTTTGTTTCTCTTGTTCTGTCTCTCTCTCTCTTCTTCTTATTCTGTTTTTCTTTTTTCTTCTTCTTCTTCGATCTTTTCTTTCTTTCTTCTTTTCTTCTTCTTCTTCTGCATTCTTCTTCTTCTCCTCCTTTTTCCCTCTCTCCTTCTTCTTCTCTTCCTCTCTCCTCTTCTTCTCTCCTCTCCTCCTCCTCCTCCTCCTCCTCCTCCTCCTTCTTCTTCTTCTCCTCTTCTCTTCTCCTTCTTCTTCTTCTTCTTCTCCTCCCCCTCCTCTCGTCCTCCTCTCCTCCTCCTCCTCCTCCTTCTTCTTCTTCTTCTTCTTCTTCTTCTTCGTGTTGTTGGGCTATGAAAGCCAGCCACAAAACACATCAGACTTGAGAATTTATTGTGACGAAACTTGTCATAAAAGTCGGTGTCAAGTTTCTCACGGAGGAACCTACGCCCCCCCCTCCCAACCCCAACTCTTCCCCCCTCTCCTGCCCTTTTCTTCCTCCCCATCCTCTCCCCCACTCTCCCTCTCCGTCATCCCCCCTCCCCTCCCACTTCTCCAAACCTCGTCAGACCTTTTCAATCAACACGTAACACACACCTATTCGCGCACAGAGAGAGAGAGAGAGAGAGAGAGAGAGAGAGAGAGAGAGAGAGAGAGAGGCGCATACACACACGCACACACACACGCACGCACCACACCACAACACACACACACACACACACACACACACACACAGAGGGAGGGAGGGGGGGGGGGAAGGGGTTGAAGGGAAATGAGAGCGAGTGTGTAAGCGAGATGGTGAGAGATAGACGCACAAAAAAGCTGGGGTAGAGGAAGAATACGATGTACACAGAGAGAGAGAGAGAGAGAGAGAGAGAGGAGAGAGAGAGAGAGAGAGAGGAGAGAGGAGAGCCGAAAAGCACACCAAAACAGCTCATAATAAAAACCCAAAACACCCCAACAACAACCCAATAAAAAAAAATTCCCATAACGGCACTTCATAACGCTTGGGCATAAGCCAAAAACACAACATCACGTCAATTTTCTTGCGCTCGAACAACTTAGCAACTGGAATTACCCCCCCCCCCCCCCCCCTTCTCTCTCTCTCTCCTCTCTCTCTCTCATCTCCTCTCTCTCTCTCTCTCTTTCTACCTCCACCCCTCTTGTAACCCCTCCACCCCCCCCTACCCCTCATTTCCACAGCCGGGGATATTCAAATGAGATGAACCCTCAGCGGCTTGCGCATGCGCACACACGACCTACGCAGTGACCCGAAGCAGACGGTATTGTGGTTTGTAACGATCGATAGGAAAAGAAAGAAAAAAAAAGAAGAAAAAGAAACTCCACGGACCCTCTCTCTCGTTGTTTTTCTTTTTTTTTTTTGGTTTCGGTAAAGGGACCGCGTGTCCAATGTTTTACACCCAGTTTGTGCGAAGTGTCGTGAAGCAAAGCCGTTGGATCGTGAGACCTGGGACCTGTTTTCGCTCTTCCGAATTATCCTTGTTTTCTTCTTCATCATCCAGCATGGCCGCGAGCAAGCCTGTCGTGAACATCGATGTCGTCTGCGATCTGACCTGTCCGTATTGTTGGATCGGGAAGAGGAGGTTGATGAGAAGCCTGAAGAAACTGGAGGACAAGGCCGAGTTCAACATCAAAGCCATGGCCTATCAGTTGAGACCTGAGGCGCCACCCGAGGGGATGCCCATTCCTTCCGATTATCAGAAACCAGACGTGTAAGTAGGAGATAAGTTGGGTTTGTGTTTTGGTGTGTGTGTGTGTGTGTGTGTGTGTGTGTGTGTTGTGTGAGAGAGAGAGAGAGAGAGAGAGAGAGTGTGGTGTGTGTGTGTGTGTGTGAGAGAGAAAAGAGAGAGAGAGAGAGAGAGAGAGAGGAGAGAGAGAGAGAGAGAGAGAGTGTGTGTGTGTGAGAGAGAGAGAGAGAGAGAGAGAGAGAGAGAGAGTGTGGTGTGAGAGAGAGAGAGAGAGAGAGAGAGAGAGAGAGAGAGAGTGTGTGTGTGGATTAGTGTGTGTGTGTGGGGGGGGGGGGGAGGCGTTGGGAGCATGTGTGTGTGTATGTGTGTTGTGGTGTGTGTGTGTGTGTGTGTGTGTGTGCATTGTGGTGTGGTGTATTGGGTTGTGTGTGTACGTACATGCATGGGCACGCGTATCTGTGTTTGTGTGTGCATGCCCCGCGCACGCGTGTGTGCTAATGCGTACGTGCATGTGTGACCGTGTTTTTCTTTTTCTAATTCTTTTATCTAAATTCTTATATTTTGAAGATGATAAACACGCGTGTGCTTTATATATATATATATATTATATATATATATATATATATATATATATATATATATATATATATGTATTTACACCCAGTCACTGTGTGTGTCTAGTTTTGCAAAATGTTGTCAACGTTCCCACTGACAGGCCTACTTTTCCAAAAGGCAAAACAGGTTTTAACATGTGCGCAAGAAGTTGTGTAAGCGTTGGCAACCGGGTGGGTGTGCGTGAGTGTGTGTGAGAGAATATGTGTGAGTGAGAAAATGTGTGCATGTTATAAAAAAATTGTTATTTCTTTCTGTGGCCAAAAAAAAAAAAGAACTTATTTCTGCGGAGGTTTTTTTTGGTTCTGACCGTGGTACATCATTTGTAAGGTCTGCAAATGTATTTGAGTTTCCCATTCTAGATTTCTGTTGGCGTTCTGTTTCTGTTGATTTTGGTCAAAACTACAATATATGGAATTATATAGCGCTTTATCTTGTAAAGCAAGCGTTCTTTTGTTTGTGTTGATTTGGTGTCTAAACCACAACTACTAATACATGGAATTATATAGCGCTTTATCTTGTAAAGCGAACAAATTAAAGCACTTGCATTCAAATCATTCACACGGATCCAACTGTCCACGTACAAATTATACATTTACAGACAGTAGCATGTTACACAACAAGGTAATGGAAAAGACTGATTGACATTTGTGAGGTGTAACTACTACTTGTTTATTTTCAAATAGCCTTTCTGTCATTAATTTTTTTTGTTTCACGTTCCCAGCTTAACTCCCTGATTTATCACCCAGAGCATCTGTCTCACTCATCCCAGCTAGGAATCAATATGTGACCCTAAAGTACATACTGGATAGAAGTTTGCCTGAGCAATCATGATCATGTTCCCCTCTCCAAATAGATGGCCGAGCTCCAACGTCAGAAGATAATCGCAAAAATAGAGTCGGCTCACTGATATTAATAATACTTACGGGGTTTTTTAAACCGATTTGTTGTGCGTTTTCCCAGCTTTACAGCATGGAGGCCACTTGGGAATTAATGTGGGTAAGTTCTTCAGATGAAAAGTGTGCGTGTCATTGTTTTTCCAAGTATCTCGTCATATAATAAGCTATACTCTGACTTCGGAGATTTGTTTCATTTTTATAAAAAAACCCTCACATAAACGGTTTGTTATGTTAGTGCTTGTTATAGCTGAAGACAATCTCAACACATCATTTTCACAATATCAACACATTTGTAGTATAGATCGTAGCACTTCACTGACTCAGCCCTTTTGGCCTAGTAACAAGTATGGAGATTTTCGTTAGCCATATGGTATGTACGACTTTAACCACACACAGTTATTATGCTCTATAAGGAATAAAAAGGGGTATGCTTGCATGTAAATTAGTGTATCATAATATCCAATATCTGCACAATTCTCCAGGTATGCTACTGTTAAAACAACCAAACTGAATAATTTGTAGGCATTGAGGAATTGTTCCTTATCATCGCGCAGGCGAAGTGTATGTAACGAAAAGCGTTCAACTACCACCCAACGAAAAAGAGTGTCCCTCAATGCCCAGGTGTGTCCAAATTTAGAAACACAACCCTGCAACAAGACTCTGATCGCATGGGAGGTAATCCAATTACCGCCCTCTCACAAATCCTTTTCAGCTTGCTCAAGAGACGGACTGAAGGGTGGTTTTATTATTTTTTTTAAATGCTTTTTTTGGGTTTTTTTGCTGCCTCATTTTTTGTGAAGCTCCTGTGCTATTGTTCCCATGCCGCTCATTTCACTCTCTCCACCCCAATCCATACCCAGATTCGTTATGCTGCATTCCCAGGGTCGAAAGTTCACAGGAAGCCTATCTTTGTCAGGCCGCCGTAGGGCCACCAGCCAGAAAGGACCCTGCTCTGCTGCTGGGTCTCTTTGGTGGTGTTCAGTGAAGCCTGTTCTGAGCTAACATACGCAGGAAACTCACCTACTAAGCCATCCCCCCTACTGACGACAAGATTTATTTATTTATTTTATTTTATTCTTTTATATCAAGGATAATGGATTAACCAATTATATAATTTTTTAAAAACCAGTCCCCGTGTGTATGCGGTTTTGTAAATCCTGTCATCTGTTCCCGCCCGCACACAATGGCTTACTCTTACGAAAAGCGGAACAGGATTTAACGTTGTGCGCAAGATGTTCTGCGTGCGTTCGCGCACGGGGCCTCGGTTTATAGTCTCATCCGAAGGACAAGAGGGGCAGGGTAGCCGGATGGTTAATGCTGCGCATTGCGCTCACGAGCTAACGGCCCGGGTTCGAGCCTAGGTTCGAGCCTCAACCAAGACGCCCGTTCAAGGGGATTTTTTTTTTCCTCCTGGAGTTAACATCAGTGCTGACCCCACTCGCCCCGAAAATCCTTCAGATGAGACTCTAAACTGAGATCCCACGAGCGAGCGCGTGCAGAAACATTCTACAGCACATGGTAAAAACCTGCTCCGCCTTTCGGTAGGAGTAGGCCAGTTGTCCCGGCGAGAAGGGATGACTAACATTGACAAAAAAACGAAGTATGCATACGGGGACTGGATGTTAAAAAGAAAGTATATGAATGCTTGTTCCATTAGCCTCGAAATCTTCTTGTTCTTCTTGTTCTTCTTGTTCTTCTTGTTCTTGTTCTTCTTGTTCTTCTTCTTCTTGTTCTTCTTCTTTTAATAATAATAATAAAACTTTTGTTGTTGTTGTTGTTGTTGTTGTTGTTGTTGTTGTTGTTCTTCTTCTTCTTCTTCTTCTTCTTCTTCTTCTTCTTCTTCTTTCTTCTTCTTCTTCTTCTTCTTCTTCTCTCTCTTCTTCTTCGCATTCTTCTTCGAACACTCAGAAAGCAAAAAGTTATCAGTTACTATGAGCGAAAAATGCTTCACGCTGCCGCGTAACGCGCCTGACAAGTCAGGCCCAGCACATCCGACTTTGGCACAAGAGCCACAGAAAAGAACACGGGGGAAAAAAACAGCTCAGGGCGGAGCCAGACTGAGCGAGATATGGCCCACATAGGCGGGGGGGGGGGGGGGGGGGGGGGGGGTGGGGGGGGGTGACCATTTTCGACAAAGTGTCTTAGCTCTGAAAGTTATCGGCGCAAGGCCCCGAATAGGAGAGAGAGAGAGAGGGAGATGAGAGGCAGAGAGAGAGAGAGAGAGAGAGAGTGAGAGAGGAGAGGGAGAGAGAGAGAGAGAGACTCCACATGATGCTAAATGGAAGGAAGAAGAATTGCGGAGAGAAGAAGAAAAAGAAGAAGAGAAGAAGAAGAAAAGAGAAGAAAAGAGAAGAAGAAGAAGAAGACGAAGAAGAAGAAAAAGAAGAAGAAGAAGAAAGAAGAAGAAAAAAGAAGAAAGAAGAGAAGAAAGAAGAAGAAGGAAGAAAAAAGAAGAAAAGAAGAGAGAAAGAAGAAAAAAAGAAGAAAAGAAGAAGAAGAAGAAAGAAGAAAAAAGAAGAAGAAGAAGAAAGAAGAGAAAAAGAAGAAAAGAGGAAGGAAGAAGAAGAAGAAAAAAGAAACATGAGGCAAAAAGAGAGTTTGCCTCTGGCGGGTTTCGAGGGTGGGGGTGGAGGTGAGGAAGGAGGGGGAGGAGGCAGTTAGTGGAGGGGATGGGGGTTTTAAGGGGGAAGTGGGGAGTTAAAAGGGGTGAAGTAAGGAAGTTAAGGGGGAAGTTAGGGGGAAAGGGGAAAGGGTGAGTTAAAGGGGGAAGGGGAGGGTTAAGGGGGAGTGGGGAGTTAAGAGGGAGGGGGGGAGTTAGGGGGAGGGGGGAGTTAAGGGGGAACGGGAGTTAAGGGGGAACGGGGAGTTAAGGGGGAAGGGGGAGTTAAGGGGAAGGGGGAGTTAGGAGGGAGGGGAGTTAAGAGGGGAACGGGGGGGAGGGGTTAAGGGGGAAGGGGAGTTAAGGGGGGAAGGGGAGTTTAGGAGGGGGGGGGGAAAGGAAGAAGAGTTCAGGGGGAAGTTAAGGGGGAGGGGGGGAGTTAAGGGGAGGGGGGAGTTAAGGGGAAGGGGATGTTAAGAGGGAGGGGGAGTTGAGGAGAGAGGAGAGAGGAGAGGGAGAGGGGGAGTTAGGAGGAGAGAGAGAGAGGGGAGGGGGAGTTTAAGAGGGAGGAGGGAGTTGAAGAGAGAGAGAGAGGAGAGTAGAGAGGAGAGGAGGGGAGTTAAGAGGGAAGGGGGGAGTTGAAGGGAAGTGGGGGGGGGGGGGTTAAGGGGGAGGGGGGTATAAGGGGGAAGTGGGAAGTTAAGGGGAAGGGGGAGTTAAGGGGGAGGGGGGAAGTTAAGGGGAAGGGGGAGTTAAGGGGGAGGGGGGAGTTTAGGGGGAAGGGGGAGTGTTAAGGGGGAGGGGGGGAGTTTAGGGGGGAGGGGGAGTTAAGGGGGAATAGGAGTAGGGGTGGGGAAAATGTGGAGTTAAGGGGAGAAGGGAGAGTAAGGGGGGGGGGGGAGACCAACCACGTTAGGAAACGGATGTAGTTGCAGATGGTGGGGTGGGGGATGGGGGGGGGGGGGGGGGTGGGGATATGATTAGAACTACGCAGGAGGCGCCGTACTTGTGGCGACGACGTGGTTTCTTCTTTTTGAGGGTTAGTGAGAGCAGCCCCGGGTGTTTTTTTTTTACACATTAATATAATAATCAGCTGTAAAAAAAAAAATTAAAAAAAAAGTGGGTTTTTTTTGTCCCTTTTTTCTTTCCTCTTACCATCCCCTCCCCCCCCCCCAAAAAAAAAAAAAAAAAATTTTTTTTTTTTTTTTTTTAAAATCCTCGGCAAGTGTTTCCGAGGTTTACCAATGGTGGTGGAAGGGGGGGGGGGGGGGGGGGGGTATTTTTTTTTTTTTTTTTTGGCGAGAGACCTTTTTTTTCTTTTTATTCTTTTACCCACAATGAAGGGTTAGCCGCATTCCGAGTTGGGGGATGGTTGTCTAAAACACGACATGCGGTTTTTCATTTGTTATTTGTTTTTTGTTGTAAAAAAACAACAATTGCTATCCCTTCTACCGCCACCACATGGCTACTCTTATGAAAGGTTAGACTAGACCGCGGCGGGGTTTCAACGCGTGGCGCAAAGACAACCGTGTGAATACGATCGGCGCTCGCGCCCGCGCGTACACACACACACACACACACCACCAACACACACACACACACACAACACACACAACAACACACACACACACCACACACACACTCACACCCACACACACACGACGGGAACTATGGTCTGCAAAAAACAACAATAGTTCATGCGGGGGGAAACTTTTTATTTTTTTTTTTTTTTAGCTTTGGTGGAGGGAGTGGAGGGGGAGTGGAGGGGAGGGGAGTAAGGGGGAGTCAAAAATGTGTTAACTCGTGAGGCTGGGGGGGGGGGGGGGGGAAAAGGGGGGGGGGGGGGTAAATAAAAAATTTCTCCCTTTGAACGGCCTTGGGCTTGTGGCTAGAAACGGCCATCCCCTGCAAGCACAACGCTCCAATCATAGGTTTCCCCTCCCCCCCCCTTCCCCCCCCCCGTCCCCCCTCCTCCCCCTCTCTTCCTCCTCCCCCAAACCCCCCTTCCCCTCCTCCCGCACCCCTATCCCCCCCCCCCCCCCCCCCCCCCCCCCCACCCCCCCACCCCCCTCCGTGAACTCCCATCCCAAATCATTTTGTTCAATGTGTGTTTTTTTGTGTGGTGGGGGGGGGGGGGGGGGGGGGGGAGTGTGAGCGCAAGATGTTACGCCGGTTTTGTTTTTGTGTGTGGGGTGTGTGTGTGTGTGTGGTGTGTGTGGTGCGCTTAGAACTTTCGGTTTATCACTGCGTGCAAAAAAAAAAAAAAAATTTTAAAAAACCAAATTTTCTTTTAGAGCAAAACCAGGGAATAAACCCCAAAAAAAACCACCCCCACACCCACACCCTGCCCCCCACGCCACTCCCACACCCCCATCCCCACCACCCCACCACCCCCCCAAACCCACACACCCTCCCCAACACACAAACACCCCACCACCACCACCACAACACACAACACCCCAACACACACACAACCACCACACACCACACACCACACACAACACACACACCACCACCACCACACCACCCCCAAAACCACACACACCACACACCCTCTCTCTCTCTCTTCTCCCCTCCCACACACACACACACCACCACCACACAAAACCACACACCACCACCCCACACCCGCCGCCGCCTGCACCACAACACACCCACACCACCACACACACACACACACCACAACACCACACACACTTCGGTGAGCTATAAACCGGCCCCCCGGTCAAAACGCACGCAGAACTCTTGCGCTTTTCGTAAGAGTATTTGGGAAGAGTGACAAAATTGAAAAAATTCATGCCCCAGGGGTAGGGGTTTTGTAAAAAAGTACACAAGTGTTTTTTCCCTTATCCTCAATTAAAAAAATTTAAAAAAAAAATTAACACACACCACGCAGCATCCACACACAAAAACCCCAAAACCCAACAAACACACACACCACACACCCCCCCCCCAAACACCAAAAACCCCCCACCACCCCAAAACAAAAAACCCCCCCCCCCCCCCACACCTCAACCCCCCCCCCCCCAAAAACAACCCCCAACCCCCAAACACTTTTAAAAACCAAAAAACCCCCCCAAAAAACCCCAAACACCCCCTCCCCCCCCCCCCCCCCCCCAACCCCCCCAAAACAAAAAAACCCCTTTTTAACCCCCCCAAACGCAAAACCCCAATTAACCTCCCCTTCCCCCCCCCTCCCCTTTTTCCCCCCCCCTCTTCCCTTTTTTTTAACCCCCCCCCCCCCCTATCCCCCCAAAAAAAACTCTTTAAAATTTCCCCCATTTAAATAAACCCTTTCCCCCCCCCGGGGGGGGGTTGCCCGGGAACCACTACGCATTTTTCCCATTTATTTCCCTCCCCCCATTACCTAAACCCCCAAAAACCCCCCCTTTTGTCCCTAAATTTTTTAAAAAAAAAAATGGAAAAACGAAAAACGCAAAAAAAAAAAAAAAAGGGTTGCAAAAAGGGGGGGGAAATTTGGTAAAAAAAAGGAAAAAATTCAAAAAAAAAAAAAAAGGGTTGACCCAAAAAAAAAAGGGGAAAAAAAGGGGAAAAAAAAGGGGGAAAATTCGAAGTGCAAAACAGGGGGTACTGAAAAGGTGCCCAAAAAGGGAAAAGTTTAAAAGGGAAAAATTCAAAAAAAAAGGGGGTGCAAAAAAAAAAGGGTTTCAAAAAAAAAGGGGTTGCGTCAAAAAAATGCCGAAAAAGGTGGGGAAGAAGAAAAAAGGGGGAAAGGAAACAAAAAAAAAGGAAAACAAAAGGGGAAGAAAATTTCGAAAAGGGGGAGAGAAAAAAAAAGAAAGCAAAGAAAAAAGCAAAGGGGGAAAAATTCAAAGAAGAGGGGGAAAAAAAAGAAGAAAAAAATTAAAGAAAAGATTGCAAAAAATAGAAGAAATTCAAAGAAAAGGGAAAAAAAAGAAAAAAGAAGGAAGCCTTTAATACCCCCCCAAAAAAAAAACCTCCCCCTTTACCACTTCCCCCATAAAAAAAAAAACAAAAAACAAATTAAAAAAAAAAAATGAAAAAAAAACCCATAACAACCTCAACCCCCTTACCAGGGGCAATTGCAGACAGGAAAAAACTCCGAACTAACTTGAACACCTTCCCCATCTCTCACTCTCCCCTTTCTCCCCTTCTCCCAGTTAACCTCATCTCCCCCCCAACAAACCCCCCCCCCCCCCCCCCCCTCTCCTCCTGCCATCCCCATAATCTCTAATTTGAAATAAAAATCTCTCAAGATGTTTGAACGATTTTTCCACTCGGCCCTTTTCTCGTTCAGTTTTACTACAATTCTCTCTTATGCCCTCTAGTCTAGTCGGATGCGCGGGGCCTGACTTGTCTGGCGCTTAACGGGCCAGCAGTCGTTTCCGTTTTCATGCGTTCCCACAGCGGTCGTTGACGCACCGTTACCCCAACAGCGGTCGTGAAGCGTTCGTCGTCGTTTTTCGAAAGCGTTCGTATTACGCCGTAAGCGTGACACCACCAGCGTGTCCGTGTTGACCGTTGTTGCGTGACCCAGCCCGTTCGTCCTTAGCGTGGACCCAAGCGTGACCGCGCATATTTTCGCTCATATTAATTAACCGCGGAGCTGCATGAGCGCGCGCTCCCGTCATGTAGTGCGCCCGCTATGGCGCTCTTCCTTGCGCATGTGTGCGGCGCAATCACAGGCCGGTTGGGGGGGAACGATTGACAAAATGTCCGGTGGGAACTACGGATGACAAAATGTGCCCAAAAACGGCCATACAAAACGGGGGACTGGATAGTTGCTGCCTGAGCGGTACGACGCAGAAGAAGGAAGAAGATATGCAACAGAGAAACACGCAAGAAAGAAGACTGAGCCAAAGAAGAAGAGATGAAAGAAGAAGAAGAAAAGAAGAAGATTGTAAAGAAGAGGAAGAAGATTGCAAAGAAGTAAGAAGAAATGCAAAGAGACGAAGAAAAGAGAAAGAAGGGAAGAAGAAGGAGGAGGAATGCAAAAAAAAATCCAGAGGGGAATAATGAAGAAGGGATAGCAAATATGCAAAGAAGGATTAGAGGAAGAGATGAGAAGATGAATGCCAAAAATGAGGAAGAAGAGGAGAAAAGAAGAAAGAAGAGAAGAAGATTGCACAAAGAAGAAAAGAAGATTGCAAAAAAAAAAAAGAAGAAGAAGTAGCAAAGAAGAAGGAAAGAAGAAGATTGCAAAGAAGAAAGAGGAAGAAGATTGCAGTTGAAGAAGAAGAAGATTGCAACAGAGGGGGGGGAGAAGATTGCAAAGAAGAAGCATGCAAAACAGAGGAGAAGATAGCAATAAGAAGAAGATGAATGAAAGAGAAGAAGAAGATTGCAAAGAAGAAGAAGAAGATTGCAAAGCAGAAGCGGAAGAAGATTGCAAAAAGAAAGAAGAAGATTGCAAAGAGAGGAAGGAAGATTGCAGTGAAGAGAAGAAGATTCCAAAGACGAGGAAGAAAGATTGCAAAGAAGAAGAAGGCATGCAAAGAAGAAAGAAGATTGCAAAGGATAGAAGAAGATTGCAAAAGAAGAGGAAGAAGATTGCAGATTGCAAAGAAAGATGAAGATGCCAAAGAGAAGTAGAATGCAAAAGAAGAAGCAGCTAATTGCAAAGAAGAAGACAGATTATTGCAAAGAAAAGAAGACTGCAAAGAAGAAAGAAGAATGCAAAAATAGGAAAGAAAATTGCAAAGAAAGAAGAAGCATGCAAAGAAGAAGATTGCAAAGACGAGGAAGAAGATTGCCAAGAAGAGCAGAAGACGAAGATTGCCAAAGAAGAAAAAAGAAGATTGCCGAGAAGAAGAAGAAGGAATGGCAAGGAAGAAGAAGACGGAATATTCAAAGAAAGAGGGGAAGAAGAAGATTGCAAAGACGAGGAAAAGAAAGCAAAGAGGAAGACATGCAAGGGAAGAAGAATGCAAAAAAGAAGAAGTTTGCAAGAAGAGGAAG
>CM054162.1:29520663-29525663 GCA_028751875.1 Rapana venosa
CAGGAGGGACCGCAGAATTTGCTCCAGTCTTTCAGTGCGTCTCCGCCCACCTTGGCGTTCCAGTCTCCCTGGATGATCAAGATGTCTTTCTTGTTCATCTTATCGATGATGCCCTGTAGTTGGTTGTAGAATTCCTCTATGACTTCATCATCGTGATCCAGCATATTGAGGGCAGCACCCATCTCCTCTCCCTCGCTGCTTTACCTTCCCTGACCCTAAAGAGGGCAGGTACCCATTTACAGCTGGGTGAACTGGGGGAACTGTACTGAAGCCAAGGCGCGCAAACGGTCACCCATCCAAGTGGTAACCACGCTCGATGCTGCTTTAAAACCTTAGCTTGGGGGAAAGCGAGTGCTCTGACCACTGAGCTATCCCGGACCCCGAGTTTCTACTAAGTGAATGATTATGCAAATTACACATTGTGTCTCTGAGCCCATAATTTTATGGCCCCAGACAGAGCTATCGCAGAGACATACGCCCATTCAAGGGTATGTTGCCCCCTGGAGTTAACATCAGCGCCGACTCTTATTTCCCCTGAAAAGTTCTTCACATGAGACTATAAACCGAGGCTCCGTGCGCAAACGCATGCAGAACATCTTGTGTGCACACGTTAAAACCTGATCTGCCTTTTCAAAAAAACAACTTTTTTTTCGAGGATAATGGAATAAGCACTCATGTGCTTTTTTCCCCATCCAGTCCCCGTGTGTATGCAGTTTTGTAAATTTGTCATCCGTTCCCACCGGCACACAGTGGCCTACTCTTCCGAAAAGCGGAACGGGTTATAACGTGCGCGCAAGATGTTCTGCGTGCGTTCGCACACGGGACCTCGGTTTATAGTCTCATTCGAAGGACTTTTAGGGGGTAGTGGAGTCGGCACTGAAGTTAACTCCAGAGGAAAAATCCTCTTGAACGAGAATCGAACCCGGGTCAGCAGATCACGAATACATCACTTTAACCACCTGGCTATCCCGTCCTCCGTTTCGGAAGAAGAGTAGGCGATTCGTGCCCATAAGAACGAACGATCAACAACCCCCCCCCCCCCACTCCCCCCCTCCCCCCAACCCCCCCCCCCCCCAAACAAAACAAAACAAACAACCAAAAAAAAACCCAACCCCCCAAAAAACTAGACCCCCCCCCTCCCCCCCCCCCCCCCCAACAAAAAACAAACAAACCAAAAAAAACCTCTCTCCCAAACCCAAAACAAAACCCACAACAAACAAACAAACAAAAAAACCGGCATGCAAACTAGTATTGTGTATTATTAAACACCCCTCCCACATATTAATTTAGCAAAACTGTCGCATACGCAAAATTTTTCACCATCAGTGAAACTTTGAAGCTCTAACTGAGGAATAACAAAAAATGAACAGTACATCACACAGCAAGTCAAGTCAAGTCAAGTCAAGTCAAAAACACTTTAATCTTCCCATGAAGGGCAATTACAATACTGACAGGCACATTGATACGTAGAACTATCTCGAAAGACCCAAGAAAAAATACAGTTCAAATTGGTAAGATTATTGTGAAGATAATTTTATTATGAAGATTATTTATTATATTAATGTTATTTATCATGAAGATGATTTATTAGGAAGATTTTTTATTATGAAGATTATTTATTATGAAGATGATTTATTATGAAGATTATTTATTATAAAAATGATTTATTATGAAGATTATTCATTATGAAGAAGATTTATTATGAAGATCATTTATTATGAAGATTATTTATTATGAAGACTATTTATTATAAAGATTATCTATTATGAAGATTATTTATTATGAAGATTATTTATTACGAAGATGATTTATTATGAAGATTTTAAAAATAAAGTTTCTTTATTATGAAAAATTATTTATTATGAATATTATTATGAAGATGATTTATTATGAAGATTACTTATTATGAAGATTATTTATTATGAAGATTAAAAAAAATTAAGTTTATTTATTATGAAGATTATTGATCATATCATGAAGATTACTTTTTTAATTTAGTTTATTTATTATGAAGAATATTTTTAAAAAATTAAGTCTATTTATTATGAAGATGATTTATTATGAAGATTATTCATTATTAAGATTATTTAATCTTTCAATACATTCTCAAGGCAAACTTGCTCCCCTTTGGATCAGTGGTCTAGAGATAACGCACCTGCCTAGAAAGCCAAAAATTCCGGGTCGGAAGTGTGCGGTGGTTCGATCCCCGTTTCGACCCGAAACTTTTCTCCCAGCCATTAGACCGTGAGTGGTGGTCTGGGTGCTAGTCTTTCGGATGAGACGATAAACCGAGGTCCCGTGTGTAACACATAATTATTTAGCGCACGTGAAAGCAAGAAGAGAGTTGTCCCTGGCAAAATTCTGTAAAAGAATCCACTCTGATGGGTGTCCCATAAACCTATGAGGTCGTAGGGGAGCGAGACGTCAGAGACCTCAACTTTTCAAGGGGCCAGCATAGTGAGGGCAGTGGCGCCCATCTCCTCTCCTTCGCTGCTTTACCTTCCCTGACTCCTAAAGAGGGCAGGTACCCATTGACAGCTGGGTGAACTAGGGGACTGTTCTGAAACCAAGGCGCACAAACGGTCACCCATCCAAGTGGTAACCACGCTCGACGCTGCTTAACTTGGCTGGGATGGGGGGAGGGGGGGGGGGGGGAGGGAAGCGAGTGCTCTGACCACTGAGCTATCAAGTCCCCATAGCAAAATACAGTTGCAGACAGGAAAAGAAAAAAAAATCATGGGTAGCGCTGGTCTTGTGGCGACGCGCTCTCCTCGGGGAGAGAGAGCAGCCCGAATTTCAGGCAGAGAACTCTGCCGTGACTGTAAGGGGTATAAATAACTAAATTAATACATAAATGAAGTAATTGGAGACTCTGGTACGGGCGATTAAATCCCTCACAAGTCCCCTACACAAAAAATCCAAATAATAAATCAGACATTTCTCTTTTCGGAACATTATAGCCCTACTAACACAATACCCCAACAGTATCAACAACACAGCACCACCAACAACAATAATAATAAATTATGGGGTGAAGGTCAGTTTTGTTTTCTCTCCCCTTGCCTTGTGGGTTCGTTAACCGGATCACCCCTACCCTGGCGAAAATTCGCACCACGGCCAAAAAAACGATTACTGAAGCAGAACCTCAAGAGAATGGATGGATGGATATAAAAAGACACAATCCACCCTTCAAAACCGGGTCTTGATAGTACTAGCAGACAAAAAGCGGGTGGAAGGGGGTGGGGGTGTATGTAAGGAGGGGTGGGTGGTGGGTGGGGGTGTTTAGGGGGTGGGGAGAGTTAGGGTTATGGGAGGGGAGAAGTGAGTGGGTGGGAAGGGGGGGTAGGGTCAACGGTCAAGATGACGGATAACCTGAGGATTGTTTTTTTTCCCTTCGGAACACAAGGTTTTTTTTGGGTTTTTTTAACCCTGTATGCCTCTTGTTTTGTGGCTTTTCTGTCTTTCTGTTTGTCTGTGCCTCTGTCTGTCTGTTTTTCTGTGCCTCTGTCTCTGTCTCTGTATCTGTCTGTCTCTCTCTGTAGGTCTGTCTCTCTCTCGGTATGTCCGTCTGTCTCTCTGACTCTTTCCTCTCTCTGTTTCTGTGTCTGTCTGTCTGTCTGTCTCTGACTCTGTCTCTCTCTGTGTTTCCTGTCTCTGTCTCTGTCTACCTGTCTGTTTCTCTCTATCTGTCTGTAAGTCTCTGTCTCTCTCTATGTGCATTGTCTCTCTGTTCTCTTTGTGTCTGTCTGTCTCTGTCTCTTTCTGTTTCTGTCTGTCTCTCTCTGTGTGTCTGTGTCTGTCTGTCTGTCTGTCTGTCTCAGTCTCTCTGTCTGACTTCAATTTACGTCTGTTCACTTCTAGTAATATTAAACGAGGAGGAAAAATGGAGGGGTAGATGTCTTATTTAACCCCCCCCCCCCAAAAAAAACCAAAAACAACAACAACCAACAACACACCCAAACAACCCCTCCCACCCCCCCACCCCCCATGTTTAACAAAAAAATCACATAAAGAAATTTGGCAATGCAACAGGAATTATAAAAGCATGAAAACAAGTCATTAACGTTAATGCAACTATAACAAATGTCCTAAGGGACTGCGATAAAGACCTTTCACAATTTCAAATGCCAGTTTTACAAATTTATACAGACGGATCACGTCTAGATAATCAAGAAACAGGTTCTGCTTTTGTTATACAAGCGTTGAAAATTGAAAAATCATACTATGTTGGTAAATATCACTCGATATTTTGTATATTTGTCCGTCGTGTTCGACGATGACCTCCAAAACAGCAGAGGAGGCAGCTGCTGTTTCGGAAATAGGGCAGAAATTTGATTATAGTGGAGATGCCTTGCCCGCAGTACATCCCCACTCTCTCAGCCAAGAGGACATAAGGACAGTCAGCGTTGGAGATGTTCTCCAAAGGTCAACCAGCCCCCAGGGCTGCAGCACATAAGGACTGTGCAAGTCAAGCCTCCTAGTCAGAGAGTCACAGTCGATCACTAAAGACTAAGCTGTGAAGTGGAATTCCATGAATGGGAAAGAAAGCCACTGGTCATACAGCCTCTCACTTTGCTGTTGCCCCCAGCGTCAATGGTTTAATCAAGAACTGTGATAAAGCCCAGGCGCTGACGGCACGATATTTACAGCAAAACTAAAAGCAATATTAATGGGTCTTACTTATATTTTTGATTTGCCATTGTATATAGTTATTTCAGATCCTTCTTTGCGTTGATTCTAAGTCGGTGTGTGTGTGTGTGTGGTGTGTGTGTGTGTGTGTGTGTGTGTGTGTGTGTGTAAATGATGACAGGCCTGTATGTCATAAGGATACTTAATTGTGCTGTCAAGGTCATGCCTGTGTGTGTTACTCGTTTCTTCACGTTTTTGTTTTTTATGTTTGTTTGTTTGTTGGTTGGTGATGGTAGTGATGATGATGATGGTGATGAGATGGGATGATGATAGTAGTGGTGATGAAGGTAGTGGTGGTGGTTTGGGATATG
>CM054162.1:29530663-29535663 GCA_028751875.1 Rapana venosa
GAAGAGAGAGAAAGAGAGAGAGAGAGAGAGAGAGAGAGAAGAGAGGGAGAGAGAGGGAGAGAGAGAGAGAGAGACAGATAGAGAAGAGAGAGAGAGAGAGAGAGGGGGGGGGAGAAAGAAGAGAGAGAGAGAGAGAGAGAGAGAGAGAGAGAGAGAAGAGAGAGAATGAATTGAAATGTAATGAATGAAGATCTTGTTTGAGAGAGAGAGAGAGAGAGAGAGGGAGAAGAGAGAGAGGAAGGAGAGAGGAGAGAGAGAGAGAGAGAGAGAGAGAGGAGAGAGAAATCTACTCCGAAGGCTGAGTGTGGCTAGCTAGGTTTTTGAAAAAGGTAAGGAAAAAAAAAAGGGGGGGGGTGGGTGGGGGTGAATTTGTGGGTGGGGGGGGGGGGGGGGGGGGGGGCGAGGTGGAGGTGTCCAGAGACACTTTGCTTTGGAAGTTTTTTGGTATGGGGGGTAGTATGTTTGAGGGTGCGTTTATCTACTTTCTCTGTGTGTTGTGTGTGTGTGTGTGTGTGTGTGTGTTTCTCTCTCTCGCTCTCTTCTCTCCTCCTTCTCTCTCATCTCTCTCTCTCCTCTCTCCTCCTCTCTCGCTCTCTTCTCTTCAAAAGATCCACCATTTCATTCATTCATTCAGTCACATTCATGTTCTCTCTTCTCTCCTCTCTCCCTCCTCACTTCGCGCCGCGTCCCTCTCTCCCTCTCCTTTCCTTGTCTCACTCCCTTTCTCGCTGCTTCCTCTCCCTCTCCTCTTTTTTCTCTCCCTCGCTCTTTTGGACGTTTCGCAGTTCGGTCTCTCTCCCTCCTCTCTTCTTTCTCTTTCTCTCCCTTTCGCTCTTTCTTCCTCTCCCCTTCTCTACCTTCTCTCCTTTCTTTTCTCTCCCCCCCGCCTCTCTTCCTCTCTCTCTCTTTCTCCTCATCCTCTCCTCCTCCTCCCGTCCCCTCTCCTCTTCTCCCTCTCCCACCTCTCCTCTCTCACCTCTCTCTCTCTCTCCCTCTCTCTCTCTCTCTTCTTCAAAAACCATTCATTCACCCATTCATTCTTCATTTTTTTTTCTCTCTCTCCCCCTCACTCAAAAGATCATTCATTCATTCATTCATTCTCTCTCTCTTTCCTCTCTCTCCCTCCCTCCCTCCCTCCCCTCCCTCTCCCTTCCCCTCTCCCCCCCCTCCCTCTCCCCTCCCCCCCCCCCCCCCTCCCCCCCCCTTCCCCCCCCTCCCACCCTCCCCCCCCCCTCCCTCCCCCCCCCCCCCCCCCTCCCCACACTTTAAACCCCCTCCCGACTCGTCCATAGTCCCTCCCCCTCTCCCACCCCCTCATCCCCCCCTTCCCTCCCCCTCCCCCCTCCCTCCCTAACCCCCCCCCCCCCCCCACCCCACACACACAACACACAAAAATTAAACACTCCTACGGTCTCTGTCCATTGTTCACACTTCAATCAGCCGTGAGTTATTATTGCGAGTTAATTCTTTGCTGGTCATAGCGGTCAACTCTGGGAGACTGTACTTGTAAACAGTCCGTCCCATTGTCCAGAAGCCCTCAAGTGTGTGGTTTTTTTTTTTTTTTTTAAAATGACACTGACCCCAAGTTTAAAAAACATCCGACAGAGGGGTGGGTGGAGTGGGTGTGGGTGGTGTGGTGGATGGGTGGGGGATGGGGTTTGGGGGGGGGGTGGAGGCTATGGATCAACCGTCACTAAACAAACACGTGATGGTTGTGGCCAAGTGGTTCAAAACCGTTCGAACTTCAAAACCCCAGGGGGTCCTTGAATTCCCTGGGTTCGAGTCTTTTGGTTAGTAGGCGTTTTGTGTGTGGTGTGTGTGTGTGGTGAATTTAAGGGTGGGGGATTTTTGTTTCTGTGTGTGTGGGTGTGTGTCTGTGTTTCTGTGTGTTGTGTGTGTGGTTGTGGTGTGTGTGTGTTTTGTGTGTGTGTGTTTGTCTCTGTGTCTCTGTGTGCTGTGTCTCGTCTGTCTGTATCAAAACATCATTTTATTTATTTTATTTTTTTAAAATATATTTTGATTTTATTCTTTTATATCGAGGATAATGGAATAAGCACCTATGTGGGTGTTTTATTAAATATTTTTACATCCAGTCCCTCCTGTCTGTATGAGGTTTTGTAAATTTGTCATCCGTTTCCCACCGGCACACAACGGCCTACTCTTACGAACAGCGGAACAGGATTTTAACGTGTGCGCAAAGATGTTCTGCGTGCGTTCGCTACACGGGGCCTCGGTTTATAGTCTCATGGGAAGGACTTTTAGGGAGAGTGGAGTCTGCACTGATGTTAACTCCAGGGGTAAGTATCCCCCCTTGAACGGGAATCGAACCCAGGTCGTCAGAAAGCGAGCACAATGGTCTAACCACTAGGCTATCCCGTCCTCCAAACAAGCAAGAAAACAAACGAACGACAGAACGAAGTGAGCGACAGGAGTAATCGGGTAAAGTGGCCTCCCCTGGTGGAAAATGGCGCCGACAAACGGTTTGCCTTTTCGGAAAGTTAGTGTAGCGTGAAACATTAACCTGAAAACCTCTGTCCCAAAACTAGTCCCATACTTCTTGTTCTTAATCTTGTTCTTTTTGTTCTTGTTGTTATTCTTGTTGTTGTTTTTCTTGTTGTTTTTGTTGTTCTTCTTCTTCGCAATTCATTGCAATTCTTCTTCTTTTAACTCTTCTTCCTCCTTCTTTTCTTGTTCTTCTTTTCTTAATCTTGTTGTTGTTGTTCTTTTTGTTATGTTCTTCTGTTCTGTTCTTCTTGTTCTTCTTCTTCTTCTTCTCTTCTTCTTTTTCTTCTTCTTCCCCCTTTCTCCTTCTCTTCTTCTTCTTGTTAATCTTGTTGTTGTTGTTGTTGGGTTTTTTCCCCCCTCCTCCTCCCCCTCCCTTTTTCCCTTCTTCTTCTTTTTTCTTTTTCTTCTTCTTCTTCTTTCTTTCTCCTCCTCCTCCTTCTTCTTTTCCTTCTTTTTCTTCTTCTTCTTCTTTCCTTTTCTTCTTCTTCTTCTTCTCTTCTTCTTCCTTCTTCTTCTTCTTTCTTCTTCGCATTTTCTTCTTCTTCTTCGATTCTTCTTCTTCTTCTTCGCATTCTTCTTCTTCTTCGCATTCTTCTTCTTCTTCTTTTTCTTTTTTGCGTTTGTTTTTGTTGTTGTTCTTCTTCTTCTTCTTCTTCTTCTTCTTTGCGTTCTTCTTTTCTTCTTTGCGTTCTTCTTCTTTTCTTTGCGTCTTTGTTTTTGTTGTTGTTCTTCTTTTTTTCTTCTTCTTCGCCAATTCTTCTTCTTCTTCTTTTTTTTCGCAATTCTTCTTCTTCTTCTTCTTCTTTGCGTTGTTGTGTTGTTGTTGTTGTTCTTCTTCTTCTTCGCTTCTTCTTTTTCTTCTTCTTTTTTCTTCTTCTTCTTCTTCTTCTTCTTCTTCGCAATTCTTCTTCGCAATTCTTCTTCTTCTGCTTCTTCCCCTTTTCTTCTTCTTTTTTCTTCTTTTCTTTTTTTCTTCTTCTTCTTCTTCTTCTTCTTCTTTTTTTTCTTCTTCTTTCTTCTTTCGAAATTTCCCTTCTTCTTCCTTCTTCTTCTTCTTCTTCTTCTTCTTCGCAATTCTTCTTTTTTCTTCTTTTTTGAGTTCTTCTTCTTTTTCTTCTTCTTCTTCTTTTCTTCTTCTTCTTCTTCTTCTTTTCTTCTCTTCTTTGCGTTTCTTCTTCTTTGCGTTCTTCTTTTTTCTTCTTTTTCTCCTCCTTCACCCTCCTCCTCATCATCATCATCATCCACACCACCACATCATCATCTCATCATCATCATCATCTTTTTTGTTTCTTCCTCCTCCTCCTCATCATCATCATCATCCTCCTCTCATCATTCTTGTTCTTCATCCTCCACCTCCTCCTCCTCCTCCTCCTCCTACTCCTCATCCTCCTCATCACCATCACCCCCCTCCTCCATCACCATCATCACCATCATCATCTCCTTCTTCTTCTTTCTGTCCGCCAGACCCACTTCACGGACGGCACCTTCCTGTCAGAGGACGAGGTGGTCAGGATCGGTCAGCGGGTCGGCTTGGACCCTGAGGAGGTTCGCGCCTGTATCCAGAACAAGGACAACATCGACACCGTCTGCAAAGAGAGCCAGTTCAACAAGGGCCGCGTCACCGGAAGTCAGTGTCCTGCCGCCGCCATTTTGGATGTGGCGCGGGGTGGGGTGGGAAGGGTGGTGGGTGGTGTGGGGGTGGGGTGTTGTGGTGGGTGGGGGTGTGTTGTTTGGGGGTGTGTGGGGTGTTGTGGTGGTGGTGTGGTGGTGTGGGGGTGTGGGGTGGGTTTTTGTGGTTTGTGGTGTGTTGTGTTGTAGTGTGGTGTGTTGTAGGGGTTGTGTGTTGTGTTGTTGTAGTGTTTGTGTGTGTGTGTGTTGTGTGTGTGTTTTGTGTGTGTGTTGTGTGAGTGTTGTGGTGGGGTGTTTATTTGTGTGTTCGTGTGTGTGTCGTCATTGAAGCTCTGTGTGTGTGTGTCGTGTATGGTGTGTGTGTGTAGTGTTGATTGTGTGTTTTGTGTTGTGTTTTTTTATTTTTATTATATTCTTTTTACTTGAGGTATATTTTGTGTTTTAGTTGTATGAATATCTTGATTTTTCTTTGTAAGATTTACGCTATTTAAATCCATTTTCTTCTCTTCTTCTTTCTTCTTTCTTCTTCTTTCTTATATCTTTTTCTCATTTCTTTATCTTCTGGGCTCTTGATTTTCATCTTTTTTGGTAATAGGCCACTCAAGCTGGTAGAACAGATGACCATATATTTAATAAATATTTATATATTATATTTGGGGGGTGGGGTGGATTGTTGGTTTTTTATAATATTATATATATATATATAATAAAATTATTTATATATTATATATAGTGTGTGTGTGAGAAAGTATGGAGGGGAAACAAGAGCAGGTAATCATTACAACATCATTCTCCTCATAAAAATTTATTTTTTTTGTCAAAAACCCCACAAAAAACCAAAATTTATACAAGATAAATGTGGTTGT
>CM054162.1:29555663-29560663 GCA_028751875.1 Rapana venosa
GGAGAGAGAGAGAAGAGAAAGAGAGAGAGAGAGATTTTATTCATAAAGGCCAACAGGCCCTTATGGACAAAGAACCAGACAAAGATTGACAGAGATAGAAGTGGGAGGGGAGGGGGTGTTGTTGAGAAAGAAGTATGCAGATAGACAGACAGACAGGCAGGCAGGCAGACAAGGCAGGCAGGTAGACAGACAGACAGACAGACACACATATACATACACACACGCAGCCACGCAGGCACGGACGCACGCACGAACGCACACACACACACAACACACATACAACACACACACACCGTCAAATATCAGAGAAACAGACAATCACACAGAGAGACAGACAGACTACAGAGATAGACAGAGAAACAGACAGACAGACAGACACAGACAGACAGAAACAGACATAGAGACTGACAGAGAAACAGACAAAAAAAACAGACAGAGACAGACTGACACAGAGAGAAAAACAGACACAACACAGACACACACACAGACAGAAACAACATATAACAGAGACTGACAGAGAAACAACAGACAGACGGACAGACACGCAGGCAGACAGACAGACAGACAACAGACAGACACGCAGACAGAGAAACAGACAGAGAAAAAGAGACAGACAAAGAAACAGACAGACAGAAAACAGACAGAGAGAGAAACATACATGCATACAGTCAGACAGACAGACAGACATGCATACAGACAGTTGTTGTTGTTGCTTCGATTTTACGTCTGTTCACTCAGTGATATTAGACGATGGGAAGGGGAGGGAAGGTAATACAGACAGGCAGTCAGACAGAGACGAACAGAAAAACAGACAGACAGACAGACAAAAAGACAGAGAGACAGACCGACAAAGACAGAAACAGACAGAGATACAGACACAAGCCTCACAAAGACTATCTTGTACTCTCTTCAGCAGATCTTTCTAAGGTGTTATCTCAACTATCACCACCACCACCACCACCACCACCACCCCTCCCCCACTCTATTCCCTACTCCGATTTTCTGTCCCAAATCTACCCCCCCCCCCCCCCTTCCCCAATCCGCCCCATCATTCTGTGCACACGCACGCACGCACGTTCACACACACACACAGAGACACGTACACACACACACACACACACACACACACACACACACACACACACACACACACACACACACACACACACACAGATGATAACACTAAGAGTGAACAGACGTTAAATTGAAGACACACACACACACACACACACACACACACACACACACACACACACACACAGCAGATGACACAGACATAACAAACACACACACAACAACACAACACACAACAAACAACACAAACACAACACACACAAACACAACACAACACAACACACACACCACAACACAAACACACACAAACACACACACACACACACACAACAACACAACACAACACAACACACACACACCACACAAACACACACACACACACACACCACACCAGAATTGCTCACTACATAATGCTGCTATACACATCTCAATTTGTTTCCAATTACACAGGAGCGGGAGGGGGAGGGGCTGGGGGAGGGGGTTGGGGGAAAGGAGGGATGGGGGGGGGGGGATAGATACAAAGGCAACCCTCCCCCCTCCCCCCCAAAAAAAAAACAACAAAAACCCAGACCTAGAGAAGCAGACTGACGACGCGAGAGCACGCATGCGTGCACGCGTGTGCGGACACACAGACAGACAGACAGACAGATCCCCCCCCCCCCTAACACACACACACACACAAACCACAATTCTCTCTCTCTCTCTCTCTCTCTCTATCTCTTCTCTCTCTCATCTCTCTCTCTCTCTCTTCCACTCCTCCTTTCTCTCTCTCAACAAAGTGTGTGTGTGTGTGTGTGTTTGTGCGTGTGCGCGCGTGTGTGCGTGCCGTGCGTGTGCGCGTGTGTGTGTGTGTTGTGGTGTTGTGCGTGCGTGCGTGCGTGCGTGTGTGTGGTGTGTGTGTGTCTTTTTAACTAGCTACATCATAATTATACATTTATGAATACGAAGTTCACTAAACATCTCTCTCTCTCTCTCCTCCTCTCCTCTCTCTCTCCTCTTCCTCTCTCCCTCTCTCTCTGTCTGTCTGCTTTTCTTTCTCTCTCTCTCTCTCCTCGTCTCCCCCCCCTCTTCTCTGTTCTCTCCCCTCTGCCCCCCCCTCTCCTCTCCTCTCCCTCCTTCTCTCCTCCACTCCTCCCCCCCCTCCCTCTCTCTGTCTGTATGTGTATGTAAAATATATCATCCTTCAGCCCCCAAGAACTTTATAACTCCACACTCTGCGTGTCTGTCTGTCGTCTGTCTGTCTGTCCCTCTCTCTGTCTGTTTCCCCCAACCCCCTCTCTCTCTCTTTCTCTCTCCCTCCCTCTCTCTCTAACCCCCCCCCCCCCCCCTCTCTCTCTACCCCCTCTCCATCCCCCTCTCTCTCTTCTTGTATTTTATGTGATGGTATTGTAGTATGTATATAATTATGTTGTGTATGTAATGTATGTATTATGTATTGTGTATGTAGTATGTATGTATGTATGTATGAATGTATTATGTATTATGTATGTATGTATTATGTATGTATGTATGTATGTATTATGTATGTATGTATGTATGTATAGTATGTATTATGTGCGTTATGTATGTATGTATGTATGTATGAATGTATGTATGTATGTATGTATGTATGTATGTATGTATGTATGTATGTTATGTATGTATGTATGTATGTATGTATGATATGTATGTAAGTATGAATGTATGTATGTATGTTATGTATGTATGTATGTATGTATGTATGTATGTATTGTATGAATGTATGTATGAATGTATGTAGTAGTATGTATGTATGTATGTATGTATTTATGTAATGTATGTATGTTTGTATGTATGTATGTAATGTATGTATGTATGTATGTATGAATGTATGTATGTATGTATGTGTATGTATATCATGATGTATGTATGTTATGAATGTATGTATGTATGTATGTATGTATGTAATGTATGTATGTATGTATGTAATGTATGAATGTATGTATGAATGTATGTATGAATGTTGATGTATGTATGTATGTATGAATGTAATAGTATGTATGAATGATGTAAATTAATACCTTACGCTCACTTCGCTGTTGTGTGTCTGTATGTTATGTCCACTTCTGTCCCTCCCTCCATTATTCTCTCTCTCTAATTAAACAGTTCGAGTTAGGAGTTTCATCGCCCCCTCTCTCTCTACGACCCCTCCCCCCCCTGTTCTTTTCTGATTGTGATATATGTATGTAAAATAATCATCTTCAACCCCAAGAATTTATAGACTCATCTACACTGTATGCTGTCCCTACCCCGCCTCCCCTTCTCTCACCTACTCTCTTCAATTCCCCCTCTGTCTGTCTCTATCTGTCTGTTATGTTCTCCCTCTCATTTCAATCCCACCCCCCCATCTTCTCTCTGTCTGTCTGTCATCTCTCTCTTTTCAATACCCCCTGTCTGTCTTATCTATCTCTATCTGTCTGTCGGTTTTTGAAATCCGTTTGTTCGTATGTTTATGAGAGTTGCATGCTGTATTGATTGAGATGCAGCGCTTCGATTTGTTTGTTGTTTTTTTTGTAAAGATTCACGCTATTATATAAATTCCATATTATTATTATTATCTCTACTCCAATCTTCGTTCCCTCTCTCTTCTCTGGTTCTCCCCACCTTCGTCTCTCACTCTCCCTCCCCCTTCTTTCATTACCCCCTTTCTCTGTCTATATCATTCTCGTACTCGTTTCCCCCACCCCCACCCCCCCCATCTTCTGCCACTCTCTTTCTTCCCTCTACCCTGTCTCCACGACCCCCCCCCCCCCCCCTCTCTCTCTGTATGTGTCTGTCTTTCTGTGTATGTAGTATATTTCTTTCCTACAAGAATTATAATCCACATTTAAATATTTATGTATTACATTATTGGTTTTGAATTTTTATGTTTAATTTGTAAATGAATGTTTTGATGGTATTGTATGTTATGTTGATGTATTTTTTGATTTATTGAAGTATTTGATGTTTTATGTTGTATTGGGAAAGTAAATGTATTAATTTTGTTTTTTTATTTTGTAAGATGTTATAATTTGTAATAATTATGATGGATGTTTTTAGTTGAGGATTTTATATGAATTTTATATGTATGATTTGGGAAATGGAAAAATGATTTTTGTAGTATTTGGTTTTTTTTGGGATTTTTTTGAATTTTGTTTATATTTGGGGGAAATTTATTTAATATATTTGTTTTAAAAAAAAGAAATTAGGGGTTTGATGTATTAGGGTTTTTTGTTTTTGTTTTATATAGGTGTTGATTTTTAATTTAAAGTGTTGTGTATTATGTTTAGAATTTTGTATATGTTTATGTTTTTTTGTATGTTTTAGTTTTGGAAAATTTGGAAATATTTTATTTTAAAAGTTTTTTAAAATATTTGAAAGTGTTTAAAATGTTTGGGATTTTTTATTTGTTTATTATTTTTTAGGATGAAAAGGAAGTTTTTATTTTTTAAATTTTTAAAATTTTTGTTTTTTAGTTTTTTGTTGTTGAGTTTATTTTTAAAAATTTTATGGTTTTTGGAAAGAGGGGTTTTTGAGAAAAAAAAGTATTAAAATGGTTGGATTATTTTGTTGAGTTTTAAAAAAGTATTTTTGTATGAGATGAAGTTTTTGATTTGTTTTGTTTTTGTTTTGATGTTTTTTATGTTGAGTTGTTGTTTGTTTGGGTTTTATGTTGGTTTTTTGTTGAGTTTTTTTTGTTGATGAAAAGGGGGTGTTGTTTTTTTTGAATGTAAAAATTTTTTTTAAAAAAATTTTGGTTTTTTTTTTGTTTTTTTGTAAATTTTTTATTTTTAAGTTGGGGTTTTTTGGGTTTTTTATTTTTTTTTTTGTTTTTTTTTTTTTTTTATGTTGTTTTTATTTTTCTTAGAAGTTTTATTTATGGTTTTTTTTTTTTTTTGTTTTTTTTTTTTTTTTTTTTGTTGTTTTTT
>CM054162.1:29565663-29580663 GCA_028751875.1 Rapana venosa
TTGAATGTACTGTGCTGTACTGGAAATGATTAAAACAGACAGACAGAAGGACGTACAGACACACACACACACACAGAGCTGCAATCTCAATTATCCATTATTTACAAGCTTCATTCAATTAAGGCCAGCAGACGGTACGGGCATCAAGTTTCCATATATACACTTTTATATCATCAATCATAACCTCTGCGACAATACCCATAAAAATCGCTATGGCGCTTTTAGCACAAGACCAAGACATTTACTACAACCGCGCATGCGTCTTCTTAGGCGACAGCAGTCATAAAAATCAGTGTTGTACTTTACGATCAGTTCGAGAACTTTTATCACAAGCCTTCGCGACAATAATATAGCCGTTAGGATTAATTACCCTCACGTCAACTCCGGTCATGATTTAGATGACGTGTTCATGAAAAACAATATTCGTATTTCATGCACACAAAACAGGCGCTGCTTTCCTTTCACTCTTCTGCTTTAGAGACTTGGCTGGCTGGTTGGATGCACAAGGGAAGTAATTTGACCTCCCCGGAGGTCGCTGCGAACTGCTTGTGTGCTATTTTGGGACGGTGGCGACAAGTTTGTTCCGCTAGTGTGCCGTGTGCAACTGTAGACTATCGATTCGTGGCAGAGAGAGAGAGAGAGAGAGAGAGAGACAGACAGACAGACAGACAGACAGACAGACAGACTTTAGCCCAAACCTAGTCTTACAATCTGTCAAGAGAGAGAGAGAGAGAGAGAGAGAGAGAGAGAGAGACAGACAGACAGACAGACAGACAGACAGACAGACGGATAGACAGACAGAATCATTGAATGATCTGTGATATACTGAGATACAGATTTTTAGGTCAAACCTAGTCTTACACTCTGTCAGAGAGAGAGAGAGAGAGAGAGAGAGAGAGAGAGAGAGAGACAGACAGACAGACAGACAGACAGACAGAGAATCAATGAATGATCTGTGATATACTGAGATACAGATTTATAGGTCAAACCTACTCTTACAGTCTGTCAGAGAGAGAGAAGAGAGAGAGAGAGAGAGAGAGAGAGGAGAGAGACAGACAGAGAGAGACAGAGAGAGACAGACAGACAGACAGACGGACAGACAGACAGAGACAGACAGACATAGATAGAGAGAGACAGCCAGACAGACAGAGAATCAATGTATGATCTGTGATATACAGGACGATACAGATTTTCAGGCCAAACCTAGTCTTACAATCTGTCACAGGGAGAGAGAGAGAGAGAGAGAGAGAGAGGAGAGAGAGAGAGAGAGAGAGAGAGAGAGGAGAGAGAGAGAGAGGAGTGTGTGTGTGTGTGTGGGGGGGGGGGGGGGGGGACAGAACAAAATTGCTGTGGCAACAGAAATGAGGCTTCTTCTTGTTCTTCTTGTTCTTCTTGTTCTTGTTCTTGTTCTTCGTGTTCTTGTTCTTCTCTTCTTGTTCTTCTTGTTCTTGTTCTTCTTGTTCTTGTTCTTGTTCTCCTCCTCCTCCTCCTCCTCCTCCTCCTCCTCCTTCTTCTTCTTCTTCTTCATGTTTTTTTCTTTTCTTTCTCTCTAACCCCCAAAATATGATTATGTTTCTTTGTTATTGTTGCTGTTGTTATGACTAACGCTGACGAATGTCAGAAGCCAACATGGCTGAGTGTACTGACTAATTATATATATATATATTATATATATATATATAATTATATATATATATATATATATTATTATTATTATTATTATTATTTATCTCTCTCTCTCTATATATATAATGTAAATTACGGACATAATAGAAATAAACAAATAATGGTGCTGAATGAATCAATCATTTTGATTAATCAATCCTTAAAATATCGAAGGATGACTTGCTTAATTGATTATTTCATTTTCATACCACTTTTAAGTCACGGCAGATTTCTCTGCGTGAAATTCGGGCTGCTCTCCCCTGGCAGAGCACGTCGCCACAAGAGCAGCGCCACCCATTTCCCCCCCTTTTTCCTGTCTGCAACTGTATTTGTTTCCCTATCAGAGTGGCTTTTTGTTCTACATCATTTTGCCAGGGACAACTCTCTTGTTACCGTGGGTTCTTTTACGTGCGCTAAATAATTATGTGTAACACACGGGACCTCGGTTTATCGTCTCATCCGAAAGACTAGCACCCAGACCACCACTCATGGTCTACTACATGGGGAAACAGTTTCGGGCCTAAACGGGATTCAAACCACTGCACACTTCCGACCCGGAATCTGCTAAGCCCAGTTTTTCTAGTCTTCCAGGTTAAGGAAATTCTTCATCCATATCACACACGCATAGTATCAACAACAACAACAACAACAATAAATAGAGATAGGCAGAGAGACAGAGACAGACAGACAGACAGAGATAGACAGACAGACAGAGAATCAATGAATGATCTTTGATGTATAGGAGGATACATATTTTTAGGCCAAGCCCAGTCTTACAGTCTGTCACAGAGAGAGAGAGAGAGAGAGGAGAGAGAGAGAGAGGAGACAGAGAGAGAGAGAGAGAGAGAGAGACAGACAGACAGACAGACAGACAGACAGACAGACAGACAGACAACAAGAGACAGAGAATCAATGAATGATCTTTGGGGTTCGGAACACAACAACAACAACAACAACAACAACAGCAACAGCAATAATGATAAGAAGAAAGAACAACAAAATAATAATAATAATAATAATAATAATAATAATAATAATGATAATAATAAAATGACGACGACGATGATGATGTTAACAATAACAACAACAATAATAACAACAATAAGTCTTGTTAAAAACTGAACCATCTTTTAAAAAAACACACCCTTTTATATGGTTTGAATAATATTCTTCCACACGAATTTGTTTCTTACTTGAGAAAATACTAAATTCATAATTATTACAATTCTTTATTAAATCAATATAATTGATGTCAAACTTGGACTGGGGATACTTCATCTCTTTTAGTAATATTTGTAAATGGATTCAATCCAGCATTTAAAAAAAAAATGTAATTTACTTTTTTATATCGAGGATAATGGAGTAAACACTTATTTGCTTTTTTTACATCCAGTCCCCGTGTGTATGCGGTTTTGTCAAATCTGTCATCAGTTCCACCGGCACACAATGGCCTACTCTTACGAAAAGCGGAAGAACAGGATTTAAAGTGTGCGCAAGATGTTCTGGGTGCGTTCGCACACAGGGCCTCGGTTTATAGTCTCATCCGAAGGACTTCATAAAAGTTTGAGTTGTATATGTAAGCGCTTCGATTTGTTTTTACTAGATTCAGCGCTATATAAATTTCTTCTTCTTCTTCTCTTCTTCTATTTATTATATTATTATTATTATTTTTGATTATTATATTATGTACCAAGCGTGGTGTTAGAAGATGTCAATCTTGCTCTGTTCGGAAATTTTCTGTCAGACTTAAGATTTATTGTCGATTGCATGTCATTTTTAACAGTCGTACTTCTTAGGACAAATTTACAACAAGCAATGCTTCGGTGATTTTCTAGTGGAGAAATTCCAGATGCCTATATTATGTTTGTATATAAGAGACATGGACAGGAAGATCTAGAGTCAGTATGTATGCTCTAATGCTCTATGGGATACCTTGCGCTTACGAATACCGAGATTCAACCAATCTACTGTTGGCCGTCGCTTTTTCTCTGTTTCTGGTCCAGTGATCTGGAATGACCTCCCCCCCCCCCCCCTCTCTCTCTCTTCGCCAAAAGCCTACTACATATGACACTTTTAAATCCAACCTCAAGACATATTTATTCCAAATCTGATTTTCCCCTCTTGTTTCATCTCAAATCTACCGCTGCCTAAAACAGCCCAAATCCCATCACCCTGCCAAAGTATATAAGCTGTGTGTGTGTGTGTGTGTGCGTGCGTGCGTGCGTGCGTGCGTGCGTGTATGTATATTTGAATTTGTTAACTCTGTTAATTGTTTTTGGTTGTATGTATGGGTGTGTTGAATGCAAGCCCTTTGATTCCTTTTCGCAAGATATAGCGTTATATAAGTTCAATTTATTATTATTATTATTATTATTATTATTCTACAGTCTTTTTTGTGCTGCTTCATCTTCTGTGACGTCCCCCGTCCTGCTGTTCCTACGCCGCTCATTCCAATCTCCCCGCCACAGCCATACAAAGATTCGCAATGTCTCATCCTCAGGGTCGGAAAGTCCACAGGGCGCCCATCACTGTCAGGCCGCCGTGGGGCCACCAGCCAAGGGGCCCTGCACTGCTGCTGGGTCACTTTGGTGGTGTTCAGTGGTGCCTGTTCTTATACACCGGACACCACCCATTAATTCATCTACCAAAGCAGTATTAGCTCAGTCGCGGAGCCAGACTGAGTGAGTCGCCTATTCGAAGTGGCAACCACCACAACGTTCATCCAATAACCGTACCCCGTGAAAGTCCAGCCCCAAAAGCTTTGATATAAACTATATAAGGAGACCAGAGCAACTGGGGCCACCGAATCAGAGGCAATGTTATTGATTTTATTGCATGATGATCAATTATGGTGGACAACACTGCCGCGTGTGGAAAAAAACCCATCAAACCAAAAATAAATCCACGATCACTCACGGTAAAAGCCTGGGGGCAACAACAACAAACCAACATACCCAGCATGCATTTCGCTGTCTGAAGAGGGATGGGCTCCGCCAGGTTCGAGTTTTTCTTGTGACACACGGCCTGAAAAACTTCAGTGCAGTGACTTTATGACTTCTCGAGGAGTTCAGGAAGAAGTCAATCAAGTCTTCTGTGGCAGAGCGAAAGAAATGGAGAAGGGAATGACGTCATGACACTTAGAAAATGGTGGTTCGGAACACAAAAAACGCTTCTGCGCATTGAGTGTGCATGTGTTACTCGTGACACCAATAACCGTATGAACTGCTCGCGTTGGCGAACACACACACACGCGCGCACGCACACGCACACACACACACACGCAAACACGCACGCGCGCGCGCACACACACGCAAACACGCACGCGCGCGCGCACACACACACTCTCTCTCTCTCTCTCACACACACATACACCACACCACACACACACACACACACACACACACACGCACGCGCGCGCGCGCGCATACACACACACACACACACACACACACACACACGTTGAATCCTGTTCCGCTGTTCGTAAGAGTAGGCCGTTGTGTGCCGGTGGAACAGATGACAAATTTACAAAACCGCATACACACGGGGACTAGATGTAAAAAAAGCACATGAGTGCTTATTCCATTATCCTCGATATAAAAGACTACATAAATATAAAAGACTAGATAAATAAATAACACACACACACACACACACACACACACACACACACACGATCTGAACCTTCCTATCAAAAACTTCTTGAACTTAAAGCAAGAGAACATTTTTGTTGTTGTTGTGTTTCGTGGATAATGGAACAAGCGCCTTCTGCTTTTTTTATTTTTTACATCCAGTCTTGCATTGTATCATTTTGTGTTGTGTTGTATTTAATCATATCTCATGTATTGTAATGTGTTGTATAGTGTTGCATTGTATTGTTTTTGTGTTGTGTTGTATTGTGTTGTTTTGTGTTGTGTTTTGTATTGTGTTGTATTGTGCTGTGTTGAATGGTATTATGTGCTGTGTTGTATTGTATTGCAAAACAAAAAAAATTAATAACTTGGGACACACCTCTCAGATTGTGTTGTATTGCATTGTGTTGTATTGTATTGTGTTGTATTGTGTTGTGTTGTGTTGTATTGTGTTGTGTTGTGTTGCGTTGTATTGTGTTGTGTTGTGTTGCATTGTGTTGTATTGTGTTGTGTTGTATTGTATTGTGCTGCATTGTGTTGTGTTGTGTTGTGTTGTGTTGCGTTGTATTGTGTTGTGTTGTGTTGCATTGTGTTGTATTGTGTTGTGTTGTATTGTATTGTGCTGCATTGTGTTGTGTTGATTGTGTTGTGTTGTATGCATTGTGTTGTATTTGTTGTATTGTGTTGTATTGTGTTGCATTGTGTGTATGTGTTGTGTTATTGTGTTGTGTTGTATTGTTGTTGTGTGGTTGTATTGTGTTGTATTGTGTTGCTTGTGTTGTATTGTGTTGCATTGTGTTGTGTTGTGCTGCATTGTGTTGTATTCTGTTGTATTGTGCTGTATTGTGTTGTATCGTGTTGCATTGTGTTGTACTGTGTTGTGATGTATTGTGTTGTGTTGTGTTGTGACACAAAAACAACTTCAGTCACACCTCACAGATTGTGCTGTATTGTTTACTGCATTGTGTTGTGTTGTACTGTGCTGTGTTGCATTGTGTTGCATTGAGTTGTATTGTGCTGTATTGTGTTGTATTGTATTAAGTTGCATTGTTATATTGTGTTGTGTTGTGTTGTATTGTGTTGTATGTATTGTGTGTATTGTGTTGTATTGTATTGTTGTATTGTATTGTGTTGTGTTGTATTGATGTTGTGTTGTATTGTGTTGCATTGTATTGTGTTGTATGTTGTGTTTGCATTGTGTTGTATTGTGTTGCGTTGTATTGTGTTGTGTTGTGTTGTGTTGTGATTGTGCTTGTATTGTGTTGTGTTGTATTGTGTTGTATTGTGTTGCGTTGTATTGTGTTGTTTGTGTTGTATTGTGTTGTATTGTGTTGTGTTGTATGGTGTTGCATTGTGTTGTATTGTATTGTGTTGTGTTGCATTGTGTTGCACTGTAGAACAAAAAAACCCAAAACAACAACTTCAGTTGCACCTCACAGATTGTGTTGTATTGCCGTTGCATTGTTTTGTATTATATTGTGATGTGATTTATTCGTATGTTATGTGTGCTGTTTGTTCATGTTTATTTCATGTTGTATATAGGCCCATCCACCTCGCAATCGGCGTCAGGGTTGTTACCGTATTCAGTTTCAACAACTCTAATGTGGAGGGGCGGTAATTAGATTACCTCCCATGGGATCAGAGACCTGTCGCAACGTCGTGTTTCTAAATCTGGACACACCTGAGAATTGTGCGACACTCTGTTTCCTTGGGTGGTGGTGTAGACCATCAATAACATTACACTGTGCCCACTTGGTGTAACTTTAGACTTTAAACAGCTGAGTTATATTTTATGCTGGGTGATTGTGTGGAAACGGTGAAATTTTATTCTGTAACGTTATCAAGCAGATAACTGAAAATCAAGTCCATCTTTACAAATATCTGACACCCTTTATCTGAATATGAAACCAAACAATCTGTTAAATTGAGGAAATTGAAACATCTGCTGAAGCTATCTCCGTTGAACAGCCCATTTATTTATAGAGACTTTCTGGAATATACTTAATTGAAACATATAACATTGTAGATTATATCCTATTCTTTACAATATAATTGGTTAGATACCACAGTATTTAGATAGAAAAACACATTACAACGTGTCATGCAGTGAGAATGAAAAAAACAACTTAAAGATAGGGAGGCAATAAAGTAAGCAAGAGAGATAACAGAAACTAAAGGGTTAGACAGCAACACACTTAATAGAATGATAGAAATTTCTGATTCAGACCCTTGTCCCCTTCCTGGTGTTTCTGATGAGGATACTTTACAGAAAGGCTACAAGACAGGTTTTGAAAATAACGGTAACTGTCGAATTAAAATAATAAAAGGTGTCCTACAAGCACCTTACCTATTGTCTGTTTGTACGCACAAGTGTAACTATGGTAAAGTGTCCCCATAACCTATGTGGTCGTAGGGGAGCGAGGCATCAGAGACCTCAACGTCTCCAGGGGCCAGCATATTGAGGGCGGCGCCCATCTCCTCTCTCTCCCTCGCTGCTTTACCTTCCCTGACCCTAAAGAGGGCAGGTACCCATTTACAGCTGGGTGGACTGGGGGACTGTACTGAAGCCAAGGCGCGCAAACGGTCACCCATCCAAGTGGTAACCACGCTCGATGCTGCTTAACCTTAGCTGGGGGAAAGCGAGTGCTCTGACCACTGAGCTATCCCGTCCCCACTACGTGAATAGAAAAAAATCAATGTGTGGGGAAATGGTTGCCTGGGTCTGTGATATTGATTTGCGCTATTTTGCGTTTGTTTATTGTTTTTAGCTGTGTGTGCTTTACTGACATGACTTTTTCATATTTTTGAGTTACTAAAGAGTTCGTAGTGGTATGTCTTGGACTGAATAAGGTCAAGTCAGAGTACACGTTTTGCTTCGTAATTCACACACACACACACACATTCCATAGATGTCAGGATGGCCGAGTGGTCTAATGGCTGTGTTCAGGTCCCAATCTGGTCCTCCAGGCTTGAGTTCGAATCCCGCCTCTGACAATTATATATTTTGGGTGGATCGGTGGTCTAGAGGTAACGCACCTGCCTAGAAAACGAAAAGTCCAGGTTCGAAGTGTGTGGTGGTTTGATCCCCGTTTGGGTCCGAAACTTTTCCCCCATCCACTAGACTATGAGTAGTGTGGTCTGGGTGCTAGCCTTTCGGATGAGACGATAAATTGAGGTCCTGTGTGTTACACATATTGAGCGCAGGTAAAAGAACCCACGGCAACAAAGGAGTTGTCCCTTGCAAAAGTCTCTAGACAAAACAGAAACTCTGATAGGGAAACAAATACAATTGCAGACAGGAAAAGATGTTAACAAAATAAATAAATAAAATGGGTGGCGCTGCTCTTGTGGCGACGCGCTCTTCCCCCGGGGGAGAGCAGCCTGATATTTCACGCAGAGAAATCTGCCGTGACTTAGAGGTATACAATACAACACAACACAATTCCTGAAGTTGGAATATCGCTACCAAAATGGTGGGCCAAAAAAATCAGTTACACATGCAAACATCTCACCATTGGAGAACCTCAACGCTCTAGCCAAATAAAGTGGGGGGGGGGGGGGGGGGGGGGGGGGGGGGGGGGGGGGAGGTCGGAATGCACCTACCACAATGATGGGCATAAACGGTTACATGTGTAAAAAAGAAAAAAAAATTGGTTAACCTGGTGTGGCAGGGGGACATACACACATACAACAATGTATTGGGGGACGGGATAGCCTAGTGGTCAGAACATTGCGCTCGCAAACTGACGACCCGGGTTCGATTCCCGATCACGGGGACATT
Source organism: Rapana venosa (assembly GCA_028751875.1). Lineage (NCBI taxonomy): Eukaryota > Metazoa > Mollusca > Gastropoda > Neogastropoda > Muricidae > Rapana > Rapana venosa. Next base: position 29,574,739 of record CM054162.1, read on the forward strand.
TTCCTCTGGAGTTAACATCAGTGCAGACTCCACTCTCCCCCAAAGTCCTTCGATGAGACTATAAACCGAGGTCCCGTGTGCGAACGCACGCAGAATATATTGCGCACACAGTTAAATCCTGTTCCGCTTTTCGTAAGAGTAGGCCATTGTGTGCTTTTTTTTTGTTTGTTTGTTTGTGCCTGTGGGAACAGATGACAGAATTTACAAATCTGCATACACACGGGGACTGGATGTAAAAAAGCACATAAATGCTTATTCCATTATCCTCGATATAAAAGAATAAAACAAATAAAAATGTATGGGCAGATTCGGAATGGTGGAATAACTCCAAGTTATTTCCCTTTGCTGTTTTGCTACTCTCCAAATTAAAAAAAAAGAGACGATTGCTTGTGTTCCTACAGCGTTGACCCGTGCATGCATATTGCAGTAAGGAAGCTAGCAGGCGACAAAGGACTGAGGGGGTACAGTGTTTGCTGAAAAAAAGTGAAAAAATTTCAAACCTACCAAATTTGTTCAAAATCACATGAATTTTGAGTCTGAGGGAAACTTGTGTCACATGTCAGTGTGCCGAAAACTGTTAAAGGATCGATTAATCTGTGTTGCATTTTAGGCTGCACACCGCAAATAGAAAATCCGCACTTTTCCTTCTGTTTTTCTATTCGACTCTTATGTTCATACCGCACGTACTAAGGCATCCGCAGAAATAAAATCCACTTTTTGTGATAGACTAGCATCTGACTCAAAACTCAAGTGATTTTGAACAAATTTAGTAGGTTTAAAATGTTTAAATTGTTCAGCAAACACTGTACCCCCTCAGTCCTTTGTGGTCTGCTAGCTTCCTTACCCCAATATACATAGGCGGGGTCAACACAGTAGAAATACAGGCAATCCTCATTTTAATGATTATTTCCAAATTTCTCGTAACTACCTGGTATTGCTATATCTCCTCAATCCCTCAAAACAAGTGCACAGTGCATTTTTTTTTCATACTTTAAAAAATCTGTGAAAATCACCAAAATATTTTTTCGACTCCACTCTATACAAGATACTACATGACCCACAAATTAATACGGCAGTGTACCCTGTTCTAAGCAGCAGCAACACTATGTGAGTTGCAAGCTTAGCAGCAACAGTAGTAGTAGCCGCAGCAGTAGCAGCCCCAGTAGTAGCAGCAGCAGCAGCAGTAGCAGTAGCAGCAGCAGTAGTAGCAGTAGCAGTAGCAGCAGCAGTAGCAGTAGCAGTAGCAGCAGCAGCAGTAGCAGGGCAACTGAACAAACATGATAACGAAAATAATGATTAACATCAACAACAGCAGCAGCAACAACAACAACAATAATAATAACAACAATAATAACAAGAACACCAATAATGATGATGATAATAATAGTAATAATAATAATAATAAAATAATAATACATCCCTCACACCAAATCCATAAGTGGTGGCAATAAACCATACTTTTATATGCACACATACATACACACACTGACCACACATCCACACCCACCCACTAACCCCCCCCCCCCCCCCCCCCCCCCCCCCCCCCCCCACACACACACACACACACACACTGACAACACAACAACGCGCGTGCAAGTCAGACAGACAGTGACTGGACTATCAACAACACACTGACAACGACACAAACATACCACTGTCAACGGAGCCATTTCCGACTTCAACCCCCCCCCCCCCTCGCCCACCCCCACCACCTCCCCCATCTTGACATGTCCACACCACACGACAATCAGATTCAATCGATCACATTCAGCGACCAATCATGGTCCAAGTCCGTGAGTCAGCAAGCTTTTTTGGACATAGACGGACTTGAGGTACAAAGGTTCAACCACCTTAATGTACATGACCACAACATTGATAAACCAAACCCAGCCACGCAAAAACGTAACGCAACGACCAAACGCTCACACACACGACAACAAACATCGATCGTATTTTGATACGCTTTTCGCCCCGACTGTGCTTTATACGTCCGCTTACTCCTAACGGTAGGCCTATAGCCTTGAAGGCATTTTTATTATTTTTTTTTTTTAAGCGGGGCATGCTTTTATTTGTACTGGGGAGACAGAAAGAGAAGGGGGAGGAGGTGAGGTTTACCCCACCACCGCACCCTGTCTGGGTCACACAAGGCACAGAGCACCGCCTGAGGCCAAGCTGCGTTCAGGGACGACGCCCGCCCGGCGCATTGTGCCCTGCGTTCAGTCAGCGAGCCAGACTGCATAAACACACTCAGAGAGGCGACACAACAGTTTGTGGCGGACTGTCTGGCCCCCGTTCGCATTTGGCGAAGTCCAGAGAGGATCAGTGTAGTCGGGGAAGTCGTCTGCTAACTACTTCGTTTTCATGGATTCCACTGTTCGTTTTTTCCACTGGTTTATTTGCTGGTGTGAAATGGGAAAATGCTGACAGATAGAATGTGGTGAAATCTGTCTTATGAGCGGCAAGACCGCTTCGGAAGCGTGATGAGTGTTTGAAGAAGACTCAAGTTTAGACTCCCTCCATATTGGACGAGAGTGAAAAGATTGTCATCGTTCGTCTTGAAATCCCGACTGCATGTCAAAAAACAGGTTTTGCAGTTGTCGTACTGCACCTAGCTTTTGCAGGTTGAATAATTTGTGAGGGTTTGGGCTAGGAGTCGTAGCAGTGCCTCGATCGATAATAGTGCAACTGACAAGAGGCAGACAACTTCCTCTCTCCCCCTCCATATCGAAAGACAAGTGTTGTCTGCAACTGAAAGAATGATCATATCAGATTCAGAATGAATTTAGCTCTGCAACGAGTTTTTGTCTTCGTCCTTCTTGCCCTTCTGCGATGTGGTGAGTAGATCAGTTCATTGTCTCTATGCTGAGCCATTTCTTGAATCGATAATTGTCGAAAGAGATCGATATCGTTAAGGATTCCTGTGACGCACTAGTGTTATACAGTCTGACTCAATGGTCGAGGTCACTCCTAACTCCCCCCCCCCCCCCCCTCCCAATCCTATTTTCATACTGTCCCCTTCTTGTCATACAAAACGATTTCAGTGACGAGTTTTTGTATAGGGCTCCATAAGTTTATTTATCATTAAAACTTGTTTTTCAAAGTTTAAAAGTCAAGCTCTTAAAAAAAAAAGGTAGGATTGAAACTATAGAATATAAATTATAGATCATTCAACATACAAAAGATGCTGTCATGTTCCATGTTCCTTAGTGTAAGAATTTTGGGAATAGCCTATCATTTGTGTACACCCATTTGAAAATGACTACCAACATGCATTTAAAATTACATGCTCCAGTTAAAGCAGAACAACTCATGAATAATGAAAATGAAACAGTTTTGCATCTATGGCTTTGACATTTTAAAAATATGATTTTTGTTTCATTTTCATTTGATATAGCTGTTCATATCTAAATCCATCATTTATCTTTATCATAGGCTGGCATAAGAAGTTGGTGTTAACTTTTTCTATTTTCAGATTTTTTTTTTTTTGGGGGGGGGGGGGGGGGGTGTGGGGGAGAAGGTAGGCCTAGAGGAGAATGGCATTTTACTTAGTGAGTCAGCCAGAGGCCAAATATATATTAAGGAGAGAAAAATAAAGAGCAGAACAGAAAGGGAAAAGAAATACGGTTTTCCAGAGTTGAAATTTAAACATGGTCCAGGTTCTTATCTGAATAAATTTTATGAATAAATTTTAATTTCTTGGTTTACTTTTGATTTGGTGAAAAAAAAAGAAATTTGGGATAGGAGAATTTGTATGTCTCCCATCTTTTTCTTAAATTTATACTAATCTAGGCCTACTTGCTCTTTTCCTCTTAGTGATTGGTTAATGAACGATGTTTAACTTTAAATTAATAGATTTGTGCTCAAACTTCATTTGACAAGGCCATGCTGAATTTGCTTTGTTACAAGTTGAATTGTGATGGTGTGTTGTCTCGACTCTCATTCACAGTGCAAAGTTTTTCATGTGTGTGTACATGTATGTAATGTAAAACTAACTAAAAGTGTCTCACTGTCTAACTAAATTACAATGACATTAACAAAACATTTTATTTTCTGAGGGTAATAGTACTAATAGTAATAGAGCAAGTACAAGACTGGTTTAATTTTTATTTTATTTTTATAACCAGCCCTCCCTGTGTGTGTGTGTCTGTGTGTGTTTATTAACATGTGTGTATACATGTGTATACATGTGTGTGTTTAGTAACGTGTGTGTATTGTATATATCATATGTGTGTGTGTTTATTTATTTATTTATTCATTTATTTATTTATTTTATTTTATTTTATTCTTTTATATCGAGGATAATGGAATAAGCACTCGTGTGCTTTTTTACATCCAGTCCCCGTGTGTATGCGGTTTTGTAAATTCTGTCATCTGTTCCCACCGGCACACAATGGCCTACTTTTACAAAAAGCAGAACAGGATTTAACGTGTGCACAAGATGTTCTGCATGCGTTCGAACACGGGGCCTGTTTAGTCCTCATCCGAAGGACTTTTTGTGTGGTGGTGTGTGTGTTGTGTTGTGGCGCATGCATGCACATATACCATGAATATCAGTGCAAGCGTGCCCAGCCAGTTGTTAAGGATAAGTGGTCGATTTCTATCGCCCAAGTTCTGAAGCCATTGGTTCAAGTCTGCGGGCTGCACAGTCCTGATCAGGGTTTGGGGGATTTTTTTTTTGGGCTTCCATTTGGGGAAAAACCCGCCAGTGCCTGTTTAATCCCATTTGAGTGCGCATGAGAAAGATATCCGTGTATGTGGGTTAAAAATCAAGGATTTTTGTAGAAATTAAAACATTTTTTTCATGGAAAGGTATTGTGGAGTGCAGAAGTTTAAGGAAAAAAAGAAGCTTTAGAGATTGTGTGTATATTGTGTGTATGTGTGTGCGTGTGCATATGTGTGTGTGTGTGTGTGTGTGTTTTGTGTGTGTGGGGTGTGTGTGTGTGAGACTGAGAGTGTGTTTTGGGTGTGGGTGTGTGCATGCGTGTGTGGTGTGTGAGTGCGTGTGCATGTGTGTGCATGTGTGCGTGTGTGTGTGTATGTATGTGTGTGTGTAAGTTTTAGGATGATAGTTTGATTACAAATATTTTTCATGACACTTATTAATGTATTAAAGGTGTCTAAGTTGTTATTTTCTGAAATATTTTTGACTTTAGATTAATTTCTATGCTGAGTACAGAGTAGTGTCCCTTCCAGTTCCATCTGCTTCCTGTTTTTGAAGTCATACAAGAAATCTTGATTTCACTATTTTTTAAAATTTCCAGTAAATTATATATTTTGTAAACTTGTGCTAAAATAGTCTTAAATAGCATTATTTTATATGAACAACATATAATACTACTAATAGTAATAGTTTGTAGCATAAAGTTCTAGAAAACTTTTGAAACATCGACTTTAATGCAATTAATAAATCATCATCATCATCAGACCCGTGACCTTGGCGGTCGTGGGGGAGACACGAAAGACGATGCCGTGGTAAGCCTCCTCCATCCATCTCGGTCCTCGGCTCTGCGCAGTAGTGCCGAGTCATTCATCCTGGTCCATTCTCTGATGTTGTCCATCCATGACTTGTTCTGTCTTCCCCTCCTTCTGCCACCTTCGAGTGTTCCCTGCAGTACTGTTTTTTGGCAGAGTGTTGTGGCGGGTGACGTGGCCGAACCATGTCAGCTTTTTCTTCTTGACGATGGTGAGAAGGGTTTCCTGTGGACCTGCTAGCCGTGATTATTTGACAGTCTTGACAAATTCATTGGTCTTTCGTTCCCTCCAGGATATGCCCAGTAGTTTTCTATGGCATTTTGTTTCGAATGACTGGATTCGCTTTGCTGTTTCAGCAGTCAATGTCCAGGTTTCACTTCCGTACAGCAGGATCGTCTGAATTAGGGCTTTGTAGAGCTTTAGTTTGTCTATTAATTATGCTTAGTCACTAGT
>CM054162.1:29583163-29586015 GCA_028751875.1 Rapana venosa
TGGGAAAGCCACTGGTCATACAGCCTCTCACTTTGCTGTTGCCCTCAGCGTCAATGGTTTAATCAAGAACTGGGATAAAACCCAGGCGTTGACGTGAAAATAAGGGCAAAATATAGGACATGAGGAACGGATTTCATATCAAAACATATGAAAAGAGTAAGTTATGTATAGTAAAGTTGTCACCACAGAGCTTACAACACCATACAAAATCGCTTGTCCTTTAAGGTGCAAACAACACATGTATAACTATAACCGTGCAAGATTCATGCTCACATCCACATAATGTTCACATGTGTGTGTGGACATGCACATATATGCACACATGTATACATACATACATACACATTGTATACATGTATGTACTCACACACACATGTACACACGCACATGCGCATGCGTGCACACACACACACACATAGTTGTAGACAGGAAAAAAGAAAAAAAAAGGGTGGTGCTGTTATTGTGGTGACGTGTTCTCCCCGGGAAGCAGCCCAATTTCACACAGAGAAATCTGCGTGACTTAAAGTGGCATAAATAAATAACACACACACTTACACACACACACTTACACACACACACACAACACACACACACACACACAACACACACACACACACACACACACACACAACCACACTCTTTACACACACACACACAACACACACACACACAACACACACACTCCACACACTGCACCCACCCACCCACCCACCCACACACACACACACACACACACACAATTTGTAGACAGGAAAAAAGAAAAAAAAAAGGGTGGCGCTGCTCTTGTGGCGACGCGCTCTCCCTGGGAGAGCAGTCTGAATTTCACACAGAGAAATCTGCTGTGACCTAAAGTGGTAAAATAAATAAATAAATAAAACACACACACACACACAACACACACACACTTACACACATACACACACAACACACACACGACAACACACACACACAGGACCCACCCACCCACCCACCCTCATACACACAACATACACAACACAACACACCCCCCCCCCCCCCCCCCCCCCCCCCCACCACACACACACAACACACACATTCTCAGTGTATATACACACGCACACCACAGGCAGGTTAGCCTAGTGGTTAGAACATTGAACTTTTTGCCATCTAAGAGTCTGGGTTCAAACCTCCGCTGAGACGCCCATTCAAGGGGATTTTTTCCCCCCTAGTACACAACCCCTTCACGGGGATGCCGGGGCCCTGTCAGTACAAACAGCATCCCCACTTTCTGAAAATTTGGTGAGCTAGGAGTTCCCTCTTTTCTATCCCTCCCTTTGTTTCTGCCTTGTTCCTTTTTTCTCCCCTTGTCACCACCACCTCCTTCTTCTTGTCTGTTTTAGTCCATTCTCCTGCTTTTGTTTCCCAGAAAGACTTAAATGAATTCCTCTCCCATGCCAAAGTGGAACGTGCAGGGCCTGATTTGTCAGGCGCTTAACGGCGGCGCGATGTTTTTTCGCTCTTGAATATTATAACGGACAGCAATAATTGCTGTGTGAGCGTTGGAGGAAGAAGAAGAAACGCGGAACATTTCTTCCCATTATTAACTGAGGTCCCGTACATCTATCTTGACTGTTGTTGGTATAAGATAGTACACGGATGTCATGTTTTGATATCATGCCTGAAATTGGAATGCGGCTGCCTTATACTATGGAAAATCTCACACCATTGCGCTGTATGTATAGTATGTACTTGACATACAATTTAATACAGTCAAATACAGTTACAATACAATATGATACAGTACAGTACACTATAATAACGCAGGGCAGTATCAAGTGTGACACAATTTAGTACATAATGTATGGTACAATTCAATACAATGTATATTGCAGTTCTGTATTAATTAAACCGCATTGTCCTGCGCTGCATTGCAAAATACAGTATAATGTAGCATAACATAACTCAAATATTTACTAGTAGTGTATGTCAAAGTCAAATTTTTATTTCCAGATAGTACATTGAATATAACTTATAAGCAATGCATTTGCTTTTTTTTTTCTCTCTTGAAAGTGTGTGTGTGTGTGTGTGTGTGTGTGACCCTGTGTGTGTTTGTGTGTTTTATGTGTGTTTTTTTGTGTGTGTTTGTGTGTTTTATGTGTGTGTGTGTGTGTGTGTGTGTGTGTGTGTGTGTGTGTGAGTGTATTGTGTGTGTTTGTGTGTGTGTGTGTGTGTTTTTGTGTGTGTGTCAGTGTGTGTAGTGTGTGTGTGTGTAATATCACAATTTGTGAATCTCATAGACATAAAATGATACATCAAACACAACAGCAATGCAACACAAACTATGCAAAACAGTACAATTTGCTACAAAAGAGTACAATACAATACTACAATACAATACAATACAATACAGTTACAGTACCACAACAAAAATACAACGCAACACAATTTATACACAATCGAAAAGAATGATTTATTACAGCCAGTGGATTGCACCCAACATTTATCTATTTGTATCTAGCCTAAGCTAAGCCTTACATATTCTATAGATCACTATATTTATATATATAAATGCTTACAAATACCTAGATTCAACCAGTCCACCGTTGGCTGTCGCTCTTTCTCTGTTTCTGGTCCATCAATCTGGAATGACCTCCCTCTCTCCCTTCGCGAAAAGCCTACTTACAACACTTTTAAATCCAGCCTCAAGACATACCTATTTCAAACCTAAGACCTCCCCCTCCAGTTTCATCTCATAATTATCTGTCCTTGCCTTCAATGGCCAAAATTCCCATCATCCTGCTGAAGCATATAACCTGTGTGTGTGCATGTGTGTGCGTTTGTGTGCATTTGAATTTGTTAAACTATTAATCATTGTTGGTTGCATGTGCAGGAGT
>CM054162.1:29586515-29609015 GCA_028751875.1 Rapana venosa
AGAAAGGCGCGCAAAGGGTCACCCTTTCCAACGGAAACCAGCTCGTGCTGTTTAACCTTAGCTTGAGGGAAAGCGAGTGCTCCGACCAACTTAGTATCCCACCCGCTTATTACTAAGCATACACTAAAAAGAAGAAGAAGAAGAAAAAAACGAACAAAAACTGTAAGGTAACATTTAGTGATTAACAATACAAACTGCAACATTACTTGTGTTGAAGATTACAATAAAGATAAATACAATTCACACCAGGAATGTCAATACGTACACACGCACATGCACGCATGCACTCACACACACACATTCCTCCAGCAATGTTAAGGTCATACTTATTATAACACTAGGGGAGTATTAACACAACTGCCAATGACATTTCAACCGTCGCCAGAACAAACGAACAAAAAACCACGCGCGCGTGCGCACGCGCACACACAAACACACGCACGCACACACACACACTCTCTCACATACTCACACACACCTCACATGCACATGCACACACACTGCCACCACACACACAGACACCTCACATGCACACACACAGACACAGACACACGTTCATACCCATTCCGCTTTTTCGGAAGAGTAAGCCATTGTGTGCCGGTGGGAATAAACAACAAAATTTACAAAACTGCATACACTTGGGGACTGGGTGTAAAAAAAGCGCATGAATGCTTATTTCATTATCCTCGAAAATAAAATAATAACATACACACACACACGCACGCACAGTTCACCCAGCTGTAAATGGGTACCTGCCCTCTTTAGGGTCAGGGAAGGTAAAGCAGCGAGGTAGAGGAGATGGGCGCCGCCCTCAATATGCTGGCCCCTGGAGAAGCTGAGGTCTCTGATGCCTCACTTCCCTACGACCACATAGGTTATGGGACACCTTTCACACTTACTCACTCAGTCCCATGTCCCAAAGGACGTAGGGGGGTCATGAGAGAAGACGCAACAGAGATCTTTTTCCATGCTTCACGATCCTGTGTGGCTAGTAGAAGGTGTTGCAGGGGTTGGGCGGTCCAGTCTTTGATGTTGTCAACCCATTTCTTTTGGCGGCCTCTTCTTCTCTTGCCTTCGACTGTTCCTTGCAAGATGGTTTTTGCTAAGGTGTTGTGTCTTGTGGTGTGACCAAACCACATCAGTTTTCTCCTCTTTATGGTCCTTTGTCGTCTGCTAGCCTTCTTACCGCAATATACATGCGCGGGGTCAACGCTGTAGCCAGTGTAGGAATACAGGCAATCCTCATTTTGATGATTATTTCCAACTTTCTCGTGACTACCTGGTATTGCTCTATGGCCTCAATCCCCCAACAAACAAGTACACAGTGTGCATTTTGTTCATACTTTAAAAAATCTGTGAAAATCAGCACTTTTTTTTTCTCTGACTGAAACTGTATACCAAATATATATCAGTGGTCTAGAGGTAACGCGCCTGCCTAGAAAGCGAAAAGTCCGGGTCGGAAGTGTGCGGTGGTTCGAATCCCGTTTGGGCCAGAAACTTTTCCCTCCATCCATCAGACCATGAGTGGTGGTCTAGGTCCTAGTCTTTCGGATGAGACGATAAACCGAGGTCCTGTGTGTTACCCAAAATTATTTAGCGCACGTAAAAGAACCCACGGCAACAAGAGTTATCCCTGGAAAAATTCTATAGAACAAAATCCACTCTCATAGGGAAACAAATACAGTTGTAGGCAGGGAAAGAACAAACAAAAAATAATGGGCGGCGCTGCTCTTGTGGCGACGCGCTCTCTCCAGGGGAGAGCAGCCCGAATTTCACGCAGAGAAATCGGCCATGATTTAAAAAGTGTATCTGTTTGAAATGAAAACTACATAACCTGCAAGCTAAAGCACAAGAGTAGTCCCAAACCCTCTCCTCTTCTATTACTCACCCCCCCCCCCCTCCTCCAAGCCTATTCCACCCCCTTCCCCACCCCATCTTTCCATATATAATATGGCAGTTATGACGCCATGGCAACGTTACAGAAACTGTATACCACTTTCAAGAACGATAATTAGGTCAAGGACACCTTCCCACCCCACCCCCCTCCTCAACCCTCCAAGGCTTCTCTCAATTTACAGAATTTACAAAAATGCATACACACGGGGACTGGATGGGAAAAAAGCACGTAAGTGCTTATTCCATTATCCTTGATATAAAAAAAAGAAAAGAAAAAGTAAAGAAAATAAATTACTCCCCCTTCCTCCATCTCCTCCTCTCTACCAAGCAAATCACTTAGGCCTCTGTCTGTCCGTCTTTTTCTTTTAATTTTATTTTTTTATATTTCGAGGATAATGGAAAAAGCACTTATGTACTTGTTTTTCATCCAGTCCCCATGTGTCTGCAGTTTTGTAAAGTTGTCATCCGTTCCCACCGGCACACAATGGCCTGCTCTTATGAAATGCGGAACAGGATTTAACGTGTGCGCAAGATGTTCTGCGTGCGGGGCCTCGGTTTATAGTCTCATGCGAAGAACTTTTGGGGAGAGTGGAGTCTGCACTGATGTTAACTGCAGAGGACAATATCCCTTTGAACGGTAATCGAACCCGGGTCGTCAGACTGCGAACGCAATGTTCTAATCACTAGGCTATCCCGTCCCCTGTGTGGTGTGTTAACATGTGTGTATGTGTCAGGTCAGTCAGAGAAGTTCTCTGTTACTGCTACTGGTTTCCATGTAACCCAGTACAACCTGTCGCATGTGGGGGAGGAAACCCCAATAGAAAAAAACCCAAAACATATGGAGACTTTGTAGAGGAGATTGCGCCACCAAGGAATATCCTAAGCCCACAGAAAAGACATGAGAGACAAATACAAAGCCAAAATGATACCGGATCGGTCGAGGCCCGGGTTACCAATGGCCGCGCTTTCCATTGATCAACACCAGGGTGGAAGTGACAAGTCAGCTACTGGAGTTAAAACATTACTTAAGCTCCCTAGAGAACAAATCACCATTGGTACATGGAACGTCCGTACACTCTACCAGTGCGGAAAAATCAAAGAACTAGAGTATGAGCTTAGCCACTATAAATGGGACATTATTGGACTAGGAGAAGTGAGATGGACAGGATTTGGCGAGACATTGACTGAAGAAGGCAACAAGATCTGGTACAGTGGCCAAGAGAAACATCACCAACATGGAGTGGCTTTTTATTGTCAGAAAGGAAGTAAGTGGGGTGCATTATCAGCTGTAACACCGGCTTCCAGCAGGATTATCAGCACCCGGGGTGTGGGCCAAGCCCAAGAACATCACCATCATACAAATCTATGCACCATCATCTGACCATGCAGATGAAGAAGTAGAAGAATTTTAACGATCTTGAAGAACCATTATGAAAATACCCAAAAAGGGACATCATCATCACCAAGGGGATTTTAACGCCAAAGTAGGTCCTGACTCTTAAAACCAATGGGCCGGAACAGTTGGTCATTTGGAACAGGAAGACCAACAACAGGGGACTAACGTGGCTGGAGTTTCCCTTTGCACCCACAGACTCACCTTTGCCAATACCCTCTATCCCACAAGCAGTAAAGGGAGGACAACCTGGCATGCGCCAAACGGCAAGATCCATAACCAAATAGATTTTATCTTAACACCACGGCGCTTAAAATCCAGCATCAACAGAGCCAGAAAAAGAACCTACCCTGGAGTGACATGGGCCCAGCGACCACGACCTTGTCTGCTGGTATTCAAAATGAAGCTGAAGAAAAACAAACAGCCTGCAAACCCACGTATCAAATTTGACGCGGACAAACTGAAAGATCCAGATGTCGAATCTTCCAAGCTAAACTTGGGCGGACTTTTTTGGGGCATTAAACCCTCCTGGACAATGACATCAATGACCTCACCAACAACTTAAATGAGGCATCCGAGAAACAGCAGAGGAGGTACTCGGTCGTCAGAGAAATAAACACCAGCCATGGACTACCAATGACATCTTGGACCTCTGCGATACAAGAAGAGCACTGAAACCAACCAGGCCTTCCAACCCTAAAGAATACCGGGAGGCCAACAATCTCGTAAAGAAGTCAATGTTAAATGCCAGAGAGAAGTGGATCACCCATCAATGTGTTTGAGATCGAAAAAAGCATGAAAGTGGGCAACAGAAAAAAAGGCATACGACACCCTGAAGAAAATCACAAAACCACTTCAAACCAAATCATCAGTCATTAAAAGACAGGTCCGGAAACCTCCTCACAGAAAGTTCAGCTGCATTGAACAGGTGGTCTGAGTATTGTCAAGAACGTACAACTACCCAATACAACCTGACAAGAGCTAATAGAAGAAAAGGGCAGCAACATCAAGAGCACCCCGCCATTACCTATACTGAGGGAAGAAGTGGAAAAGAAGCCATCCGCAGCTTACCAGTAGGAAAGTCCCCAGGAGCAGACAACATACCAGCAGAGCTGCTCAAGCATGGTGGCGAAACAGTCATCACACATTTTTACAGCTATCTGTCAGAAGATTTGGGAGACAAAACAGGGGCCCAACAGAATGGACACAATCACTCATCATACCCTGCCCAAGAAGGGAATTTACGTCAATGCCAAAACTATAGAAACAATCAGCCTCATCACCACGCCAGCAAGATCATGCTCAAAGTTATTTGAATCGACTCAAGAAGGAGGCAGAAGAACACCTTGCAGAGAACAAGCTGGGTTCAGGGCAGGCAGGGGCACAATCGACCAATTTTTAACTGCCACATCCTGATGGAAAAACATCTTCAACATCAGAGAGACCTGTCCCCAACTTCATCGACTTCAAGAAGGCTTTCGACAGAGTATGGGACGAAGGCCTGTGGCAGGTCCTCAGAAGTTTGGCATTGAAGAAGGACTATGCAAACCATTCAAGCACTATACAACACCGCAAGCAGTGCATCCTTCTGAACAATCAGTCGGAGACTACTTCAAAACCACAGTTGGGGTCCGACAAGGGTGCCTGTTATCTCCAGTCCCGTTTAATCTGTTCTTGGAAAACATTATGAAGAGACCCCCCATGACTTCCACTCTACCATCTCCATTGGCGGCAGACCCCTCAACAACTTGCGGTTTGCCCATGACATTTACCTCATGGGCGGAAGTAACACAGAGCTGCAAGATCTTACGACCAGAACTTGAGAACAGAGCTGGAGCAAATGGGATGGAGGTGAGCTCGGAGAAAAGTAAAGTACTTGTGAACACACGAGCAACGCCGCTGCTAAATTTACATGAACGCCACAGCTGGAGGAGGTAGACGCTTTTAAATACCTTGGCGCTACACTCCAAAGACGGGCGATCGACGACAGAAATCAAAGTCAGAATAGCCATGGCAACATCTTCATGACAAAACCCACCACCATATGGAAAAGTAAAGAGATCAGTTTTTCCCAATCAAACTAACTCTACAAAGCCCTAATTCAGACTATCCTGCTGTACGGAAGTGAAACCTGGACAATTTACTGTGAACAGCAAAGCGAAAACCAGTCATTTGAAAAAAAATGCCATAGAAAACCCGCTGGGGATATCCTGGAGAGAACGAAAGACCAATGAATTTTTCAAGAGTCAAAAAAACACGGCTGGCAGGTCCACAGGAACCCCTTTTCACCATCGTCAAGAAGAAAAAGCTGACATGGTTCGGCCACGTCACCCGCCACAACACTCCCGCCAAAAACAGTACTTTCAGGAAACACTCGAAGGTGGCAGAAAGAGGGGAAGACAGAACAAGTCATGGATGGACAACATCAGAGAATGGACCAGGATGAATGACTCGGCACTACTGCGCAGAGCCGAGGACCGAGATGGATGGAGGAGGCTTACCACGGCATCGTCTTTCGTGTCTCCCCCACGACCGCCAAGGTCACGGGTCTGATGATGATGATGATGGGTGTGCTTGTGTGTGTGTTTCCTCATGCCAAGGGGAAAAGTTAACTACATTACATGTGTGTGCATCACACACACACAAACACGCACATACATACATACATACATACATACACACACACACACGCACGCGCACACATACACACACACACATCATACATACACACGCACGCACGCGCACACATACATACACACACAAACACACACAAAACACACACACATACGCATACATACACACTCACAAACACACACATACACAAACAAAACACAAACATACATACATAACACACCCCGCACACTCATACATACACACACACACTCACATACATACATACACACACACGCACACATACATATACATACACACACACGCACACATAATATACACACACAAACACACTCACGCACATATACACATACATACATACACACACACACACGCACGTGCACACATACATACACAAACACACACATACACACAACACACACACACACACACATACATGCGCACACATACATACACACACAAACACACACACGCACATACACACATACATACATACACACACACAAACACACACATGCACATACATACACATAATACATACATACAAAACACAAACACACCCCACACACGCACGCGCGCACACACACACTCAACACACACACACACACTCACACAAAAAACACACAAAACGCACGCACACATGCACACACACACCCCTCGAAAACACACAAACAATGGAATGACTTCACATTATGTATTCACAATTTCAGTTGTAGTAACACCTTTGCTTATTTCTGTCAAAAACAACAACAAACAATAAATTAAAAACAAAACAAACAGCATATTTCAAACAACAGCAAAACATGCACATGCGCGTTTCGCACACACACACATGTATGTACACATGTACAAAAATATAGGTACACCACATCTAGTACCTATGTACACAACACACACAAAGTCCTCTCTCTCACTCACTCTCACACAAACACACAATGTATGCACACACACACACACACACACACACACCCCCATCTCTCTCACACACACACCATACACACACTTTTTTTTTTAATCAAACAGAAACAAACACTGTCACTCTCATGGGGAAAAACAGAAAGAGAGAGAGAGAGACAGACACAACAGACAGACACAGACAGACAGACAGCGAGAGACAGAGAGAAAAACAGACAGACAGAGAGAGAAACAGACAGGCAGAGAGACGACAGAGACAGACAGAGAGAGAGAGACAGACAGAGACAGACAGACAGAGAGAGACACAGGACAGAGAGAGAGAGACAGACAGACAGACACAGAGAGACACAGAGAGAGAGACAGAGAACAGAGAGAGACAGACGACAGAGAGAGACACAGAGACAGACAGACATCAAGCAGAGACACAGAGACAGAGACAGAGAGACAAAGGGCAGACTGCATCAATAGCAAAAGCTTCTCCCCAAAGAAATAAGCGCTTTCAACTTTCCACACACAAACATGCGCCACTTTACATAATATAGAGTTACAGAACAGAATCGCGCAGAACAAAACACAACACAACACAACACCACACAACACTCGAGTGGATCGGTGGCCTAGAGGTAAACACGCACCTGCCTAGAAAGCCAAAAGTCCGGGCTCCAAGTGTGTGCGTGCAGTGGTTCGAATCCCGTTTGGGCCCGAAACTTTTCCATCAGCTATTAGACCCTGAGTGGTAGTCTTTCAGATGAGACAATGAGACGATAAACCCAGGTCCCACGGTTGAGGTGGTCTGATGACTTCAATCCCACAGAGTCCATGAAGTCATGGGTTCAAATCTCGGCTGCAACGTCTGGTGGTGAAAATGAAGGACCGCGGGGATTTTTACGATTGCCCAGGTCAACTTCAAGTACAGACCTGCCAGTGCCTTTATTTCCCTTCTTGTATGTTTGTTTATTTTTATTTTTTATTTATTCTTTTATATCGAGGATAATGGAATAAGCACCTATGTGCTTTTTTTACGTCCAGTCCCCGTGTGTATGCCGGTTTTGTCAATTCTGTCATCTGTTCCCACCGGCACACAATGGCCTACTCTTACGGAAAGCCGAACAGGATTTAACGTGTGCGCAAGATGTTTCTGCGTGCGTTCGCACACGGGGCCTCGGTTTATAGTCTCATCCGAAGGACTTTTTGGGAGGAGAGTGGAGTCTGCACTGATGTTAACTCCAGGGGGAAAATATCCCCCTTGAACGGCGGGAATCGAACCCAGGGTCGTCAGATTGCGAGCGCAATGTTCTGACCACTAGGCTATCCCGTGTATATATACACACATGCAGAAGATGGAACGTACACGTTACAGATCCTGCAATTCATGTCAGCGTTCGGTGGCGGGTTACTGAAAACATGAACACACCCAAACACAGACCTCCCGAAGCTGGAATGCAGATACCTTCATGATGGAGCGGGAAAAAAGAAAAGGTCGCATACGCAAAATCTCACCTCTGGTGAGCCTCAGAGCTCTAAGCTGGGGAACAAAAAACAAACAAAAAAATAAAACAACAACAACAACAAAATCTTTTCTCCGCTGTTGTCGGAAAACGTAGTACGGATGACCGAATATGGCAGCAAAGATGGCTTCAACAGCACAAGCCGAGGATGGGTACGTCTGTCTGTCTGTCTGTCTGTCTGTGTCTGTCTGTCTGTCTGTGTCTGTCTGTCTGCCTGTCTGTGTCTGTCTGTCTGTCTGTCTATTCGCAGGTTTGTGGTTTGGTTCAGCCAGTCTTTCCCCCTTCCTCCTCAATGATGTAAAAATCCTCCTGCACGCACACACACACACACACACACACACACATGTACACACACACACACACACACACAAACACACACACACACACACACACGCGCGCACACACACACACATATACACAGCGTTAGTTAGGACGCTCTGTGAATTTTCATTTTGTTGTTGTTGTTGTTGTGCGCTCCCCAGCTTTACACCCTGGGGGTCACCCAGCACATGCACTCTGACTCACTCATCCCACCTGGGAATCACTGTGAGATAGGAAGTACACCGGGTGAGAAGTTTGCGTGTACGACTATTTTCAAGCACCTCGCCACATAGGCAGCCATACTCCGACTTCAGAGGATTTTTTCTCCTATAAAGGAGAGTGCAGGTTGTTATGTTAAGAGCTTGTCATGGCTGAAGGCAATCTCAACACAACACTTTACAACATAACAACATTTTAATGTAGGCCTTGGCAATTAGCTGACATCAACAACCTGACACAGCTTTTGGCATTTTCATTTTGTAAATCACAGCCCACACATCCAGCATAACTCAAGTCAAGGGTCCAGGGCCCAGTGCTAAAACTATCCCCTTCCTTTTACCAAGTCCAAGTGTGGTCAGTTCCTGCTGTAATAATCAGCACCAGCTGGGATGGGATGGATAGCAGCTGAGAGAGTAGCTGAAAGTGAGGGGAGATTGACAGCTGTGTATAGTTGGAATGCTCCGTGAATGTTTTTGCTGTGGTGGTTATTTTTTTCTCTATATTTGCCTGGGGTTTATCACAGTTCTTGATTAAACCATTGATGCTGGGGGCAACAACAGCAAAGTGAGAGGCTGTATGACCAGTGGCTTTCTTTCCCACCCATGGAATTCCACTTTACAGCTTAGTCTTTAGTGATCGACTATGACTCTCTGACTAGGAGGCTTGACTCGCACAGTCCTTATGTGCTGCAGCCCTGGGGGCTGGTTGGCCTTTGGAGAACATCTCCAACACTGACTGTCCTTGTGTGTGTGAGAGAGAGAGAGAGAGAGAGAGAGACTGTGTGTGTGTGTACATAGGTACTAGATGTGTACAGACTCCACTCTCCTCAAAAGTCCTTCGGATGAGACTATAAACCGAGGCCCCGTGTGCAAACACACACAAAACACCATTAAACCCTTTTCCGCTTTTTGGAAGAGTAGGCCATTGTGTGCCGGTGGGTACAGATGACAGAATTTACAAAACCGCATACACACAGGGACTGGAGGTAAATAAGCACACGAGTGCTTATTCCATTATCCTCGATATAAAAGAATAAATATATAAATCAATCAAATACAATACAATCAGACCCCACATTTCAGACAGACGGACTTACCGACAGATCGGTGTCACAAGCTTCGCAGTGCCAAGCGTAGCCGCGCACTTTGGGCGATTTCTTCAGCGGCGGATCCAAGCACTCGAAATGGTACGACAGCTGACAGTCGTCACACCTGAAACATAACCACCAAACATTGGAACGGTGGATCAGTGGTCTAAAGGGCTTTTTTTGGTTTTTAAATTTATTCTTTTATATGGAGGATAATGGAATAAGCACTCATGCGCTTTTTTCCCCATCCAGTCCCTGAGTGTATGCAGTTGTGTCAATTTTGTCATCCGTTCCCACCGGCATACAATGCTCTTACGAAAGGCCGAACAGGTTTTAACGTGTGCGCAAAGATGTTCTGCGTGTGTTCGCACACAGGGCCTCGGTTTATAGTCTCATCCGAAGGACTTTTGGGGAGAGTGGAGTCGGCACTGATGTTAACTCCCGAGGAAAATCCTCTTGAACGAGATTCGAAGGTAACACGCCTACCCACAAAGCGAAAAGTCTGGGTTCAAAGTGTGCGGTGGTTCGATCCCCTGTTTGGGCCAGAACCTTTTCCCCCGATCCATTAGACCAGGAGTGGTGGTCTGGGTACTAGTCTTTTGGATGAGATGATAAACCAGGTCCTGTGTGTTACACATTGTTATTAATTGTTACCGTTTGCATGACTGTGTAAGAATAGGCAAGCGCCTTGATTTATATTTGCAAGATATTGTACTATACAAACTCCATTTTTTATTATTATTATTATTACACATAATGATTTTGCGCAAATTCCATTTATTAACATTATTATTACACATAATTATTTCGCGCTCGTAAAAGAACCCACGGCGACAAGCGAGTTATGTCCCTGGCGAAAACTCCGTAGGAAAAAAGCCAGTCTGATACTAAAGGGAAACAATTACACACACTTGCAGACAGGAAAAGAAAAATCAGATAACGGCCAGCGCTGCTCTTGCAGTGACGCATTCTCTCCCCCCCAGGTAAGGGAGAGCAGCCTGAAATTCAGGCAGAGAAATCTGCCATGACCTATGGTACGAAAAATGAAAATGAAAAAAAACACAAAAAAACAACAATGAAAAAAAATGAAAACGAAAAACAGAAAACGAAAATGAAAAGCTGAAAACAAAAAAATGAAAACGAAAATGACAAAATGTATAAAACACAAATGAAAAAAATGAACATATGAAAATGAAAACATGAAAACGAAAATGAAAAAAATTTTTTTTATTTTAAAACCAAAATGAAAAAACTGAAAACGAAAAACAGAAAACGAAAAATGAAAATATGAAAGCTGAAAACGAAAAAATGAAAATGACAAAAAATGACAAAAATGAAAAAACAAAAAAGAAAAATGAAAAAAAAATGAAAACGTGAAAATATGAAAACGGATCAACGAAAATGAAAAAAAATACAAACATTTTTTTAAACCAAATGAAAAAATGAAACAAAATTTTTTACACAAAAAAATTGAAAAATTGAAAAAAAAAAGGGAAAAAAAAGAAAACCATGCGGTTGGTCACCTGACGGTGTTGGCGACCTCTCCTTCCAGGTTGCAGACGACGCACATGATGTCGGGGTAGACCTTCTCCTCCTTCTTAGCTCGCGTGCTCACGATGGTCGCCATGGGGGTGACTTTTGTCCTTCAGCATGTGGGACATTTCAAGAGGTTGTGCTGTTGCTGTTGTGGGTGGTGGGGTTTGGGCACTTCAAGAAGCAGACCACCCCCACATCATAAAAAGAGCAAGACTGTAGGGATGGAAGAGACCCCCAAAGGGAAAGGGACCTAGGAAAACCCTGGCTCCCTGTATTGCAGATGATCTGGAAAGGGCATAAAATAAGAGGAGCTCAAAACGAGGAGAGGGAGAGGCTCATCAATGTCAAACCTTCCCTGGGAGAAACATACAGAAGAAGAAGAAGAAGTTGGGGGTGGTGGTGGTGGGGGGGGGGGGAGGGGTTTGCTGGGGGTGTTTTGATTCTTCTTTTCCCCCAATTTTGGGAAGAGTGAGGCGGGAGGAAGGAGAGGGGAGGGGGAGAGAGAAGCAAGGGAAAAAGGGAGAGAGCAAGAGAAGAAAAGCCCAAGAGAGATACAGAGACAGAGAAAAAGACACAGAGAGGAAGAATC
The DNA here is from genome assembly GCA_028751875.1 of Rapana venosa. NCBI lineage: Eukaryota > Metazoa > Mollusca > Gastropoda > Neogastropoda > Muricidae > Rapana > Rapana venosa. The sequence goes on from CM054162.1 coordinate 29,598,611, forward strand.
AGAAAAGAGCGCAGAGACAGAAAGAAAGAAGAGAGAAGAGACAGAGAGAAGAGGAGAGAACACACCACACAAAGAGAAAGAGATTAAGAAAGCAAGTGTATTCAATAAAAATGCACTCTGAAAGTGTGTGTGTGCGCGAGCGCGCATGTGTGTGCGTGTGCGTGTGTGCATGCACATGAGTATGAGTGTAAATTGTGTATTAATATATGTATTGTGTGCATGAAAGTATATGTCCGTATGTTCACGTGTAAGCAGTGTGTGTTAATACATGTGTCGTGTTAAATTGCATGTGTCATATGTAAACACACATTTTACGTCTAAGAAAAAAAAAATTTCTGAACCATCACTCCTCTTCTGCGATCTCTTCACTGGTTGCCTGTCTCAAAAAGACTGGAGTATAAAATCAATACCCTCTGTTTCAAAATGTCTCCACAATCTGCACCCCCTTACTCTGTAACTGTCTTCATCTGTACACTCCATCCCGTTCCCTTGTTCAGCCCGCGATACTTTGTCTTTCGAACACCCACATTCAAACAAAACCACTGTTGGCCGTCGCTCCTTCTCTGTTTTGGTCCATCCACCTGGAACGACCTCCCTCTTTCACTTCGTCAAAAGCCTTCACTTGATTCCTTCAAATCCAGCCCTCAAAACACACATGTTTTTCCCACCTGAGACTTTCCCCCCAAATATCTGTCCCTAATTTTCAACAGCATTTTTCACCTTCTAAGTGTTGTTCCGAGTGTGTGTGTGTGTGTGTGTGTGTGTGTGTGTGTGTGTGTGTGTGCGTGCATGCGTGCATACGTGCGCGCGCATGGTTTTGGGAAAACTGTTGTTCATTATGTTTAAGGAGAGTTGCATGCCTGTAAATGATTGAGTGCAAGCGCTTCGATTTGTTTGTTTTTTTACAAGATTCAGCGCTATATAAATTCCATATATTATTATTATTATTATTCCTAAATTTCACAGCCCCCCTCAAAGAAAAAAAAACCTCAACTCACTTTGCTTGCTTCAGCAGACTCGTCGACCTTTTTTGTCTCCCCTTTCTTCTTCCCCTTGGCCGAAGATGTCGAGGGCGTCGTCACAGCAGGGGAGGTCACCACCGAATCGCCGCTAGGTGGCGCCGCTGGCTTTTTCTTCGTCTTTGATTTGCTGGACAGTTTCTGAAGACGCAAAAAAAAAAAAAAAAAAAAAAAGATCAAATTGATAATTTAAAATCGTAACAGGTGGTCAGAAAGAGAGCTCGGGTTTTTTTTAACCTCTTAACTGCCCAGTGCAAGTGCACCCTATATGCCGGGGAATAAAATTCTTATGTACTACTGCTATGTTCATATCCCTCTTACTCAGAAACTACTACATGAATATTCCTGATAGTCTACCCAATGACAGTATACATATCGTAGATTACTTCGAGGCAAGCTCAAATTAGTTAGCATGATATTTCACTGCGAAAATATATTTAAAATGTAAAAAAATCAACCAAAAATATGATTTCTTCATCACCACTGTCATTCCGAGTACCCCCCATCTCAATAACGTCAAACATAAGTTCAGGCCAAATCTCATTCATTGTTTTTTAAATACACATCTCCTGAATCATACACGATCGTTTTCATCACTGTAGGTAAATCTACAGTTTTTTTTTCCACTTTTACAGCTGTGTTAAGTTATTGATGCCTTCAACAAGAAGTGTCAGCCCTTATTGAACAAGAACTTCCCAAGCAGTCATGCAAAAAAACACAAAATACGAACTAAAAAATGATCGTTTTGCCACGTTTTTGCAGCTGGATGTGCCAAGCAACAGGAGAGTGATCTCCACTAGCTTTGGAGTTCTTTCCCTTTAACTGTAGTCAAGGAAGCTGGCTTGTTTACTTCGGTTCGACACCCAGGAAATTTTCCAGGTTGTAGGCGTATAGGGTGCACGTTTAGCCCCGGAAAATTTCCAGGGTAAGGCAGTCTAGTGGTTAAGCAACTTTTGACAGAATTGTCCGATTTTCAATCTGGTTTTTTTTGTATTGAATAGCCTTTTTCTTGCAGATTAACAACATGCTAACAATAAAAAATTTGACCTCCAGACGTCACATTTTATCACTTCCTGCAGTCTATCATTTCAATTTGTAATAACTTTTGATAGAATTGTCCCATTTTCAATCTTTCTCTTTTTGTACTGAATAATAATAATAATAATATATGGAATTTATATAGCCAACTTATGGCAAATAAAAACATAACTAAAACTGGCCTCAGGTGCAATCCCCTTATGTGACAGAATGTCACATTTTATCACTTCCTGCAGTCTTTTACTCCAATCTGTAATAAGTCCGATTTTCAGTCTGTTTTTTGTATTGAATAGCCTTTTTATTGCAGATTAACAACACGCTACAACCAAAACATTATTTCCAGTGCAATGTGACTTATTATGTGATGGAAGGTCACATTTTATCATGTCCTGCAGTCTACCACTCCAAGTTTGTAATAACTTTTGATAGAATTGTCCGATTTTCAATCCGTTTTTTTGTACTGAATAGATTTTTTTATTGCAAATTAATAACATAACTAATAATTCGATGCCATAGAGCAACAATGGTTTATCTGAAAAAATTAGCAATTTTCGATTTTTTTATATTTGGTAGAATTTTTACTGTGAACTTTCAGATGACAAAAGTATAAAGTAAAAGTTTTATTAATTTCAAAGATATTTGAAGCAAACCTTTGTTGCACAAAATTACCCTACCAAATTTCACAGGGTACACTGGACTACCGCACAGCATCCCGCTTTTCCTCTAAAGCCTTTAATGCCAATTTAATGCCATTTATCTGGGACAGGGGTCTGCAACAGCAGACAACCAGCTGTGCAAACCCTTCTTGCCTAGGAGTGGATACACTTGGACTGCTGGGCAGGGTTTATGTAACACTGGCGGGCCTGGAGATTGTGTGGTTCTTCCTGCTGAAAACTGATGGCTGGAATGTGATCTTACCTGGGAAAGAGGGTCAAGCTTTGTGCCATGCCTGCTGTATTTTCTCTGCAAGCAAGGTGGTCTACCTTCACTGCCAGTGTTTTTGCTATCCTGGCCTTTACAAGAAATTCCACTTTCTGCACTAGCCTAGCCTGGCATCGCTTTGAGAGGACCAGAATAAGTGGACATCAAAGTTTCACATGCAGACGGCGAGAAACTTCCGGGCAAAAACAGGCCACCAGTTGTAAACATGCATTTATGCGCTTTCTTCTACACGTATTACAACATAAAGATGCTACGATAAAGATTGCATCAATACCCATTCTCTTTCCAAAAACTGAATACTTCCGTTCAGTCCTCGATTTGTTCCGACCTTTCAAACTTCTCAAATGAGTGTATCTCAAAACTTTTTTAAAATGGCGGCTCTGTCGATAAGACCGTTGTTGCTCTAAGGCATCGAACTGACCTCAGGTTCAATATGACTCATTATGTCGTGGCGCGCCACATATCACAACAATGGACAAAGGGACACAAACCGCATCAGCCTCAATTCACCTTTCTGGACTCCATGCATTCAAACTGCTGCAAGTTGCGGAACTTGATGGGCTCCTTGATCGTCTCCCTTAGACGTCGCGGGGCGTCCACCAGCTTCGCTCCAGCGCTGCCTTCAGAATCGTCGGTCGAGGAGGTGACGCACTGCGAGCACTGCCTGCAGGACAGGGGTCAAGGTCGCTGAGCTATAAATACATGTGTGTGTGTGTGTGTGTGTGGCCACTTTTCAGTAACTTCTCCCACCTTCTACAAAAATTAATTTTTTTAAAAAGGGAGAAAAGGAAAAAAATAGGGGGAAAAAAATGTATATATATATAATTATAAAGCCGTAGAAGTATAAACACAAAGTACACACAACACTTGCGACCAACATATGAATGCATGAACAAATAAAAATGAAAAATGATAAAGAATAGGATGAAATTGGGGGAAAGCGGATTGGGGGGAGGGGGGGGGGGGGGGAGTGAGAGAAGGCGGGATGAGAGAGAGAGACAGAGAAGAGAGAGAAAAGGGGAAGATGATGATGATGATGATGATGATAATAATGATAACGATAATGAGGATTTTCTTTGTGCAACACAGATGATGACAGATGTTCAGGTTGATGTCAAGAGGATGTCATATGTGTTGTTTGCACACACATACACAGACAGAGCATAACGTGTGGATTTGGTATGGGGCTGTAAGCTGCTTGCTAAATTACACAGTCACTGTTCTAGTCAAGTGTACTCATTAACAACTATTCTGAATTTTAATGTGTATGTATCTACCACCACTCCCCTCTCTCTCTCTCTTCTCTCTCCCCTCTCTTTATATATATATATATATATATATATATATATATATATATATATATATATATATATATATATATATCCCTCTCTTTATATATATATCTCTATCTTCCTCTCTCTCTTTATATATATATTTCTCTCTCCCTCTCTCTATATATATCTCTCTCTCTTCTCTCTTTATATAATTTTTTTTTTTAAATATATATATATATATATATCTGCCCCTCTCTCTTTATATATCTCTATCTCTCTCCTCTCTCTTTATATATATATTTCTCTCTCTCTCTCTCTCTCCCTTTCTCTTTATATATATATATATATATATATATATATATATATATTATATATATACCTCTCTTTCTCTCTCTCTCTCCCCCCCTCTCTCTCTATATATATATATCCCTCTCTCTATCTATCTCTATCTCTCTCCCTCTCTTTCTCTATCTCTCTCCTCTCTCTTTCTCTCTCTCTGTAGGTCTCACCATCCAAAGAGTTTGGATTTTTTGGGCATGCGGGTGAGGGGTGGGTCCAGACAGCCCAGGTGGAAGTGATGGTGGCAGCTGTCACACTTGGCCAGCAGATGCTGGTCCGTCGTCTGCAGGCAGATCCCGCACCTGCAACACAACAACAACACGTCCTTCCACCTCAGACACCACACCACGCTTGGGACCCTCCGCCACATAATATGAGTCTCAATAATAATAATGATAATAATAATAAATGGAAATGATATAGCGCTAAAGCCCTGGAGCAGAAACTGGTTAACGTGTGAGATGAAGTGCTTGAGGAAAGCCGTCAACAAGACCAGGAGAGACAAGATAAGAAACGAGGTGATCAGAGACATGGTAGTAGGAGCACAACCCGTCCTACACCATATTGAACAACAACGAACCAAGTGGTTCGGGCACCTCACACGGATGCCGCCAAACCAGCCAGCCTTGCGTGCTTACAACTTGAGGTACTCTGGCACGAGGGCCAGAGGTAGACCCAGGCGATGCAGAAGTGATTCCGTGGCAGACACACTGAAAGTCCATGGATTGTCTGTCCCTCCTCCAAGCTACCCGCCTTGCAGCAGACAGACAGTTATATCTCCCCGCGACGCCACAGAGTACAAGCGGAAGGAAAAAGTATGTAAGATATAGCGCTATATCTTGTTTTAAAAAAACACAACCAAATCCGAACGCTTGCATTTGAAGAGCTGTGAAAACCGAATGCTACGCTACATGACAAAGATCAAATGGGAAGACAGGATCACGAATGAAGAACTATGGAGAATGTGCAAAGTTGATGATCTGAAGTCTGTAGCTAGCACCAATAGACTGCGCTGGTTTGGGCAAGTTCAACGGAAAGCAGACCACCACATCATAAAAAGAGCAATGAACTTCGTAGTGGATGGAAAGAGACCAAAGGGAAGACCTAGCAAAACCTGGGCTGCCTGTATTGCAGATGATCTTAAGAGAAAGGGGCATAAATAAGGAGGAAGCTCAAAACAGAGAGAGATGGAGAAGGCTCATCAATGTCAAACCTTCCCTGAGAGAAACATGACAAAAAAGGAAGAAGAAGAAGAAGCGCTTGCATTTGACCCACTACTACACATGCAACCAACAATGATTAACAGTTTTAACAAATTCAAACACACACACACACACACACACACACACTCCCCTGGAGTTAACATCAGCGCAGACTCCACTCTCCCCCAAAGTCCTTCGGATGAGACTATAAACCGAGGCCCCATGTGCGAACGCATGCAGAACATCTTGCACACATGTTAAATCCTGTTCCACTTTTTGCAAGAGTAGGCCATTGTGTGCCGGTGGCAACAGATGACAGAAGTTACAAATCCGCATACACACGGGGACTGGATGTAAAAAAGCACATAAGTGCTTATCCCATTATCCTCGATATAAAAGAATAAAATTTAAATAAATAAAATAAAAACAGGTTATACACTTCGGCAGGATGATGGGAATTTTGGTCATTGAAGGCAGGGACAGATAATTATGAGATGAAACAATAGGGAAAAAAGTCTTAGGTTTGAAATAGGTATGTCTTGAGGCTGGATTTAAAAGTGTCGTAAGTAGGCTTTTCGCGAAGGGAGAGAGGGGAGTCATTCCAGATTGATGGACCAGAAACAGAGAAAAAGTGACAGCCAACTGTGGATTGGTTAAATCTAGGTATTCATAGGCACAGGGTATCTGCAGCAGAGCAGAAGGAACGAGAAGGCCTCAGAGGTCAATTTTTAGTTATTGGCGTGTTATTAATCTGCAATAAAAGGGCTATTTAATACACACACAAAAAACAGATTGAAAATCGAACAAATCCATCAAAAGTTGTTACAAATTGAAATGATGGACTGTAGGAAGTGCCAAAATGAGAAAATGAGAAGTTTATCATCATAATATGTGGTCAGAATGAGGCCTTGGGGATTTTAAAACAGCTTTTGAAAGCCAAACAAAGCGAAATTACTCCCTGATACTTCAACACACACACACACACACACATTCACACACACATATGCACACACACACATGCAAACACATTCACACAAACACACTCACTCACAAACACATGCACACAAACACACACACATACAACACACACACTTTCACACACACACACCACACACACACAATACACACACACAACCTACACACACACTCACACACACACACACATTCACACACTTGCACACACATACACACACACACAACACCCCCCCCCCCCCCCCCCCACACAACACACACAAACACATTCACTCACTCACACACACACACACACACACACACATCACTCACACACACACACACCACTCTCGCACCCACACCCACACTTACACACACACACAAACAAACACAACTCACTGATGAATAAGCGCAACAGGGGAGCTAACTGTCTCTTTTTTCGAAGGAGAACGTTGCCGCTTTCGTGGACGAAACATTTCTGGTATAGTCACCGACTGAAACATCAAAAACAAAAAACAAGATTGTAACTTATGTGAGTGACCTATCTTTCCAGCGAGTCCATAAACCGAGCTCCCATACGTGACACTCCACCATGAAATGAGTCGCATTGCACCAGAGATAAATTTTTAGTTGTTGACACGTTATTTATCAGCAATAAACAGCCTGTTCAATACAGAAAACAGACTGAAAATCGGACAATTCTATGAAAAGTTATTACAAATTGAAATGATACACTGCAGGAAAATTGTGTGCAGCATGCATTAAGCACACACACAAATCCATAGCATCAGGGAGAGTTGTCCCTGATAAAGTTCTGTATCAAAAAACAAACAAACAAACAAAAAAACCCACTCTTATATGGAAGCAAGTAACACCCCAAAACACACACACACACACAAATATTTCTTAAAGAGGCATTGCATTAGCAGGAGCATAGTAGTATTGTTTGTTCTTTCGAGCCAGAAGGCCCATAGAGCCGGAGCTTATCCCGGTTTCTGTAGCGTTAAGCGAACTGATGGTTTTTCACCACCCCTGTGACAGGACGCTAGTCTGTCGCCAGATACTTCCCCAGCAGAGCTGGTACCCACTTGTACACCTGGGTGGAGTGAGGAAAATAGGAGTAAAGTGTCTTTCCAAAGGACACAACACCGAGCCGAGCGGGGATCGAACCCGCGACCTCTGGATCACGAGTTGACCGCCTAAACTACTCGACCACGGTGCCTCCTAAGCAGGAGCATGCTCTATCTTTTTTTTCCAGAAAGGCTTTGACATCTATCAAATTCTCCCCTTGCCAAAGTTGGATGTGCTGGGCCTGACTTGTCAGGTGTTCAACGGCAGCTCGATGCATTTTCGCTCATATGACAGACAACAATGAGTTGCACACACACACACACTCACACACACACACACCACACGCATGCACGCACAAGCACACACGCACGCACAAAGCACACACACACAGGCACACACGCATGCACAACAAGCACACACACACTCACATTAACAACCACACACATAATAATAATAATAATAATAATAATAATAATAATATATGGAATTTATAGAGCGCTATATCTTGCAATTACAAATCAGAGCGCTTCCATTCAATCCACTCCCACACAAACAACCAACAATGATTAACAATATTCTAACAAATTCAAATGTACACACACACACACACACACACACACACACACACACACACACACAGGTTGTACATTAAAATTCAGCAGGGTGATGGAATTTTGGCTTTCAAAGGCAGGGACAGACATGAGATGAAACAAGAGGGAAAAATCTTAGGTTTGAAATAGGTATGTTTTGAGGCTGGATTTAAAGCTGTCGTAAGTAGGCTTTTCACGAAGGGAGAGAGGGAGGTCATTCCAGATTGATGGACCAGAAATAGAGAAAGAGCGACGGCCAACAGTGAATTGGTTGAATCTAGGTATTCGTAAGCACAAGGTATCTGCAGCAGAGCGGAGGGAACGAGAAGGAGTGTACAGGTGAAGACATTCACAGAGGTAGGAGGGTGCTGTTTTGTGGAGACATTTGTAACAGAGGGTACTGATCTTGTTCTTTCCTCTCTGTGGCACAGGCAACCATACACACACACACGCACGCACGCACGCACACACAAGCACACACACACACACGCACGCACACACAACAAGCACACACACACACACACACACACTCGCATTAACACCCACCCACACACACACCAACACACACAAACACACAAGCACACACATAAGCACACACACACACATTCGTCTAATATCACTGAGAGTGAACAGACGTAAAATCGAAGACAACAACAACAATACACACACACACAACTCGCACACACATTCAATACACACACACACATCCACCCAAAGTCATCCTTCGGACGAGACTATAAACCGAGGTCCCGTGTGCGAACGCACGCAGAACATCTTGCACACACGTTAAATCCTGTTCCGCTTTTCGGAAGAGTAGGCTATTGTGTGGTTGTGGGAACAGATGACAGAATTTACAAAACCGCATACACACGGGGACTAGATGTAAAAAAGCACATAAGTGCTTATTCCATTATCCTGAATATGAAAGAATAAAATATAAAATAAAATAAAATAAATAAACACAAGCACACACACAAACACACACACATTCAATACACACACACTCATCCACCCCCAACCCCCATACACACAACACCCCCCAACCCCCCCCCACCCCCCCCCCCCCACCCCCCCCCCCCCCCCCCCACCCCCACCAACACCACACACCCCACACACACCACCACACACTACACACACACACACTCCACCACACACACACACACACACACACTCACACACACACACACACACACACACACACCTCACACACAACACACACACACACACACACACTCACAACCACACACACACACACACACACACACACACACACACACACACACACACACACACACACACACACACACACACACACACACACACACACACAACACACACACAACCCCACACATAACACACACATACACACACACACACAACACAAACACACACACACACCACACACACAACACACACACACAACACACACTCACACACGCACGCACGCACGCACGCACGCACACATGGATTGGTGGTGTAGAGGTAACGCACCTGCCTAGAAAGTGAAAAGTCCAGGCTGGAAGTGAGTGATGGTTCAATTAGTCTTTCGGATGAGACGATAAACCGAGTTCCAGTGCGTTACACATAATTATTCAGCACATGTAAAAGAACCCACGGCAACAAGAGAGTTGTCCCTGGCAAAATTTTGTAGAAAAAAGCCACTCTGATCGGAAAACAAATACAGTTGCAGGCAGGAAAAGAAAAAAAAATAATGGGTGGCGCAATGTGCATTCCCTTGGGCAATGTGCATTCCCCTAGGAGAGCAGTTTGAATTTAATGCAGAGAAATCTGCCGTAACTTTAAGTGCTATAATAATAATAATAATGTATGGAATTTATATAGCGCTGGTTCTTGTAAAGCAACAAGTCAAAGCGCTCAGTTGACTTCTTTTTTTTGTTTTATCGAGGATAATGGAACAAACATGAACTCCCAGGTTAAAAGCATGACATATTTCAATAAATCTCATTAGTTAAAACCAA
>CM054162.1:29614015-29616515 GCA_028751875.1 Rapana venosa
TCCTTTTTTTTGTTCCCTTTTCTTTCTTTCTCTCTCTCTCTCTCCCTCCCTCCCTCTCTCTCCCTCTCGCCCCCTCCCTCTCCTCTCCCCCTCCCTCTCTCTCTCTCCTCTCCACCTTTCTCTCCCTCCCCTCCCTCCCTTTCTCTCTCTCTCCATCTCTCTCCCCCCTCCCTCTCTCTGATATCTTGGTATCTTAAGTCATATTTTTTAAACCGATTTTTGTTGTTGCTGCTGTTGTTATACAATAACATTTCGTTTGTTGTTGTTGCTGTTGCTTTTTTCCCCCACCAAAATACTAAGCAGTTCGGCAAACCCCCGTCATGTATGGGCCAATGGCCTTTTTGTGAATAAATCATTCGAGTGTTGGGTTCAAGTTCTCTCTCTCTCTCTCTCTCTCTCTCTCTCTCTCTCTCTCTCTCTCTCTCTCTCTCTTCTCTGTCTCTCTCATACCAAAGTAATACTGGATGAAATCAACAGACAAGGCAGGAGTAATGTGAGGTTTCCTTTTTTTTTTCTTTTCAGGGGCTTCTCTCTCTCTCTCTCTCTGTCTTCCCCTCTCTCTCTCCCTCACTCTCTCTCTCTCTCTCTGTCTGTCTGTCTCTCTCATACCAAAGTAATACTGGATGAATTCAGCGGACAAGGCAGGAGTGATGTGAAGTTTCTTTCTTTTTTTCTTGCTTCTCTCTCTCTCTCTCTCCCTCTCTCTCTCCCTCTCTCTCTCCCTCTCTCTCTCTCTTACTCTCTCTCTCTCTCTCTCTCTCTCTCTCTCTCTCCTCCCTCCCTCCCTCCCTCTCTCTCTCTCTCCCTCTCTCTCTCTCTCTCTCCCTCTCTCCATCCCTCCCTCCCTCCCTCTCTCTCTCTCTCTCTCTCTCTCTCTCTCTCTCTCTCTCCCTCCCTCCCTCCCTCCCTCCCTCTCTCTCTCTCTCCCTCCCTCTCCCTCCCTCCCTCTGTCTCTCTCATACCAAAGTAATACTGGATGAATTCAGCAGACAAGGCAGGAGTGATGTGAGGTTTCTCTCTTTTTTTCCTTGCTTTTCTCTCTCTCTCTCTCTCTCTCCTCTCTTGGAGTGGCTTCCCTTGCTTGGCTACCAGCAAGACGTGGCTTCAACAGTGAGAGAAGAAATTTGCTGTATTTCTACCAGAAAGGCTCCAGTATGCCCGTCACAGGACTACCACCTTGTCTAGAAACAGTGCTGAACACCTTTCTGCAGGAAATGTCTCTCACGTCGTTTAAAATCGACGGCAGAGAAAACCAAACTGTAATCGTGCTGCGCCTGTCACCAGCCCACCAGCTTCCAGCAACACACAGCCAGTGTGACAGTGTTGTGTACCGCAGGAAAGGGGCAGCGCAAATTGCCAGGGACAAAAGGAGGGTGGAGACACATAAGGTCAGTTTAATGAAGAAGCATCGTATGAATCCTGTCTCCCCTTCAGAACTGTTTCTCCCGACACCCCCAAGTTTATTTTATAACGCAGAAAATGAAACTGCTATGGACACATTCAAAATGGCACGCCCACTGACACTCATCCCTGTGCTGTTGAATTCGCACGTGCAACACGGCCGTCCGTCTCCTCTCTGTCAAGCTTGTGTGATGTTGACCCAGTGTCGGTAACAGTGCAGCCGCACAATTGACGCTGGGAGACTGGAGTAACAATGCTGACACTGGCAGAAATATTGACACTGAAGATGCAATGACTGTATGCAGTGACACATCAACAATACCGCCTGTGACACTGACAGACTACAGCTCGACAGAAGATGTGACAGGGAATAGCAAGAGAGTGAAACCAATCAAAACAAATACAGAAAGTCCACCTGCCATCAAGGAAGCAAGAAACAGCACCACTGTGTCCCCCGAGGATTGCAAGATGTTGATGGAACATATTCAGCAACTTGCGGACACAATGGACAGGGGCATCGCATCATTCAAGAAACCAGCTGAAGACGGGAATCTTCCGGACTTGCCCAGTGAGCAGCCAGCAGTACACCCGCACCGGTAATGCCGCTCTGTGACAGTTCCCCGCTACGATATCTGTGATCAGCCTGTTATCACCAGTGACATTTACATACATGCAGAACTAAACAATACCGCGGTCGGTTACCACTCCTGAAGAATCCTTGACATTGTACAGTGTTTAATTTTGTTGTTGTATCTTTCCATTTCGGTCCCCTTCCCCAACTACTCATTTGTGAATGGGTTGAAAAACCTAACACAATAAAATCTTTGTCATTGTCATTGTCTCTCTCTCTCTCTCTCTCTATCTCTCTCTCCCTCCTCTCCCCCTCTCTCTCTCTCTCTCCCTCACTCTCTCTCATACCAAAGTAATACTGGATGAATTCAGCGGACAAGGCAGGAGTAATGTGAGGTTTCTTTCTTTTTTTCTTGCTTCTCTTTCTCTCCCTCCCTCTCCTTCCCCCTCCCTCCCTCCCTCTCTCTCTCTATCTCTCTTTCTCTCTCCCTCCCTGCCTCCCTCTCTTTCTCTCTCTCTCTCTCCCTCC
>CM054162.1:29619015-29621515 GCA_028751875.1 Rapana venosa
ACAACGCCCATGAGTTCCGCTTTCCGCATAAAACCACGCACGGCGTAAGGACTGGTATGCAAATGACGCACCATCTTCTCCGTGGGGACTGAAAGCATAATTATAATATTCATTGTTAAGGTCAAGGTTGTGGGATACAGCGGTTAGCCAGGTCACATGGTAAAAAAAGGTAAAGGTGTCTCATAACCTATAAGAACATAGGGGAGCGAGGCGTCAGAGACCTCAACTTCTCTAGGAACCAGCATATTGAGGGCCTGGGAATCACTTTGAGATTGAAATATTTGCAACACTGAATGAGAAGTTATGTGTGTATGACTTATTTTTGAATACCTTGCCATATAGGCAGCCATACTCCAACTTCAGAGGATTTTTTTTTCTTTCCTTTAAAGGAGAGTGCAGGTTGTTATATTAAGAGCTTGTCATGGCTGAAGGCAATCTCAACACAACATTTTATAACATAACAACATTTTAGTGTAAAAAGGTAAACGTGTTTCCATAACCTATGTGGTCATAGGGGAGCGAGGCGTCAGAGACCTCAGCTTCTCCAGGGGCCAGCGTATTGAGGGCGACGCCCATCTCCTCTCCCTTGCTGCTTTACCTTCCCTGACCCTAAAGAGGGCAGGTACCCATTTACAGCTGGGTGAACTGGGGGACTGTACTGCAACCAAGGCACGCAAACGGTCACCCATCCAAGTGGTAACCACGCTCGATGCTGCTTAACCTTAGCTGAGGGGAAAGCGAGTGCTCTGACCACTGAGCTATCCCGTCCCACTTGGTAAAGAATGGAAATATCCACACTCAACTTAAAGCCTGAGCCCAGACCAAAAGCTGTTGTCAGTTATGGATGTAAGATCAGAGTCATCATCATCATCATCAACCATTACACCCAGTGGTGTGTAGGGCAGCAACAAAGCGCTTCCACTCCTGCCTATCCTGGGCCAACCTAGTCACTGATCCCCAAGAGTGCTGCATGGCCTTCATCTCCCTCTCGGCTTTGGCCATCAGCATTCATACGAGTCTCACTGGACCCAGGAGGTCCTTCGCACGCAAAAGTAGAAATGTTCTCTGTTGCTGTTTCCGTAACTTTACTTCTTTTACGGGACATGGTTGTTAGCCCTGTGCCCAACCCCCAACCTGGAGGCATCTTTCACCTTCTAAGTGTTGTTCCGAGTGTGTGTGTGTGTGTGTGTGTGTGTGTGCGTGCGTGTGCGTGCATGTGTGCGCGCGCATGGTTTTGAAATCTGTTGTTCATTATGTTTAAGGAGAGTTGCATGCCTGTAAATGATTGAGTGCAAGCGCTTCGATTTGTTTTTTGTTTTTTTACAAGATTCAGCGCTATATAAATTCCATATATTATTATTATTATTATTATTAAGGGTTCCACCTTCGTCGCCTCTTACGACATGCCTGGTTGGAGGGCAGGGATCCTATTCTTGCAATGCTCACTTTTTGCAAAGCATACCCCGGGAGTCCCACGGGGGAAGATCAGAGTCAAGGCCTACATTATTCTGTCAAAGCGCGTAAAAAATCCAGCATCACTCGGTCAAGGGTCCAGGGCCCAGTGCTAAAATTAGCAAGCCCCTTCCTTTTACCAAGTCCAAGTGTGGTCAGTTCCTGCTGTAATAATCAGCACCAGCTGGGCTGGGATGGGATGGGATACACAGCAGCTGAGAGTGGGGAAAACTGACAGCTGTAAAGTTGTTAGGCTCTGAAATTTGTGTCGAGTTGTGTTGTGTTACGTTACGTTACGTTAGGTTACACACACACACACACACATTTTGGAATGTTTTAACCAATATGAAATATAGCTTTTTGCGTCTTGGAGATTTTTTGATGTGTATCAATGTGCCTGTCAGTATTGTAATTGCCCTTCATGGGATGATTAAAAGTGTTTTTGACTTGACTTGACTACATTGGAATGTTATGTTAAGACTGTCCTCAGCCATGACAAGCTTTAAGCACAACAACCTTCTTACACCCTTCTTGAGTTTTTAAAAAATCCTCTGAATTATTCAGAGTATGGCTGCCTATACGGCAAGGAACAGAACCCCCCCCCCCCCCCCCCCCACCCCTCCTCCAAAAAGTCAAAACACACGCTGGGATGCTGCTTAACCCCTTGGCTTGGGGAATTCCAGCGCGTGCTGTGATCACTGAGCTATCCCCGTCGTCGCCAAAGGCACTGTACCCATATGACCACACACACAATGAAGAACACCGCCCTCAAACCAACCCACTCACCCCAGGACGGAGGTCGTTTGTTTCTGGAGATGCCGTACTTTTCCCGGTGACGATTCAGCTTCCTCTCAAACCGCAACTGCGACAACAAAAAAGTGGTTTCGGTCAAGTCACACTCGTTTTTTTCAATGTATTATTGGGCTGACGGGATCGCCGAGTGGTCAGAACATTGCGCTCGCAATCTGACGACCCGGGTTCGATTCCCGTTCAAGGGGGGATATTTTCCTCGAGAGTTAACATCAGTGCAGACTCCACTCTCCCCCCA
>CM054162.1:29626515-29631515 GCA_028751875.1 Rapana venosa
CAGAGTGTGGCACATTCTGGGTGACCCCCAGAGTGTTAAGCTGGGGAACGCACAACAACAACAACAACAACATCAACAAATGTTATTGGACGATTCTTATGCAAGCGCTTTCATTTGTTTGCTTTACATTTTTTTCTTTTTTTCCTTTTTTTGTGTGTGTTTTTGTTCCTCAGTTAGAGCTTAGTTAGAGGTTTACCTATGGTGTGATTTTGCATATGCAAACGGTTTTTTTGCCCATTTTTTTTAATTTTATTTTATTTTATTATATATATTCTTTTATATTGAGGATAAAGGAATAAGCACTTATGTGCTTTTTTACATCCAGTCCCCGTGTGTATGCGGTTTTGTACATTTTGTCATCCGTTGCCCATCGTGAAGGTAGCCACATTCCGACTTCAGGGATGATTATAGACCGAATAATTTCAGATGTTTCTCATGCAAGTGCTTTTTATTTGAATGTTTTACATCATACACTGCTCTAAAAATTCCATATATTGTTGTTGTTGTAATCATTATTATTATTATTATCATTGTCATCGTCATTATTATTATTATCATTATTATTATTATCATCATTATTACTATTGTTATCATTATTATTATTATTATTTAAATGTTCTTAAAAACTAAATTGATTTTTTTGGGATTGAATTCAAATGTACACACACACATTCATTTTTACGTGCAAACACACACACGCACATACACACTACACACAAACACACACGCACGCACACACACGACACACCACATATACACACCACATAACACAATATAACACATATACATTACATACATATACACTACACACTAACACACTAAATATCGATGACAAATTACACACACACACTACTCACAACACACACACCACTACACACACACACAAACACACACACACACCACACCACAACAACCACACACACAAACACACACACACAAACAACACAAAACACAAAAACACACACACCACACACACTACACACAACACTACACACCACACACACAACACACACACACACAACACACACAACACACACACAACTACACACACAAACACTACACACACACATCACACTACACCACACACACATACACACACACACACACACACACACACACACACACACACACAACACACAACTCATCACACATACACACACACAACTTACATAACACACACACACACACACACACACACACACACACACACTACACATCACAAACACACACACTCACTCATCACTGATACACTTACATAAACACACACCACACACACACTCACACACACACACCACACACACACACACACACACACACAACACACACACACAACACACACACACACACACACACCACTCACTCACACACCACACACCACTACTCCTCCCTCACACTCACTCCCTCCCTCCCTCACTCCACTCACACACCACACACACACACACACACACACACACACACACACACACACACACACACCACCACTCACTCCACTCACTCACTCACTCACCACCAACACACACACACCACACACACACCACACACACTCACTCACTCACTGACTCACTCACTCACCATCACTTCTCCAGGGTCGGCTTCTGTTAACAAACCTTCCCTCTGTGCACTGTAACCAAGCAAAAAAGTCTATTCAAGAGAGAGAGAGAGAGAGAGGGGGGGAGGGACAGACAGACAAACAGACAGACAGACAGACAGTGACAGAGAGACAGAGACAGTGACAGAGAGACAGACAGACAGACAGAGAATTCAGACTCGAATGATTTAGCTTTGATTTGTCTCTGCAAGATATAGCGCTATATAAATTCCATTTATTTTTATTATTATTTTGATGAGGGGAAAAAGCAACAGCAGCAACGACAAAATGTAATTGTATAACAAAGTCAGTTACAGGGAAGGGGGGAGAGAAACGGAGTGAGAGAGAGAGAGAGAGGGGGGGGGGGGCAAGAAAGAGAGACAGACAGACAGAGAGAGAGAACTCAAACTCGAAAGATTTATTCACAAAAAGGCCATCGGCCCATACACGAAGGGGGTTGCCGAACCGCTTTGTATTTTTAATGAGAAAAATCAGGAAAAGCACAAAAACAAAATCTTATTGCATTAACAACCATCCCCACCACAACAAAAATCAGTTACTAAAAATATGACTTCAGAAACCAAGATATCCCTTATTCTAAAGGCTTTACACAAATATAAAGCGAGGCAGCGCACAAGACAAGACAGACAGACAGACAAGACAGACAGACAGAGACACACAGAGAGAGACAGAGACAGAGCAACGACTTACCAGGTAACATGGAAATGAGAACGACAAAGGCCTGCGTCGCACGAGATACAAACCCCAGTGCGACTGAAACGAACGTCTTCACACAGCGAACATTCCTGTTAACAAAAGGGAAAAGGGTTCGGGAGAGGAAGGGTGGGGGAAGGAGGGGGTTATAAAATTAATTCCTTTGTTACAGAGAAGGTAAGATTAAATACTTCATAATAGCGCGCACATATATATGTTTTTTCTGAAAAAGCGCTTGCTTGTGTGCTAACGTGCATGTGTGCAATTTCACGCCCGCACACGAAAGCATGCACACACACACACACACACATACCCTCCCCATCTGCACTTTTTCCCCCTTCTAATGTCACTGATTATAAAGAGACGTTAGGTGAAATTCAACGCACACATAAAAACACACACACGCGCGCAAGCATGCATACAAACCAAGCACAAAAAAAGGCACATGCACACACACACACACACACACACACACCTGCACAGGCATAACCACACAGGCACACATGCATGAGCCCTCTTCCTCTATCCTCACTCCTCACACATGCACGCACACTCACACACACATGCACACTCACACGCACACACACACACACGTGACGGGATAGCCTAGTAGTTAGAACATTGTGCTCGCAATCTGACGACCCGGGTTCGATTCCCGTTCAAGGGGATATTTTCCCCTGTAGTTAACATCAGTGCACACTCCACTCTCCCCCAAAATTCCTTTGGATGAGACTATAAACCGAGGCCCCGTGTGCGAACGCATGCAGCAGAACATCTTGCGCACACGTTAAATCCTGTTCCGCTTTTCGTAAGAGTAGGTCATTGTGTGCCAGTGGGAACAGATGACAGAATTTACAAAACCGCATACACACGGGGACTGGATGTAAAAAAGCACATAAGTGCTTATTCCATTATCCTCCATATAAAAGAATAAAATAAAATAAATAAAATAAAAACACACACGCACTCACTCTCTCTCTCTCTCTTCTCTTTTCGTAAGAGTAGGCCATTGTGTGCCGGTGGGAACAGATGACAGAATTTACAAAACCACATACACACAGGGACTAGATATAAAAAAAGCACATAAGTGCTTATTCCATTATCCTCGATATAAAAAATAAAAATAATTTTTAATTTTAATCTCTCAAACACACCACACACACCCCATGCACGTGCGCACATGCACATACACACACCACCTTCACCCACCCACCCACCCATACACACCTTCACCTCCCCCCCCTCCCACCACACACACAAACACACACCTTCACCTCCACACACACACACACCTTCACCCCCCCCTACCCCCCCCCCCCACACACACACACACACCCTTCATCCCCCACCCCACCCCCACCCCCCCCACACACACACTACCTTGGCTCCCCATTTGCTATAGGGCATTTCAAACAGCGTCACAGGACACAGCCGATCCACGTCCCCAAAAGCCACCCCGGGTGTGTACAGCGCACAAACGATATGCACCCATCTGAAACAGAAAAAACACATACCAATTCAATAACAACACCTCTCGCACTTAACTCGATGGAGTCGCAGTGAAATGGGTCCCACCGTTTTGTGGCGACGCGTGATTTGGGCTATATTTGAAAAATTCAGCAGACTTACCCAGCATAGTAATGACATACACCTTATACATCATTGAAAAGTTTATAATGTCTACTTTTGAGATTTGTTTTACAGTTTTAAGGAGGCACCGTGGTCGAATGGTTTAGGTGGTCAACTCGTGATCCAGAGGTCGCGGGTGCGATCCCCGCTCGGCTTGGTGTTGTGTCCTTGGAAAAGACACTTTACTCCTATTTTCCTCACTCCACCCAGGTGTACAAGTGGGTACCAGCTCTGCTGGGGAAGCATTTGGCGACAGACTAGCGTCCTGTCACTGGGGTGGTGAAAAACCATCAGTTCGCTTAACGCTACAGAAACCGGGATAAGCTCCGCTCTATGGGCCTTCTGGCTCGAAAGAACATACTTTTTTTACAGTTTTACAATAGATGACTGGTTTTTGGGGTTGTTTTTTTTACAAATTTTCAAAATATGTCACTGAATGCTGAA
Organism: Rapana venosa; assembly: GCA_028751875.1. Classification (NCBI taxonomy): domain Eukaryota; kingdom Metazoa; phylum Mollusca; class Gastropoda; order Neogastropoda; family Muricidae; genus Rapana; species Rapana venosa. The sequence continues at coordinate 29,630,891 of CM054162.1, forward strand.
AACTAAAAAGTTTTGAAAATTAGGGCTGCTTATCTTACATGGCTTGAACTGTTCATCAACTAGTCCCCTTGAAACAATGTGATGATTTTTCACCAAAGTAAAGTTCCCTGAAGTTGGCTGAATCCATCTGATGTCACTTTTCGTACAACTTTTTTTTTTTTTAAAGAATCATAACACTGGAGAGCCTGAAATCCCAAAGATATCACTTGTTGACATGTCAAACAAAATTAGCCAACAGACACAAACTAGGCAAGCTTATGGTCAAGGAGAGCAACTGTGTTTAGAAAAATGATTGCCCTACAGGCCAGAGTACTTTCCCTTGAGTTGTACATCGGTGTATTTTAAAAAATTCATAATTCTGCTCGAAGCTACGTCACAGTGAAGGAGAGGAGTGCCGATGCTACAAGGTCAATGAGTTAATCGTAAAAGGTTAAGCAGGTAAAGGGTGTTCCCATAACCTAAGTGGTCCTTCAGGAGCGAGATTTCAGATGTCTCAGAGGTGCACGTTATTCAGCGACCTGAGGAAGACTGTGTGGCCGACAGAGATAACCCTGCAAACCAAGCTGTACGGCCCACGAGAGAGGAGCTGGAAAGGACTTGCCACTATTTCTCCCAAACACATCTG
>CM054162.1:29634015-29746515 GCA_028751875.1 Rapana venosa
ACTATATTGTACTGTAAGGTATACTGTATTATATGTATTGTACTTTGTTATGCTGTACTGTGTTGTGCTGTACTGTGTTGTACTGTACTGTACTGTGTTGTGCTGTACTGTGTTGTGCTGTACTGTGTTGTGCTGTACCGTATTGTACTGTGTTGTGCTGTACTGTGTTGTGCTGTACTGTGTTGTGCTGTACTGTGTTGTGCTGTACTGTGTTGTACTGTGTTGTGCTGTACTGTGCTGTGCTGTACTGTATTGTACTGTACTGTGTTGTGCTGTACTGTGTTGTGCTGTACTGTGTTGTGCTGTACCGTATTGTACTGTGTTGTACTGTACTGTGTTGTACTGTACTGTGTTGTGCTGTACTGTATTGTATTGTACTGTATTGTACTATAGTGCACTGTATTGCATTGTACTGTATTGTACTATATTGTATTGTGCTTTACTATATTGTACTGTGCTGTATTATATAGTACTGTATTGTATTGTATTGTATTGTACTGTGTTGTGCTGTACTGTATTGTACTTTGTTGTGCTGTACTGTGTTTGTTTGTATTGTGCTGTACTGTGTTGTACTGTACTGTGTTGTACTGTACTGTGTTGTGCTGTACTGTGTTGTACTGTTTACTGTGTTGTGCTGTACTGTGTTGTTGTCTGTACTGTTGTTGTACTGTTTACTGTTGTTGTGCTGTACTGTGTTTGTACTGTTTACTGTATGTTGTGCTGTTACTGTCTGTTGTGCTGTTTGTACTGTCTGTTGTGCTGTACTGTGTTGTACTGTACTGTGTTGTGCTGTACTGTGTTGTGCTGTACTGTATTGTGCTGTACTGTGTTGTGCTGTACTGTGTTGTGCTGTACTGTGTTGTACTGTACTGTGTTGTGCTGTACTGTGTTGTGCTGTACTGTGTTGTACTGTACTGTGTTGTGCTGTACTGTGTTGTGCTGTACTGTGTTGTACTGTACTGTGTTGTACTGTACTGTGTTGTGCTGTACTGTGTTGTACTGTACTGTGTTGTGCTGTACTGTGTTGTACTGTACTGTATTGCACTGTATTGTACTGTATTGTACTGTAATGTATTGTATTGTACTGTATTGTACTGTATTGTATTGTACTGTATTGTACTGTACTGTGTTGTGCTGTACTGTACTGTATTGCATTGTGCTGTACTATATTGTACTGTGCTGTATTGTATAGTACTGTATTGTATCATATGGTATTGTATTGTAGTGTATACCATTTAAAGTCACGGCACATTTCTCAGCATAAAATTCGAGCTGCTCTCCCCGGGGAGAATGCATCGCCACAAGAGCAGCGCCACCCTTTTTTTTTTCTTTCCCTGTCTGCAACTGTATTTGTTTCCCTATCAGGGTGACTTTTTTCCTACGGAATTTTACCATGCACAACTCTCTTGTTGCCGTGGGTTCCTTTACAGGACTTCACTTTATCGTTTCATATGAAAGACAAGCACCCAAACCACCACTCAAGGTATAGTAGATGGGGAAACAACTTGGCTCAAAGACGGATCAAACCCACACTTCTCGCTTTCTAGACAGGTGCGTTACCTCTAGACCACCAATCCACATTGGGGAGCGTCAGAGACCTCAACTTCTCCAGGGCCCAGCATATAAGTGCATAAGTGCTTATTCCATTATCCTCAATATAAAAGAATAAAATTTTAAAAAATTTTAATAAAAAAAGCATATTGAGGGTGGCACCCATCTCCTCTCCCTCGCTGCTTTACCTTCCCTGACCTTAAAGAGGGCAGGTACCCATTGACAGAGATGTAACCCTAACCCTAACCCAACCCTAACCCGGAGCACTCACTTTCCCCCAGCCAAAGTTAAGCAGCGTCGAACGTGGTTACCAGTTGGATGGGTGACCGTTTGCGCACCTTGGCTTCAGTACAATTCCCCCAGTTCACCCAGCTGTAAATGAGTACCTGCCCTCTTTAGGGTCAGGGAAGGTAAAGCAGCGAGGGAGAGGAGATGGGCGCCGCCCTCAATATGCTGGCCCCTAGAGAAGTGAGGTCTCTGACGCCTCGCTCCCCTACGACCTTATAGGTTATGGGACTCCTTTACCTTTTTACCCATTGACAGCTGGGTGAACTGGGGGACTTGTACTGAAGCCAAGGCGCATGAACAGTCAGGTAACTACACTCAATGATTCTTGGGGAGAGCGAGTGCTCTGACCACGGAAATATCAAAGGACACAAAATATGCCAGCCACCATGGCACAGTGGCTAGTGTCATTGATCATCATGCATTTTTAAAAAAACACCAAAGCCTCTGATTCGGTGGTCCCAGTTGCTCTCGTCTCATGGGAACTTCAGATTCGGGTTCCCCTTACACTTCTGTGCCTGTGGTGAGTTTGTGTCCAATTTTGGGGGGCTGGAGGTTCGTGGGGGACAGTTGTTGGAGGGACGTTGTGGTGGTTGCCACCTCAGGCGGGCGACTCACTCAGTCTGGCTCCGCGACTGAGCTAGTACTGTCGTTAGTAGGGGGCTTAGTAGGTGGTGTCCTGCGTATGTTAGCTCAGAACAGGCACCACTGAACACCACCAAAGTGACCCAGCAGCAGTGCAGGGCCCCTCTGGCTAGTGACCCCATGATGACCTGATAGTAATAGGCTCCCTGTGTGGATTTTTGACTGTGAGGATGCGACATAAAAAATCTGGGTATGGCTGTGGCGGGGAGATTGGGATGAACAACGTTGGAACAGCAGGACAGGGACGTCACAGAAGATGAGGCAGCACCAAAAAAAAAAAAAAAAGAATACACAAAATTCAAACTTATCATGCCTGGCTTTATCTACTTAACCTTAAGCTCGGAAAGAGCGAGTGCTCTGACCACTGAGCTATGCCCGTCCCCTTGCTGCCAGTTCATCTGTCATGGCTATATCAAAGCAAAGAGAAACAGAAACCAAAGACAAAAAAGTTAAAGAAAACAAACAAACAAACAACTAAACAAACAATCCAGAAACAGACCGGTTCCACTCCAGCCTTGCAGGCATCGCAAAACCACGGTTCGGTGCTGGCCGAGGATTCGGTGCTGGCCAACGATTGGCTGTCGCTGATACCATAGCAACCTGAAACACACAAGAAGGGAGATAAATAATCTTTTGTTGTTATTGATACCAAACTGACAATAATCTTGTTTGGCCCAGGCCAAAAGCTGTGTCAGTTATCGATGTCAGCTAATTGCCAAGGCCTACACTTTTTTATATTTTTTTATTTCATTTATTCTTTTATATCGAGGATAATGGAATAAGCACTCATGTACTTTTTTACATCCAGCCCCTGTGTGTATGCACTAAAATGTTGTTATGTTGTAAAATGTTGTGTTGAGAAAACCTTCAGCCATGACAAGCTCTTAACATAACAAACCTCCACTCTCCTTTAAAGGAGAGAAAAAAATCCTCTGGAGTCAGAGTATGGCTGCCTATAACTATGGCAAGGTACTTTAAAAACACGTCATACACACAGCAAACTTTCTCATCCTGTGTTGCAAATTTCAATCTCACGGTGATTCCAAGGTGGGATGATGAGTGAGTGAGTCAAGAGTGGCACATTCTGGGTGACCCCCCAGAGTGTTAAGCTGGGGAACACACTACTACAACAACAACAACAACACTAGATTTGTTTAATCTTTTTTCGTTCCTCAGCTATCACTCCTAGGTTATACAATGGTGAGATTTTGCCTACGCCACAGTTTCGGGGACGGGACAGCTCAGTGGTCGGAGCACTCGCTTTCCCCCAGCCAAGTTAAGCAGCGTCGAGCGTGGTTACCAGTTGGATGGGTGACCGTTTGCGCCATGCCTTGGCTTCAGTACAGTTCCCCCAGTTCACCCAGCTGTAAATGGGTACCTGCCCTCTTTAGGGTCAGGGAAGGTAAAGCAGCGAGGGAGAGGAGATGGGCGCCGCCCTCAATATGCTGGCCCTAGAGAAGTGAGGTCTCTGACGCCTCGCTCCCCTACGACCTTATAGGTTATGGGACTCCTTTACCTCCCTTCCCACAGTTTCACCCACCTTTAAGGTAGCCACATTCAGACGTCGGGGCGATGTCTAAACAAGACACCAGTGTGGCAAACAGGTTTTAATGTGTGTGTGCGGGGCGCAATGTTTTGTATGCGTTTGTACATGGGACTTTCTGTCTCATCGGAGGGATTTTCGGGGGAGTGGAGTCAGCAGTACCGATGTACTTTTCCAGGGGAAAAAAATCCCCCCCCCAGAATGGGAATCTTGGTGGTGGCTAGAACCTGCACTGACAGGTTGTGTGAGGGGTTTTTGTTTTTTCTTTTGTTTTGGTTTTTTTTCTTTTGTGGGGGGGGGGTGGGGGCTGTGCTGTGGGGATGAGACTATAAACCGAGGCCCCGTGTGCGAACGCATGCAGAACATCTTGCACACACGTTAAATCCTGTTCCGCTTTTTAGAAGAGTAGGCCATTGTGTGCCGGTGGAAACAGATGACAGAATTTACAAAACCGCATACACACAGGGGACTGGACGTAAAAAAAGCACATACGTGCTTATTGCATTATCCTCGATACAAAAAAAAATGAAATGAAATAAATGAAATATTGTCTAAATGCAACACCAGTGTGCCTCCACACACACAACCCTCCACCACCACCCTCCACCCACCCACCCCCCATATCCACACACCCCTCCACCACCACCCTCCACCACCCCCTCCACCCACCCACACCCCCTTCCTCCCCCTCCAGATGCTGTCTTAATGCAACACCAGTGTGCAAGTGTGTTTTTTTTGTGATGGGGGGGGGGGGGGTGTGTTATTCACAGCATCTGTTCTTAACGGCACGAATTGCCCGCTCTTCCAAAATGCGGAACACTTGGCACTTCTTGGCACGTGTGTGTGTGTGCACACGTGCGCATGTGTGTGTGTACATTTGAATTTGTGAACTCTGTTAATTGGTATTGGTTGTATGTGTATGGGTGTGCTGTATGCAAGCGCTTTGATTTGGGGTTTTTTGGCAAGATAGAGCGCTATATAAATTCCATTCATTATTATTATTATTATTATTACTTCGGTTTACAATCTCATCCAAAGGACTTTCGGGAGAGTGGGGTCGGCACTGATGTTAACTCCAGTGGGGTCAAATCCCCATGAGTAGGGATTTCAGTGATGGCTAAAACCCAGGTTCAATCTCGAAACACTCTTAACCACTAGGCTATTACCCCCCCTCCCTACCCCCCCTACCCCTCCCAACCCCGACCCACCACCCCACCACCACCCCCCCAACCCCCGACCCACCCACCCCCACCACCACCATCCGACCCACCCACCCACCACCCACCACCACCCCCGACCCCCCCCCACCACCACCACCAACCCCCGACCCCCTCCCAACCCCCGACACTCCAACCATTCCTATCTTATCATAGTGTAAACGAGAGGCCAACCTTCATGGACAGATATCCCACAGTTGTCGCATTCCACAATCTCGTCGTCATCAGCGCTGAAACACATGAACGAAAAAGTCAAGGCGACAGTCCCCGATATGTGACACTCCACCACATAACAAATCGCATTGCACAAGAGGTCAATTTTTAGCTGTTAACATGTTATTAATCTGTAATAAAAGGGTTAGGGTTAGGTTAGGGTTAGGGTTGGGTTAGGGTTGGGGTTGGGGTTGGGGTTAGGGTTAGGGTTAGGGTTGGGTTAGGGTTAAGTTAGGGTTGGGTTTAGGTTTTAGGGTTAGGGTTAGGGTTGGGTTAGGGTTAGGGTAGTGGGTTGGGTTAGGGTTGGGTTAGGGTTAGGGTTAGGGTTAGGGTTGGGTTAGGTTGGGTTAGGGTTAGGGTTGGGTTAGGTGGTTAGGGTTAGGGTTGGTTGGGTTAGGGGTTAGGGTTAGTTGGGTTAGGGTTAGGATTGGGTTAGGGTTAGGGTTGGGTTAGGGTTTAGGGTTGGGTTAGGGTTGGGTTAGGGTTGGGTTAGGGTTAGGGTTTTAGGGTTAGGGTTAGGGTGGGTTAGGGTTGGGTTAGGGTTTGGGTTAGGGTTAGGGTTGGGTTAGGGTTAGGTTAGGTTAGGGTAGGGTTAGGGTTTAGGGTAGGGGGTTAGGGTTAGGGTTTAGGGTTGGGGGTTAGGGTTAGGGTTGGGTTAGGGTTAGGGTTGGGTTGGGGTTAGGGTTAGGGTTGGGTTGGGGTTAGGGTAGGGTTAGGGTTAGGTTAGGGTTAGGGTTAGGGTTTAGGGGTTAGGGTTAGGGTTGGGTTAGGGTTGGGGTTTAGGGTTGGGTTAGAGTTAGGTTAGGGTTAGGTTAGGGTTAGGGTTTCTGTTTGATATTCATTTCACAGAAACACAGACTGAAAATCGGACGATTCTATCAAAAAATATTACAAAGTGGAGTGTTAGAAGAAGTAATAAGATAGATGGTCAGAATGAAGGCTTGGGTCTTTAAACACAACATTTTGAAAGCAAAAGGAAACAAAATTACACCTTGATACTTCAGTACAAGGTAGAAGAATGGCTATAGTTTTATAATCAATCAAAATCTCAAAATCAACAACCTGACCCCCCACCTGCCTAAAATGGCTCCTAGCGGAAAAGTGGGTCAGGTGCAGCACGACTCATTTCGTGGGGGAGGGTCATATATGGCCTCTGCAGTCAGCAGAGCTTTAAACATGAATGAACTGGATACAAAAGCACTGAGCATGTGGGGTGGGGTGGGGTTGTGGGGGGGTGAGTTGTGTGGTGGTGTGGTGTGGTGTGGTGTGGTGTGGGGTGGGGTGGTGGGTGTTGTATGGTGTGGTGTGTGTGGTGTGGTGTGCGTGGGGTGGGTGGGTGTGGGTGGGGTGGGTGGTGTGGGTGTGGTGTGTGTGTGGTGTGTGCATGGGTGGGGTGGGGTGGGGTGTGGTGGGGTGGGGTGGGGTGGGTGTGGTGTGGTGTGGTGTGGTGTGGCTTCTGTGCTGTGGTATGCTGTGCTGTGCTTGCTGTGCTGTGGTGTCTGTGTGTGCTGTGGTGTGGTGTGGCGTGGTGTGGTATAGTGTGGTGCGTTGTGTTGTGTTAGATTGTGTTGTGGTATGCTGTGCTGTGCTGTGCTGTGCTGTGGTGTGCTGTGGTGTGCTGTGCTGTGCTGTGGTGTGGTGTGGCGTGGTGTGGTATAGTTGGTGCTTGTGTTGTGTTAGATTGTGTTGTGGTATGCTGTGCTGTGCTGTGCTGTGCTGTGCTGTCTGTCTGTGGGTGCATGTGTGGTATAGTGTGGTGCGTTGTTTGTGTTAGATTGTGTTGTGGTATGCTGTGCTGTGCTGTGTGTGCTGTGCTTGCTGTGCTGTGGTGTGTGGTATAGTGTGGTGCGTTGTGTTGGTTAGATTGTGTTGTGGTAGCTGTGCTGTGCTGTGCTGTGCTGTGCTGTGGTATGCTGTGCTGTGCTGTGCGTGCTGTGCTGTGCTGTGGTGTGATATAGTGTGGTGTGTTGTGTTGGATTGTGTTGTGGTGTGGCATGGCATGGCGTGGCATGGTGTGGTGTAACATAATATACTACGTTGTCACATTTTACAATCACATCAACTTTAGCACAAAACATGAACACTCTCAACTTTGTTCGCAAGAACAATGTTGTGTAATGTAACGTAATGCCACATAATTTACACAGTTACCACGCTTTGCAATCTCATCACCTTCAGCACAAAACATGCAACACTCTGAACGTGTTCCCAAGTGTAATGAAATGTAAAGTAATTCAAAGCATTGTAATGTAATGCATGTGAATTTGTAATGTAATACATTGTAAAATACACAGTTGTCCCACTTTCACAAGATTTCATTTCATTCAGCATAAAACAGGCAACACTAACTTAATTCCAATGTAATCTAATCTAATACAACGCAATGTAAAAAGAGATCTCTAAAATCTTTACACTAAAATAATCTGTACTATCCATCCCATCCCAGCTGGTGCTGATTATTACAGCAGGAACTGACCACACTTGGACTTGGTAAAAGGAAGGGGATAGTTTTAGCACTGGGACCCTGGACCCTTGACTGAGTTATGCTGGATTTGTGTGCTGAGATGTGTGTTACCTCTAGACCACTGATCCGCACTTGAATATTACACACACACACACACACACACACACACACACACACACACACACAGATCTCTCCATTTGTAACACAATTATTCCCAGAAAAAAAAAAACACCAAAGTTTATACAACAAGCCTTGGCCCAGGCCAAAAGCTGTGTCAGTTATTGATGTCAGCTAATATTATTGCCAAGGCCTACACTAAAAATGTTCCAATGTTGTAAAATGTTGTGTCGAGATTGCCTTCAGCCATGACAAGCTCTTAACACAACAACCTCCACTCTCCTTTAAAGGAGAACAAAAAAATCCTCTAAAGTCAGAATATGGCTGCCTATATGGCGAGGTTACTCAAAAACAGTCATACACCGCAAACTTCTCATTAAGTAGTGTGCAGTTTCAACCTCAACAGTGATTCCCAGGTGGGATGATGAGTGAGTCAGTTTGGCACATTCTGGGTGACCCCCAGAGTGAAGAACGCACAACAACAACAACAACAACAACATACAACAAGCCCATCGCTGTTCATACCTTTTGTCAGACAAGCAGACGCAGCAGATCAGCACTTTGATCTGACCTTGACCTTGCTGCTCCTGGTCAACGGCGACGGAACGTGTATCGACAAGGGGCTGTACTGGTTTTGCCGGCTGGGAGGGTGAAAGAGAGAAACACGTTACGCATTCTTTCATCTCCGTCTGGCGTTAAAAAAGAGATTTCTGCCACGTGTGAATATTCATGTCTTTGGAAATATTATTTCCGTTTTATTTTTTGGGGGTTTTTTTTGTTTGTTTGCAGGGTTTTTAAAAAAAATTTCTTGCCTAGAGCACTGAGGTTCAACAATGGTGAGATTGTTGGCATATGTGACCAGGTTTTTTTCCTTCCCTACCATATAGGTAGCCATATTCCAACTTCAGGGATGGGGTCTAAACACGACACCTGGGTGAATGCAGGGGTTTGGGGTTTTTTTTGGGGGGGAGGATTGTCATCCGTTCTTACTAACACACCAATGGCCTACTCATCCAAAAGGCGGAGTAGGTATTTAACGTGTGCGCAAGATGTTCTGCATGCATGCGTTTGCACACGGAGTCTTAGTTTATAATAATAATTAATATATGGAATTTATATGGAGTTTACAGTCTCATCCGAAGAACTTTGACAATTCAGTTTGATTTTTTTTCGTCAAACTGGGAAGAAAGGTTGAGGCTGGGAATCGAACCCAGAACCTCCCGGTTCACTTGTTGGCAGGTGAAAATCTTAACCATCCTGCCACCCTCCTTCTCGATTTCTGTTTGATATTCGTTTCATGAAATATGTGTTGTCTCTGATGTTGGTTTAAATAAGGTTTATTCATTAATAAACATGAAACAAGCATACAATAATAAATATAATCAGCAAATCAGCAACAAACAAGTAGCTTATGTTGTGCTCAAGTGCAACATCAACATTCATATGGTGACTGATAAACAATACACTGATCAAAAGAGGTAAAAGAAAAGAGAAAAAAAAGACTGAGCACAATAACAACAGCATCAATATGTACAGATAATGAAATAACTAAACATTCCCCAGAAGGCATGTCTATAGCATACATAGGCAATCGTTTGGAAAAATTCCAGAATCCAACACTGTTCAACTCATCCAGATGATTTATCTGATGTTGTATTTTGACTTTGTTTTATTTGCTTTGGGTATTGTGTTTGTTGTTTTTTTCTTGCACAGACACACACACACACACACACATGTATTCACCCACATATCAAAGCTTGACTTCATTACGATCGTCTGTGTTGATCGCAAAATATAAAAATCATGATTCATAAACGATGTCTGAATGCTTGGAAAAACTAAATATTCCAAAAATGTTCTTTTGCATTTGTTCTGCTATTTTACAAGTCCATCATACATTGCTTGACTGCCCTGCGCTCAGTGCCTTGTATGAAATAAAAGGAAAAGATCTAAGCACACACAAAAAATGGAATTATCCAAAGTGTTCAGTATGATTCCTGAGTCGCGTGTCCTAGTATCAGTTACAGAAAATTACCTGCCAGTCACCATCAGGAGAGTTAGGGTAAATTCAATCTTACCAACATCCTTTACATTCTTCATCCTTCCTCTCTTCCACTCATCCCCTTTTTTCTGAACATTTTTGATGTGAGTGTAAAGGTAAAGGAGTCCCATAGCCTATAAGGTCGTAGGGAAGCGAGGCGTCAGAGACCTCACTTCTCTAGGGCCAGCATATTGAGGCGGCGCCCATCTCCTCTCCCTTGCTGCTTTGTACAGTGAATGTGAATGTACAGTTATCTAAATCACCTTGTAGCAAATTGACATTAAACTAATGAGAAGAAGAAGTACTTATTCACCCACCCACATTCATGACCCCCACACCCCCATTCCCTCCCACCCTCACCCACACATAAGAGTCAATGCAATGCAAGCAAACATAGTATCCACCCACCCACATTCATTCCCCCACACACCCCTTCCCTCCCACCCTCACCCACACGTAAGAGTCAATGCAATGCAAGCAAACATAGTATCCACCCACCCACATTCATTCCCCACCCACACCCCTTCCCTCCCACCCTCACACTTAAGAGTCAATGCAATGCAAGCAAACAAGGTTCGATTCCCAGCCTCGCCCTTTCTTCCCAGTTTGACCAAAAAATCGAACTGAATGTCAAAGTCCTTCGGATGAGACTATAAACCGAGGCCCCATGTGCGAATGCATGCAGAACAACTTGCGCACACGTTAAATCCTGTTCCGCTTTTCGAAAGAGTAGGCCATTGTGTGCCGGTGGGAACAGATGACAAAATTTACAAAACCGCATACACACCGGGACTGGATGTAAAAAAGCACATGAGTGCTTATTCCATTATCCTCGATAAAAAAAATTTTAAAGGTCATCTGAGCGCTTTGATTTGTTGCTTTACAAGATTCAGCGCTATATAAATTCTATACATTATTATTATCATTATCATTATTATTATTATTATTATTATATTCCCTCCCACCCTCACACTTAAGGGTCAATTCAATCCAACACAAACAGACATGCACAAAATGGTACAAAAACTCTACCTCTGACGATTTTGACTTGCTTCCTTTCGCGCTGTCAGCTTTCTTTTTCTTCTTCTTCTGGGGAATGTAGTCTTCGTCTTCCTCGTCCGACGTTTCGATGCCGTCAAAGAAACCTCCAAGCCCTGTTGTCAAATACAGTGTGGATTAGCGTTTTGTTGTTGTTGTTGTTGTTTTGTTGTTGTTGTTTGTTTTTTTTAAATCTGTACCTCAGCTAGAGCTCCGAGGTTCTCCAATATTAAGATTGTTATGTCTACGCCCGGTTTTTTACCGCACCATTTCTAATATCACTTAGAGTGAACAGACGTTAAATTGAAGACCGCACCATTTAGGTACCCGCATTCTGACTACAAACTTATGTTAAGTGTCTAAACTCAACAACTAAGTGCATGCTGGGGGTGGGGGGGGGGTGTTCTGTCAACCGTTCTTACTAGCACTCAACACAATAGCCTACTCCTCCAAAAGGCAGAACAGGATTTTTTAATGAGTATTGTAAGTCACAGCAGATTTCTTGGGTGTGAAACTCGGGCTGCTCTCCCCTGGGGAGAGCGTGTCGCCACAAGAGCAGCGCCACCAATCATGTTTTTTCTTTTCCTGTCTGCATATTTATTATTTCATTTCCTTTCAGAGTGGTATTTTTCTACAGATTTTTGCCAGGGACAACTCTCTTGTTGCCGTAGCTTCTTTTACGTGCACTAAATGAATATTGCACGCGGATCATCGGTTTGTCATCTCATCCAAAAGACTAGCACTTAGACCACCACTTATGGTCTAGTGGATGGCGAAAAATTTTGAGGCTCAAATGGGAGTTCAAACCCCCACATACCTGAAACCCACACTTTGCACTTTCTAGGCAGGTGTGTTATCTCTAGACCACCTATCTACCATATATATATATAATAGTGACTATCATAACACGTTATTATATTACTGAAGACTGAGAAGTGAGGTTAAGGTCAGATGCATGACTAATTCCAACAAAATCTTTCACCATAACAAAAAAATCAATAAATCATAAGATACCACACTGAAGCAGAGAAAAAAAAGACAAAACATCCAATGAAATTTATGATTATGATAGTCCAACAGCCTTCTCACCTTAGTTTAAATCTGTCTAAATTTACCCAACCCAATACAAAATATTAAAATAAAATTCACCAAAAAAAAATTGTAGTCAAAAATAATTCTCAGAGGTCTTTATTAGATCTTTCCTTACCAGTTGCCTTCCCTTGGCTCTCGCTTTCAGTTTCATCGTCATCATCTTCATCGTCGTCATCCTCATCCTCATCGTCGTCTTCCTCATCATCATCATCCTCCTCTTCATCATCGCTCTCATCGCCATCGTCACTTTCTTGCTCTTTGGAATTGTCAGAAGCTGAGGCATTGTCCTCTTTGTTGTTATCGTCCAGATTAGCAAGGGAGATAATGTCTGGTTGTCCTGCTGGCATGACCCCCAGTTCCATCATCTCAGCTCGTTCTTCCTCTCCTATTTCGTCACTGTCCAGATCTGCATTATACACACATGTGTAAGCATGTTATGGTATCTATAGTATAGACCGTGTATCACTATCAGTATGTGTGTGCAGAATATAGTTTTGATCTGCAAGAGCAGTATAACTATAAGAATCAACACTTTGGTGTTTTCCTTTCAACCCATGTGGGGTATAGAGGATTTTCTGAAGACAAAATGAATGTGGGAAACAGAATTGTAATGGTATGCTAGTAAGTAGTAAACTGTTTATATATATATATATATATATATATATATATATATATATATAATATATATCACACACAACACAGTGACACACACAGATGAACATACACACAGACACAGACACTGAGACAGACAGTACGCACTTGCTTGCGTGGTGTACACACACACACACACACACACACAACACATACATAGACAAATGTGAGTGTACACACACAGAGTGACAGAAATTCACCCTCATAATGTGTATTTATACATACATGTGTACACATACACACATGATATATAATCACACACACACACAATATATATAATCTCACACACACATAGTGTCACACTCACACACACACACACATGTACAGTATACATACACACAATGACACATACACACAAGTATATATATATGCAATGCATTTGAGTTGTATACAACCACACACTGGCACAGACACACAGTCACTCTCATAAGAGTTCGCAAAACACACACACACAGTCACTCTCATAAGAGTTCGCAAAACACACACACACACTTATTAATTCCATTAAGTGATGAGACTTAAAATGAAATCGAACACACACATGTACACACACACCCACAGTCACACAACACACACACAGTCACACAACACACACACAACACACACACACACACACATACATTGCATACATCATTACATGTTACATACCTTCTTCAAGTTGATGTTGGACAATGTCAAAATCACTATCCTCTTCACTATCTCCCAAATCAAACTCCACTTGCTGGAGATGTTTCTGAACTAACTTGACCCTACGCTTGTTTGGTGCTCTCTGCACTGTAAAGTAAAACACAAAGCACCAAATCATCAAAAATGGATTATCAATATCATCATTACAACAAAAATAAAGACACTCAAAAGAATAACAATGCATGGATAAAAGATTACTGGATTCCTAAGCCTAAGAACTTTAACTTCTTGAGCTGTCAAAAAATCAATGGAAATGTCTCTGATTACTGAGTCCAACTCCAACTCCTACAGTCCAAGCCTTCACAAATCCTACTCTTCTGATAAGAATTTAAATAATACCCACAGTTCCCTGCTGATGATGAATGCTGAATAACTTACTGACTCATGAATCTTCAGAATGATGAAGTTGGTAGAGAAAGGAAAGAAGAAGTCATGAATGTTGAATACATCAATTCATGCCCATCACAATAGCAATAGGAAAGCAAAGATTCCCACTAGCCTACAGTGCTCCTTAGCCTAGATGGATGTGATTCTATCAATTCCTAGAACTTGCACAATGGAAAAATACTGAAAATCTTATCTCAAAGAAGAAAAAAAAAGTCATTCATGAATACACTGACTGATCATTTAAAACTGTTAACAAAGCAGACTGTATCAGAACTATCATTAGGGCCTACGTAAACACTATGAATGAGCTTTCCACGATGACACTGAGTAAAGTTCTTATAATCATTCATAAATCATGGAAAGATCCAAAAGGCTTACTGCAGGAGCCACAGAATCCACCATGCGCACGCACACCCCGCCCCCCCCCCCCTACAAAAAAAAAATTGGTGGGTTTTTTTTACCGACACAAACAAACAAAAACAGAACACCTGCTCCCATAAAAACACTAATTTCAGTGTGAGACAACTTCATGCTCGTTGTTGCCGATGTTGGCTAACTCGCTTGATAAAATCGTTACTTACTCATCGTTTTTATGAGAAAATTTACGCTGGTGTGACTGTTGTTGCCGTCGGTCATTTTGGAGAATTTGCAGACACAATGTTGTCTTTTTTCTTCTTTTTTCCCCCCTAACAATAAACTGCAAATTTCTGCGTAAGCCGCATGCAGGTTTGGGTTACACATAAGAGTTAGGTTCCGGGTCACGTAGTGTTTTCTATAGAGTGGGAGACAGAAAAATGTTTGGTGGTTTTCACAGATTTTTAAAAGTATGAAAAAATGCACCGTGTACTTGTTTTGGGGATTGAGGCCACAGATTAACACCAGGTAGTGATGAGAAAGTTGGAAATGATCGTCAAATGAGGATTGCTTGTGTTCCTACAGTGTTGACCCCGCGCATGAATATCATGGTCACGCAGCTAGCTTGCTGAAATTTTTTTTAAAGTTTTAACCTACAAAATGTGTTCAAATTGCACTGAGTTTTGAGTCAAGGGCTAGTCTTTCACAAAAAGTAATTTTTATTTCTGTGGATGCCTTAGTACGTGCAGTATGAATGCAAGAGTCAGATATGAAAATGGAAAACTGGCTTTTCCTAACCTTTATGTGTAGCGTTTTGTTCTTCTGGTTTCAAACAAGGGAGGCCACACAAGTGTCTTTTTACAAAAAAGAAACAAAAGAGCATTAAAACGTTTGAGGGGGGGGTAACACGCAAGAATAACGAGTTTAGATCAAAACTTGACTTAGAATCTGGCCTTCTAAATATGCATTCATAAGAAAATTAATAAAGCATGGAGGGGGGAAAAAACACCCACATTACTAACGAAAAGCACCAAAATAGTTCTTATTTCTTTCTTTAATCATAGCAGAGTAATATATATATTATTTATAATTATATATATATTTATAATTATATATATATATATATATATCCATTCTGATCATGCCATCCCCGTCATTGTGTCAACAACATCCCTGTGGGACAGTTCTTGCGAGTGCGCTGCTTGTGCTCCACAGAGCAAGACTTGGAACGCCCCAGTATGGAGATGTGCCATGCCTTCCAGGATCGTGGCTACCCTGACACCATCATCATGGCCGCTAAAACACGGGCAAAAACCACTCCACGCCAGACTACCCTCAATTACACCAAAAGAAACATCAACAGCAGAGTTCCTGTAGTCATCACCCATAATCCACGGAACCCTCCCATCCGAAAATGGTTACAGGGCAATCTGCCTACCCTGCACTGCAGTGCCAGAATGAAGAAGGCAGTTCCAGAAGCTCCTGTGGTGGGGGAAGGAGAGAAAATGCAGGAGTCTAGGGAACATGTTCATGCCATCAGTCCTGCCTCCTATAAACGCAACACCTGGCAGTCGTGGATGTTTCTGCTGCACCAACAAATGTGCCACCTGCAGGGACCGCCTACTAGAGGGCAGTCTCTTCACCAGTTTCACTACTGGTGAGAGATTTACCATCAGAGATGCCTTCTCATGTAGCAGCAAAAACATCGTTTATCTGCTCAGGCTACAACCCTGTGGACTCCATTTTTTTGGGCGAAACAAAAAACGCCTAAAAAACCCGGCTGTACCTTCACCCATGACAAAAAACCAAAGAAATCCCGGCACAAGAAGCCCCAACACTTCAATAAAGGGGGACATCTCTCAGAAACCCTTAAGGGGGCCGGGTTGATTAACAGGTAAAGGGGGCAGCCCCCCCAAGGGCCAAGAACCCCCCCGCCCGAAACCCGTTTCTGGAACAAAATTTTTGCAATTGACGCCCCTAAAGGGCCCCCCAAACACATGTGACAGTCGCCCTTGCCCCCCCTTTTCCCTTTCCTTCCATTAAAACCATTTTTCCATACCCGGGCAATTTGTTTTGAACAATCCAAACATACCAAATTTGGATGTGTTTTGTGTGTTTTGTGTGGTGTTTTGTGTGGTTGTGTGTGGTGTGTGTGTTTGTGTGGTGGGGAGCGGCGGCTGTGTGCACCGCGCCGGGGCGCCATTTTGGTTTTTTATTATTTTTTTTTTCATTTCCTTTTCTTTCAAAGGATAAAGGAAGGGGGCACTCTTGTGCATTTTTTGCAAAAAAATTCCCCGTGTTTGTGTGCGACTTTGTAAATGTTGTCATCCATTTCCACCACAAAAAATTTGGCCCTACTCTTTCCCAAAAAAGGGGAAGGGGGTTTTTTGGGCGTGTGCGCGGGTTTTGTTCTGCTTTCGCTCCACACGGGACCTCGGGTTTTAGTCTCCTTGGAAGGATGTGCGTTTTGTGGGGTGTGTGCATACGCGTTAAAATTTTGTGCATGGGGCGTGTATGCGTGCGCGCGCAAGTGGTGTGTTTGTTTGTGTGTGTGTTTTTGTTGCTTGGTAAACCCTTAAATATTTTGGAATTAATTTCCCACAAAAGGGGGCCCCTCCCCCCCCCCCCCCCCCCCTCCTTCTTCCTCCCTCCCCTCCCCCCCCTCCCCCCCTCCCCTTTTCCCTCCTCCCCCCTTCCCCCCCCCCTCTCTCTTTTTCCCCCTCCCCTCCCCCCTCTCTCTCCCCCCTCCCCCCAAAAAACATGGCCCTTATGGACCAAAAAAATTGTGAAAAAGAATAAAAATAAAAGGAATTTATAGAGCGCTATTTTCAGCAATTCAAATCAGACGTTTTCCCCTTTCAACCCCGCCCCCAAACACAAAAAACAACAATGATTCACAAATTCCTAAACAAATTAAAATGTAACACACACCACCCCCCACACACACACACAAACACACACACACACACACCACACACACACACACACACCAAAACACAAAGAGTTTTTTACTTTCAGAGGGTGAGGGAAGGTTTGGTTTTTAAAGGGGCAGGGAAAGGGCGCGCGCCGCGAAACGCCACACCACAAACCCCAAAAACCCCAAAAACACAAAACACGCCCCCCCCCCCCCCCCCCCAAGTAAATTTTAAACACGGTTTCATAAATTTCTTTTTGTGGTGAATTGCACGTACTGAATGACGTATATATAAATATCCCAAATGCTCGCCCATAATTGCTTACAAAAACACCCCAAAACACACAACACCCCACACACACACACAAAAACCACCAACACACACTTTCTCCCCTTTTTTTTGTTTTTTTCTTTAAAGGGGGGGGTTGGGGCGGGCACAACGGGCAAATCACCCAGTCCCAAAGCTGAAACTCGTTCCTTCTCCCCTGTTTGTGTCTGTGGTAAAGAAAACCAGACGGGCCACCATCCTTCAATGGCACGCTATTCAGCGACCTGGGAAGATTGTGTGGCCGACGGAGAAACCCGCAAACCAAGCTGTCCCGGCCCACAGGGGACGGAAAGGGTATCCATTATTTTTCCCAAACACATCTGAGGGGTTTAAAAAGCGAACGAGAGAGGAAGGAGATCCAAGTGTACAATCCCACAGGCAGGAGAAGTTTTTCGATGCATTTTCGGTGACCCCCGGGGTTTTAAAGCTAGGGAACCCCAAAAACAACAACAGGGGTACTGGCTCCATTATAACCATGGACTGGGTGAAAATGCAAACAAAAAATTTTTTTTCGCACTTTTTAAAACATCATTTTAAAAACGTCATCATCTGCTTTTTTGCAGAAAGTAAAAAGCTGGGGCTGGGGGGAGAAGATACTCAGCATCACCCTAGAGGATGGCTCCGCCAAGAAAAAATTCTTCTGACACAGGGTATGAAAAAAAGAAGGCCCAATGTCTTTTTGAGAGTTCGGGAGAAGTCATTTCTTTTGCACTTATTTTTTTAAAAAGTTATTTTTTTCTTTTTATAAAAATAATATATGAATTTTATGCGCTAAAACTTGTAAAAAACAACAAATCGAAGCGTTTGCACTCAATCATTTACGGGCATGCAACTCCCTTTAAACATAAAACAACAATTAAAAAACCATGCGCCGAAACTATGCACGCACGCACGCACGACCCACACACGCACCCACACAAAACACACACAACACACCACACACACAACACACACACACACAAAAAAACACACACACACAACACACACACACAACTCGGAACAACATTTAAAGAAGGGAAAAAAGCTGTTAAAAATTAGGGACGATTTTTGGGGGGGAAAGTCCGGTAGGAAAAAAGTGTTTTTTTGGGGCGGGATTTGAAGGTACAATGAAGGCTTTTGACAAGTGAAAGGGGGGAGGCAATCCAGGGGGATGGACCAGAAACAGAAAAGGGAGCACGGCCAACATGGTTTTTTTGAATGGGGGTTTCAAAAAGCACAAATACGGGGCTGAACGAAGGGAAGGGGATGGAGTGTACAGATGAAGAGAGTTACAGAGATAAGAGGTGCAGATTTGGGAGACATTTGAAAAAAGGGTAATTGATTTTAACTCCAGTCTTTTTGAGACAAGGCAGCCGGGAAGAGATCGCAGAAGAGGAGTGGTGTTTCAATTTTTTCTTTTTAACCATCGGCTGCAGTTTTTTTGTATGCTTAAGAGAGTGATAAGAGCTGGAGGCCGCCAAAAGAAAATTCGTAGTCAAACTGAAGAATAAAGAGGTGACAAGCTTGGAATTTCAGGGGAAATATTTGCGAATCGCGCTAGCCCGTAATTGATAGTACAAGACGGCAGGTCGGGGTATGAATTTTTCAAAGAGTTGTTGTCAAAAAACTACCCAAAATACTTCACAGAGTTGGACAAAGGACTGACGTATTGCCAATTCTATTAATTTTTTTGCGATAGAGGAAATTTATTTGGGTCCTATAGCATGGCTTCGGTTTTATCGGCAATAATTGTAACTTGCTGAGTCACCATTTTAAATTTCTTGAAGGCATGGGACATATTGTCAGGGGGAAAGGGCAATTTTTCAACATATCACGCACAAGCTGATATCTCGCTAAAAAGGGGATAAATAGGGTGGTTGTTTTTTAGTGAGAGGGGAGCAGTGTAGAGAGAAAGAGAACGGGGCCCGGCTGACCCTTTGGGGGACTCCAATCCTTTTTGACAGGTTTTGTTTGAATTTTGTTTACAATAACTTCTGGAACCTGTCTGTGAGGTATGAATAACCAGGTGAGGGGTCCCGTTAATCCCAAACGTTTTTTGGAGGCGAGAAAAAGAAATGAGTGATCTATGGTAAAGGGCAGAAAGTCAAGAAGATGGGGGAGATTTTTTCCCGCATCAGAACAAGTAAAGTGACTAAAGTGTGGACAAAGGGGGTTTCGGTGCTGTGGTTGGGGGGGATAGGGAATTGAAAAATGGGGGGAGATCATTGGAATGAAGGGACTTGGGGTTTGAGAACGACTTTTCTAGCACTTTTGAGACAAAGGAATTTTAACAGGCCTATAACTTTAGAATTGGGGACGAGGGCGTCTTTTTTCAAGAGGTTTTTACTATTGCTGTTTTAAAAGAGCTGATGGAAAATTTTCCCGCCAAAGATGATTTACTATTTTTGTGAAAATAGTACAAGTTGTGGGGAAGGGATTGTGAGAAAACAGGACAGTATGGGATCAAGGTCGCAGATTTTTTTAGTCATTTCCCTTTAAATTGCATATTTCTTTTTCACTTTGGGTGGAAGGAAAAAAGGATGCCAGAACTGGGATCAAGGCACAGGCTGGAATTGAGTCTGACCTCTGGAGCGTATGTTTCAACTTTTAGAAGAAAAGGCAGAAAATGGGTGGAAGTTCAGACGGCTGTGGGGTTAGGCAAGGGTTGTTTTTTGCAGATCCCGGAATTTTTAGGTGAGGGGGAAAAAAAGAATTTTTTGGATGTACACAGAGAATTGGGAGAGTAGTATCTGTCTTGCGAATGGGTTAAGATTTGACTTGTTTATTTTTTCGGAAAAACTTTTTTTGATTCGGTTTTTTTACTTCCGCCACTGCCCTTTTAGTTGCCGCGTTTGCCTTCGTTTTTCAAAAATTTCTTGGGGATACCAAGGGGCACAGGGGCTGCAGGGGGGAGAGGTCGTAGAGGTCATGCTCATCAAAACAGTTGGCGGAGAATAGTGTTTTTTAGTGATAAGAGGTCAGGGGGTCAAGGTTTTGAAAAACGTTCGGGGGCTTGTGAACAAGGTATGAATTCAAGGCCTTAAATTGCGACGATAACATTTCTTCTTTTTGACAGTCTTGTAGTTAAAATGGAAAAGAATGGCGGAAGATCAAATCAGTTCGTTGGGGGACAGAAAAAAATTGACAAGATTTAAAAGAAACATTAGTAATCACCAGTCTAAAATAGACCAGATCTGTGCGTTTTTCTTCGTTTACCAGTTTAGAGAGAGAATGGTTGGACAGAGAAAGAGAAAAACGTTTGACACTGGAAGACGGTTGTTAAATGGAAGTTGAAGTCCCAAAATTATAATTTTAGTGGGAGAGGGCTGAGTGGTGAGGAGTGCTGGGAAACTTGGTGAAAAAGAGAAATGTTTTGGTTTTTTACGCGGGAGGTGGAGGAAAGGCAGCAGATAGAAAAAGAGTGGCCCGGAGGTTTAGACTGATTTCGCAAACTTTAAAAAATCATTAGAAATTGAAGGTTAAAAAAGAAAAAACGTTCCAATGTGCTTTGAGAAGATGGGAATCCCACCTCCTTTTAGAGAGTCGGGGGAAAGAAATAGTTTATATCCAGGGGTCAGCTGTTTTATTTTTTGGTTCATATCAAGGATAATGAAAAGGGAAAAAAAACTTTTAAAAAAAAAATGTTTTTAAAGGCCCGGTTTTAGCGGTTTTGTAAATTTTTGTCATCTGTTCCCTTCGGCCCAATGGCCCACCCTTACAAAAAACAAAAGGATTTAACCTGTGCACAAGATTTCTGTGTGGGTTCCACACGGGGGCCCCGTTTAAGCTTCTCGAAGACTTTGGTTAAGTGAATCTGCACTGATGTTAACTCCAGGAGAAAATATCCCCTTGAACAGGAATTGAACCCCGGTTGTCAGATTGCAAACACAATGCTCTAACCACTAGGCCATCCCTATTTAGTTTATTTTGTTGGTACTTAACTGTATTTTTCAGTCTCCATAGTCCATGGGGAAGAACAAGGTTGTCTTAAGGACTCTGGTCTTAGTCTTATCTTATTTTATATCTGGTTGATGTGGTTTCTCTCACAATGCGGTGACCGTCCAGGGTTTGACCCTTATGGTCGGCCAGGGTGTTGATATTCAGGAACAACAGTAGAGTGGATTTTATTCCCTGTTTTAATAATAATAATAATAATAAATGGAATTTATGTAGCGCTATATCTCGCCAAAACAAATCAAAGTGCTTCCATTCAACCCACTCCTATACACATGCAACCAACAATGATTAACATTTTTTTAAGAAATTCAAATGCACACACAAACACACAGAGGTTATACACTCCAGGAGGGTGATGGAAACTTTGTTGAAGGCAGAGACAGATATGAGATGAAGCAGGAGGGGAAAGTCTTAGGTCTGAAATAGGTATGTCTTGAAGATGGATTTAAAAGTGTTGTAAGTAGGCTTTTCACAAAGGGAGAGAGGGAGGTCATTCCAGATTGATGGACCAGAAATAGAGAAAGAGCGACGGCCAATGGTGGATTGGTTGAATCTAAGTATTTGTAAGCACGGGGTATCTGCAGCAGAGCGGAGGGAGCGAGGAGTGTACAAGTGAAGACATTCACAGAGGTAGGAGGGAGCTGTTTTGTGTAGGCATTTGTAACAGAGGGTACTGATCTTGTACTTTACTCTATGAGGCACAGGCAATCTGTATACAGTTGCACAGTTTTATTCTGAGATTTAACCTTTTATGAGGTGACAACCCTAATGTGGTGGTGATTGGGGGGGGGGGGGGGTGTGGCGGGGTGGGCAAAGGGTGCTATAAAGAAGAAGATTGGATTGGATTGGTTCTGGCATATATATATACATGCACACACACACATACATACACATATATAGTCAAGTGTGAAAGAAGAGAGAGAGAGAGAGACACCATCACACACATACATACATGTGTACACACACACACACAGACTCTTTTTTAAAACTTTTATTTCTTTTGTTTTTTCGCAAAGTGTTTGTGGTATCATTGTATGTATACTAAACAGAATGCATAAATGTTTGTACTTCAAAAATAGAAAAATAGAGTGATGAACAACTAATTTACAATACATAACAACCTTTCAACAAGATAAAGTAATCTGGTCCTTTTTTTTCCATATATAAAATGTTCTTTATCCAGATTTCAGTTTATGGATGGTTCATCATAGATCTACAACATCCACTCTTTTAATTGTTACGAAAATTTATAGTACAATAAATATATTAGTAAAAACTTCAACAAATAATTTATCAATTCCACCCTGAAGATGCAATTTCAACAAATATACAAAAATATCACAAAAAAGACAAGTATGCATAAATAAATTATGTAAAAACAAAATAACATTAAAATAAATTAACAAATACATACAAGAATGATAAAACCGAAGCAACAGAGTAAAACTATATTTACTTTGCCTTTTGCACTTTTAATACTCAACAATTTCATATTCTGACTGAAAGTGTATAAATTTAAGTCTGTGTATATAATATATATTAAAATGAATGTATGTATATGTGCAATCATAAATATTAATGATCAAGTCATACTTTACCTCGGCATTTGTGAGAGCATGTACATGCATGCCAATGGTGTGTGTGTGTGTGTGTGTGTGTGTGTGTGTGTGTGTGTGTGCGTGCACACATGTGTCTGTGAGCGTAGAAGCCCTAAGTTGTAATGAAATTACAACAGGTCAGTTTAGACAGAAAAACTGGACAAAACCGTTTGTTTTCGATGTTTTAAATATCAAAACACTGATTATATCAAACACTGAAATGAATGCAAACCGAATGCCACTTATGTATGAATCTGCTTGTCAATAAGTTTCAAAATGTGCACAGCACAAATGTTGCCATCTTCTAGAGCATGTTTTTAAAAAAAACAAAAAAACCTTTAAAAAATAAAATTGACTGGTACTTTCTGCTTGACTGAATCATTTTAGTACATAGCCCGAGATGCCAAAACAAATGAAGGCATCTCGGGCAGGAGAAGGTTTGGGATAGAGATAATCCCAGAACATTTAGCGCTCAACTCGGACAAAAGTTCACAGACTGACATATACATATACATACTGGTCACGTCCAAAACACTATTTCAAACACGCTGGATAGGTTGCAGGTACTGTGAATCTTTACCTGTCCTGGTCTTACACACATACGGATACGAAACGACACATCAGTTTGGACAAAACATTCAGACGTACACAAAACGCGACATAAAAATCGAGGTCATGGAATTAACCCCTGAGTAAGAAAGTAAAAAATTCAGAATTTTTTTTCTGAGGTTTTTAAAAAACTTTTGCATAAATGTTTTTTGAGGGGGGCGGGTGAAAGTTTCTTCGCTTTATTCCTTGTGTTCACAACATGGCTAAAAAACCCCACTTATTTGAAAAACAAAACCCAACAAACAACCACTTATGTATCTCACTGTTGATGATGTTAAAACACTCATAAGAGGATTTCTTAGTTTACCCCTTTCACTGATATTTTGTTAAAAAACCAACCCCAAAAACCCCACTGGTGATATTGTATGATAATTCTGAACTGAAAGTTGGACATGGATGCATACATTTGTGCTTAACGCATTGAATGGCAAAGTTCTCAGTGAGAGTTTAAAAAAAAAATCAGCCACCCCCTCTCATTCATTGACTAATACTGACAAAAGAGAACAATTCTCATTATCTCCTCACACAAAAATAACCTCCCTCCCCCACCTCAAAACAAAACAAAACAAAAAAACAACAAAAAAAGCAAACAAACAGAAAACCCCTTATGTTCCCCTTTATGACATAAGAGTAAACTATAAAGTTGAAACGTAAAAATAAAACCCAATATACCCCCAAACACCTGAGATTTATTCCATGACCCCATTCATCCCTCCTCCAAGTTCAACCTGAAATTCAAATCTTCATTTGTCCACTGAGATAAATAAGATATAAACAAGACTAATTTTGAACATTTTTTTTCCTCCTATACTTTCATTGCATAATTCTCGTTTCACTCGTTCTTAGGATTATGGTTATTAATTTCTTTCACCACAAACAGATCTGCATGAATTCATGATCTAACCTTCACCAAAGTTGTCTGATCTGTTTGGTTCAGCTTATGATCACAGTTTGCAGAAAGCAAGCTAAACTCGACTTAACAGCTGATTTCAAGTTTGTGCATTGTCTATCTGTCAATCTGAGATGATTCAGTCATTGAACTTCTTTCTCAGTGGACTTGAAAGTTTATGGTGGATCCCCAAAAAACATTTTGTCTTTCAGTCTTCAAAATGGCACTTGTCTGTTTTACTTTTCAGTTTCTTTATTCAATGATGGTAACTTTTTGGTTTTGTTTAAAATAGCAAAACATTAATTTAACAGTGATAGTAATATTACACCCCTCCACGTTCTTATCCACATGAACATTTTCAACAATATTTACATAATAAATGAACAACATGATCTTGACATTTTCTTCTTCTTTTTTTTCTATTTCATTTACAATCATTTTCTTTTTTCCTTTCTTTAGCAATGATCTGAATGGATTCTACATCGTCCAAAACATTTCACTTGAAACTCGTCAATAAAGCCAACGGTCTTCCACACCACGAACATATTGCATTGGAACAAGCTTCATCACAACAACATGATGTTACATCATAACACACACCTAGTAGCAGGTGCACCGATCCTTAAATCTAAGATGTACAAAGTGTGCAACAAGAGAAAGGTCTAGACCAAGCCGGACAACAACAACAACAACACTGTCGATGGGACAGCACTCTCGACTCTTCCACGCACAAGGGAGACAATTAGGACATTCTTGCACTATGGCTCTGAAGCGACAACCTGCTCTGGTTCGGGACTAAACTTCTCAGTTCTCGACACACTGTTAGAAACCAACAGTCTATTCACGTCACACTGGAGGATTTCTCTCGTCTACCTTAGACGCGACTACTTCTCCCGTCCTGAGCCAAACTCACAGTTGGGTAACACCCAAGTTCACGTACATCGCCGCTGTCTGTGACCATGACTCTGACCATCTCAAAACCCTCTTCAGTTCTGAGAACAGTTTATATATATCACCCGAACCTTCAACGAGCGTGCCATGATACGGCAGAATCCGTCACAGCGCGCCACTTTACTTCCCAGCCATCTTTGCCACAAGAATCTCTCTCATCTTCTTGGCGAGTTTCTCCAGCTCGGCGACCCGCTTCTCCAAGCGCTCGTTCTCCGCCATGAGACGGTCGGTCTCGGACTCCATCCCCACAAACTTCTGCTTGCGGATCTCTCGCGAACGCTTGGAGGCCATGTTGTTCTTCTCTCTTCTGTTGCGTACCTTGCTGTCTTCGACGGGCTCTACAAAGGTGGAGGACGTGGAGGGGGTAGGGGACGGGGCAGGAGGAGGGGTGAGGGAGATTTCCTGCACTGACGACGTCTCTGTCGCGGCAGCAGACATTCTCGGCCGTTTGGATGAGTAGTCGTGGTCAAGGTTTGCCGTGGCTGGCAAACCGACGCGAGCCGTCAGGACATCCAAGTCGGAGGACTCCGCTTCCATCTCGTCGAAGGACCTCTTGAGGGAAGGGGTTGTGGTGGCTTCAGCATTTTTACTGGTGTCAGGGAAGGGTTCCATTTGCAGCCCCTCATCTTTCAGCTGATCCAAGAATGAGTTGTGCTGAAATGGAAAACAAAAATCAAAACGACGGTTAAAAATGCTGTTCGTTTTCAGTCGGTTTTAAACGTGTATGGTTTTATTGAAGAAAGAAAAAGAGTGTAATCTTAACAGGATGAGACTATTCTTTATAAAAATTAAAAAAAACATCCTTCCTAAAAGACTTGGTTACTTATAGTTACAGCGCTATCACTGTGCTCAAAATATGCCATACCCCCTATGTGTCATACAAAATCTTCCATCATCATGGCATGTATCCAGTTCACTCCATTTCAGTCTTTGCTATGTGTAAACATGTACAGGTAAGGTGTCCTATAACCTACGTGGTCGTAGAGAAGTGAGGCATCAGACCTCAGCTTCTCTAGGGGCCAGCATATTGAGGATGGCGCCCATCTTCTCTCCCTTGCTGCTTTACCTTCCCTAACCCTAAAGAGGACAGGTACTCATTTGCAGCTGGGTGAACTGGGGGACTGTATTGAAGCCAAGGTGCACAAACGGTCATCCATCAAATTGGCAACGACGCTTGATGCTGTTTAACCTTAACTTGGGAAAGCGAGTGCTCTGACCACTGAGCTATCCCGTCCCCTTAATACAGTGTACACCCTTTAATTGTAAGAATATCCATTTTTTGGGGTACAAATACAGAGGAAAAATCATAAATCGAAGTCCACTGTTTTCTAAACTGTATCAATACCAAAAGGCAAAAGAAATTCAGGATAGAACATGAAAATCAGCAATTACTATCTCTAGTATCTGTAACCATACTATATATCATGCACTTCATTCAACAAAAATCAACTCTGAGGCACAGTTTGCATATTTTCGGTTTTTAAATGAAGGAATTACACCGCATGTGGAATACTTTATCTATACACCCAAAGATAACACTCTCTGTGTGTCTGTGTGTGTGTGTCTCCAACTGACTCCCACCCCCCTCCTCCCTCTTCCTTCTGCCAACTTTAAACCAAACTCCATGAGATCACGCACAAAAAGATCTTGCGCTTATTTTCTTGGTTAATTAAAATCCATCTTTCCTAGATGACTAGGCAGAATATAGCCGAGTGATAGTGTGGGTAACAAGCATGCCCGGCGTTCCCATTTTTGTCGCTGTCGTTTTTGTTCCTTGGCTAGAGCTCTCCGAGGTTCACCAACGGCGATGTTATGGGTATACTATCTTTTTTTAAATTTTTTTTTTAATGGGGTTGGTTTTTTCCATCCTTATTCCTTACTTCATTTATACCTATTTTTTTTAATTTTTTAATTTTTATTTTTTTAATCTTTTTTATAGCAAACATTTTACATATATAATACAACATACGCACACAAAGGAACATTAAAGCCATGAGACATTCAACAATCAGCAACCATGGATAGATGTACACAAACTCTTCAATGTAAACATAGCAATGAAAAATACTCTAATGAGTTTGCAATATTCTCACAAGTTTGTCAGATTTTCTTATACATACGTCTGATCCGTTTCGAGTACAATTGGTTCAAATGCACTCCAAGCATTGAGAAAGTCTGTCAATTTGCCACTTATTCTTGCATTAAATTTTTCTATTGCATATCTAGCTTTTAGTTGGTTTTGAAATACAAACAAATTTGGGATTTTGCTAGTCATTTTACACTTAAATATATATAGTTTACCAAACATTAAAATAAAATCCAATATATCATTTGTTTCTAGATACTGATCAACTCCAAAAATGACAAGTTCTCGTATACTATCTTTTACCCACCCTTAAGGCAACCGCATCCCAACTTCCGAGTATGCACCCCAACATTCAACCTGCTACCTGGACGATGAATGGGCTCGCTCCACCTGGTATATCTTGCCCCGGATAATTACGCTGCCTGAAGAAAATTCAGTGCAGCACCCCCAACCGACTCCCTCCACACCACGTTAAAGCAAGACACCAAACAATCACGGGTTAAAAAATCTTTTTCTAAAAAAAAAAAAGATAAAAAGATAACTGACCTCCGACAGGAGAGCCGTGAGGTCAGTGAAACTATCCAGGCTGGCGTCGTCGAGTTGGTCTAAGCCACTGCCCAGGTCGCCGAACATGTCCATGTCGAAGTGGTCCTTCAAGGTGTCGGCCAAGAAGTCATCGTGGCCGACAAACTGGCTGGACATGGACGTTTCGGGCGGCTGGACAGTGGAAGTGTCGCTGGTGAACTCGGCCGAGCCACCAGCTACACCTGTTTCCGAAACGAAAAGAAAAAAAAAAATGTGTCGGTTAACCCTTTTAGCTTCAAACCGAACATAGGAGACGATACTAGATAGTCGATTCTTAAAAAAAAAAATCGAACGGAATGTCAAAGTCCTTCGGATGAGACTATAAACCGAGGCCCCGTGTGTGAACACACGCAGAACGTCTTGCGCACAAGTTAAATCCTGTTCCGCTTTTCGAAAGAGTAGGCCATTGTGTGCTGGTGGGAACAGATGACAAAATTTACAAAACCGCATGCACACAGGGACTGGATGTAAAAAAGCACACGAGTGCTTATTCCATTATCCTCGATATAAAAGAATAAATAAATTTGCCTACAGGTAAAGATTTTCCAAAAAAAAAAAAAAAGGATAAACACCCACCAATAAGGGTGCATTTTTTTCTTTTCTGAAAGGCAAATGAATAAAGAATACAAAACAAATTTTAAAAATTATTTCATTTCCCAAACAAACCGAATAAAAAAAATCTGGACCGTTCAGTGACGATTTCTCTTGGCACACAACGGCAACAACAAACTATTCAGTCACTGACGGTGTCTCAGTGTTTTTGAAGCAAATACTTGGAATTTGAATGTTCACTATCCTAAGAAAATAAGAGAAATCAGAGACATCTCTGAAAACATTGGACACTTGGACCATACCATTCCACCATGGCTGTCACTAGTGCCAATCTGTAATGTTTTTCCTCATGTGTCTGTGGGTCTGGATCTGGTAATGACTTTTTAAATTTTTTTTTTACAATAATCTAATATATAACCAGAAATTGAATATTTTGAGCAATAATCTGAATACTACTTGGAGGACCATGTTTGGGTTTGGTTTGATTCAACTTAACCCCAAGCGTTCAGCATTTATTTATTTTATATTATTTGAATAATAACAGATACAATCGCCATCTGTTAACTTCACTATTGTGTCTTTTATTTTCGTAGTCAACTTGAATCAGAAAGAAAAGTCAGAATGTGGCTACCTTAAATTAATTGTGGGTAAAAACAGTCGCATACGCAGAACTTCACCATTGGTAAACCTCCGAGCTCTAGCTGTGGAACGGGAAAACAAAGTTCAGAAACTGAGATAGAGAAAGGAAAAAGAAAAAGTAACATTACGATAAAAATGAAAAGGGAGTGACATAGACTTAAGCCAGAAAGTAAGAAGGTGAAGAGATTGATAACATACTTAACAGGAAACACAGAAGAGGAAATAAATACAATCAACTGAATAACGATCAATCAGAGAAGTATATGTGTACCTGATTTATGTTAAACAAAGCTGCTTGGTTTTTCATTTAAACTTGTTTGCAGGAACATTTGATTCTTTCCTTCAAAACAATAATCAATTATGACTTCCTCTTCAAGTCTGAATATAGTGTAGTTTCTTTGTAGAAATCACAAAGTCCAAGAAAAGACTGCACTGAAATTGTACTGAAAACTGGACATGCATTCTCAAGTCATGAATTAGTAGGAAGACATTGGTGAAAGCTGGCAATAATTAACAACAATCAACAAAATTTACAACATTTTAAAATAACTCATTATCAGACACTAAAATCTCTGTGGCTTGAGTGAAAGCTATCTGATGCCAGTTCTACCTGGTTGCAAATTTTTTATTGTTTTTGTGAAGTTGCACCTTGTGGTGAAATCATTCTTTAGGCCACGCCCCTTTGAAGCCATTGAGAGCTCCAGGCCTAGCAAGCGACTTTACCAGCGCGAGCCAGCCGGCAGCTAAAAATAGAACATGATGAAATAATAAGGTAATCAGAATGCCCGAAGGCCGCAAGCTTCGCGGATTGACCTACTTCGGGGTCACATGGGAGATAACTTGTACACGTGACGACCTAACGACAGAGCCATACCATAACAACCCAAACTACTTACTGACTGAATAATCCCTTTCAGGGTCTACACTAGGCCTACAGTCCACTACACTAATCTGAGAGTGGTTGTGGTGCAGCTGCGCTATGGTCATGTTATGGTCAAACATTTACACCTATCCTGTTTGACAAAATAATAATAATAGCCTAATAATAATGTATGGAATTTATATAGCGCTGAATCTTGTAAACAACCCAATTAGGCCTAAACACACACACACCACACACACAGGCAATGTAGAGAGCTCGGGGACTAGCCTAGCACCAAAACGATCCTATAAACTGTGGCAATGTAGAGAGCTCGGGGACTAGCCTAGCACCAAAACGATCCTATAAACTGAAATTTAAACAAATTCGTCCACTACCCACCTGTGTTAAATAGGCCACTCGTCATCCGTTGAGAACGTAGAGTAAGGCTGGATACCGTAGGGGCCAGAGGTACTTTTGCCCTGCGTTTCGGCCCCTGCGATATCCAGCCAATCGACCAACTCGTCCAGCGAGGAGGGGACACCGTCACCAAAAAACCCCTCACTGCTACCGCCTGGCACAAATCCAAAGTCGTTCTCTCCCTCAAACATCGTGCATAAATCCGGTGATCGCTGACTGAAACCCCTGGGTTCTATGGTGGCCGAACTGGAACTGATTTTGGGGGTGTTCGGATGCGTAGTTGGGTTTAGACTTTTCCGGGTCTTGATCCCAGTTGACGTTTGGTTTCTTTGGATTCTCACACTCGCGGCCTGTGGGCTGTGTCAGCCGTACGCTCCGACGGTGTCCCTCTTTCCTGTTGAACAAGAATTACATACAAAAATAAAGTTACAATCCTCTCTTTCTAGCTTGAAGTTTACATCATCAAAAAGGCATAGGCCTAGGGCCCAACTGTGAAGATGATGAAATCGAGATATGATCAAGATGAGTTGATCTAGTCAATCAGTGTTTGTTACTTCAATATATCGAAAACTACTTTCTGATCGTAGAAAAACGATTGTTTGACAGTTAGTATTCACTGTAGAAAACAAATATCTCCCTGTCAATATGTAACTAAGTAAAATCAAAAAGAACAGGTTCGAGACCTACCTGTTTTTGTTCTTTCGTCTGCTGTCTACATTGGTGCTTCTGAGTAAGAATACACTGGTAGGCTAGTTTTATGTGGCGCAATCACATGCTCTAATTTTAGAAACTTAGTTCCTGTCGTCCAATGAAACTGCTCAGGTTTGACAGCATAGCTAAGTTTAGAAAGACAATTGACGTCATAGTTGGCCAATGGAAAATCCGAATTATCGCCTACTCATTTTCTACAGCTATGGATGTGAAAACAAAATTAGCAGAGCTGGAACAAATTTACTTGTAAACAAAGCAGTCAGTGTTCACCACTGTTTCCTAATATAAATCATGAACGATAAAGTATCAACAAGGGAAAACTATGCCATCAAATTAACTAAGTGAAAGTGCTTTTGAGAAGTAACCTTCAATTTGCATATCTGAATCAGTTTTCAAGTATAATTATGGGGGTAAAATAATGTAATAAGATGATATTAGAGTCAGAATGGGTGTTTCCAATCTATATCATAGTTTAAGATTGTATAAAAAAATAATTGCAAAACAGCCAAAAAGCATAAGTCAAACCAATGTTGAATCAAAGTAAATTGGCAGTCGAAAATGAAACTAGAAAAGATTTCTGCTAGGACCAATCAAATGAAGCCTTGCATCCAAAACAATCTCTTTTCATCCGGGCGTGTACACATGTGCGGCCATTTTGTTGAATCCATCAATAATATCGTACGTGCTTATTGTTTTCAAGTTTTCTTGGGCAGTGCATCAAACAGAATGCATTTGCATTTAACCACGGACTATGTTGAACTGCAAAATTATAGCTAGGACAGTGGCATGCTGATAAAGTCGTCTGCTTCGGCAATCGAGTTCCTAACACATCTGTGAAAATGACACTACGGAAAGATAACCCCACTCGCAGTGGACTGATTCTTCTGCTTGTTTTCGTTCTGCTTCCTCAAAATTGTGAGTTTTGTTTTATCTCTGACAATATATTTTAATTATATTATTTATCATTTTTAGAATACCATAAGATTTTTTTTTAAATGAAGTGTTGCTGATATAACCTTACATTGATTTCTGATCGCACCTCACCCCCCCCCCCCCCCCCCCCCCCCCCATTTTGTTTGTTTTTGTTGGTTTTGTTTTGATAGTTCGCTCATCTTGATCATTAGTTTTTGTGCTCTTACCCAGTATATCGTTTGCCTCTTGCACTGGCTTTATTTTCCACTTAAATAAACAGTTTACAGAAATTATGCCTGATGTCAGACCTGTAGGCAGTGTAGCTCACGAATCTTATCTTATTAGTAGCAGTACTCTGAGCCACTTGACTTCACTGGGTAGTCACCAGTTCATATCACGCCACTAGATTGATTTGATGTGACCTTCATTTGCCAAAAATGGTTTCTAAACACTTGAATTACTTCTTATTTGAGAGTTTGTGTACACATGTGT
Organism: Rapana venosa; assembly: GCA_028751875.1. NCBI lineage: Eukaryota > Metazoa > Mollusca > Gastropoda > Neogastropoda > Muricidae > Rapana > Rapana venosa. The sequence continues at coordinate 29,666,782 of CM054162.1, forward strand.
GAGTGTGTGTGTGTGTGTGCACACCGCACGCACGCGAGCGTGTGTGTGCGCATGCGTTCATGCATGCATGGGGGCATGTGTGTGATTTTCATATTGTTCTATTTATAATAAATGTAGCAGATAAAAAGTAAAAAAACAATATCTTAGTTTATCAGTATCTGAGTAAGCTGAAGATTTAAATGAATCATTGAATGTGAGAAACCAGTAATGAACCCTGTGAACACATCTGTTAGTATTAATTGTAACCTGCAAAAATACCCAAGAACCAAAAAACAAAAAATGTAACCTGCAATTTCCTTAAAATGGAGTATCAGACATTTTTTTTTATTGTTTTGATTTTATTTGAGAAATGGAAGCCAGGTCAACTGAGCGATATCTATAACTTTATGCATGTCATGTGTTTGGTACACAATGGTAGTTAAATTAATAAATGTGTGTCCACCCCCCACCCCCATCACCACCACCACCAAACAGCTTAATGATTTTTCCATCACACTCACTCAGTTTAAAAAAAAACACCTTAATTTAAATTACACCTGATCATCTGCTGGGTCATTGACTCATAAAACTTAAATTAATAGCAATAACTTGAATAAGCTCCATTTCTCATAATTCTCAGACCCCCCCTATAGCTTTCTCTTCACATACCTGATACCTCATCTACTAGACTACTGCATCATGTGCATGGGAAAGTTCAAGCTTCAACACATTAAAAATAAAACCAACCCAAAACAAATAACTTTTAACCTTTTGATATTTTGATCTCTGTCATATGGCATTTAATTTTACTCTCTCAAGATTCATGCTGAGTCATGGCAGTCTGGGAAATTCTTGAAAGTAAATCTAAATGGGAAAACCTTTTTGGAGTTTCCCAGACCTGGGAAAATTGGGTTGGACCTGTTAATTTAACTTTTAAGATTATAAATAATTATATATATAGTTCTAAAGATAGAAAGTCTTAGGATTTTTTTTTTTTTTTTTTCAAATGTTTGTGTTTTTTTTTCAAATAAAAAGATCAACTGTCAATTTCAGAAACAAGTAATTGTAGCAACTTGAAAATGAAGTGCAGTGAACATAACTTGGTTAATAAGAACTTTCTTTTTCAGTATCAATCAAGAATGAAAATAATGAGAACGAGACTGATTGGAATTGCATTAATTAGATTTTGTATCTCACTAACTGTTGATGGATGTAAAAGAGTACTGAGTAGGCAAACACCTTCTCAATTGTTGCAAGATACTGACTAAAATGTAATTTAAAGTATGATAGAACCTGTTGAAGTTTGGAGAACATTGTTGAATTTGTGCGGAAGGCTGACTTTAAAATTAATTTTATTATATTTATTTATTGAATTTGTGCAGAAGACTGACTTAATTCATTTTTAATATAAATTTATTGAATGCAACACTGTGAAGTCAGAATGTGGTTGTTGATAGTGGGTAAAAACGGTCAAATGTATTCATCTTTTCATTATGTAACACAAGATCTCACCATTGGTGAACCTCAGAACTCTTGTCTAGCTGAGGAACAAAAGAAAGAAGGGGTGTGTGGGTGTGGGAAGAAACAAAATGAAAAAAAAGATTGATAGCAAAAATTCACCAGCACTGTTCCGTGTGTTCAGAGTGTTCCTGTCGATAGAGTTCTTCTTTCCAAACCTCAAAACATAAAAATATGAACTAAGTAGTTCTGATATTTGTATGCTGTGACAAATGAGTTTAGTAGCAGCTTTTCAACATTACATAGACTTTATTCTCTGGTCCAAGTTTGTCTGTTAACTGTGGGGACACGCAATGTTCAATATTTTGTCAATAATTCATGAATTGTTTTATAAAGTGTGTGTGTGTGTGTGTGTGTTCAAATTCATTTAATGTCTTTTCACAAGTTGTGATATTATTATTAGACAGATGTTAGTGTGTGTGTGTGTGTGTGACTCTGTGTGTGTATGTGCACGCATGCATGCATCATTGCATGTGCGTGTTACTGTATGAAAAATGTGAAGTTTTACATGATGTAAAGTATTAGTCTATTACCCATACATTATCATGATACATTACTACTGACTACTGTACTAAAAACAACTTTTGATTCATTCAAGCATACGTTGATTACCAACACTGGCAACAGTTTTGTAATGTGATAGTATTTCAAAATTAAATTCTCATATATATATATGTCTTTGTTCTGTCTGAATCAGTGGCCTTTTTCCCAAAGCAAGACTTGCCCTCCAAACAGAGGCCTGAGCAGTCCTCAGAATCCAACATCATCACCAAAATATGCGAAAAGTACAGCAAAGAGTGCGACCCAGAGACTAAAGAATGCAAAGTGGTGATAGGGGTGGAAACCTGCCCTCCACCCTCCACCCCTACGGGGCGCACCCAGTGCTACGCTTCCTGGCAGAACATTTCCACTGGCTTCCATTTCGTCAAGAAAGGGTGCTGGATGAACGGCCTCAACTGCCGCGACCAGCGACGATGCCAGCAGAAGCCTCCTGTGCGCGATGTCTACTTCTGCTGCTGCGAAGGGGATATGTGTAACCAGAACATCAGCCACAGTCAGCTGGTCGGAGGGCCGAGGCAGGGGATTGGTCGTGGAGTGAGGACAGGGACCACGACTCTTGTGCCTCCGGTGGTCAAGGACCCGACGCAGACGACGAAAGTGATTCTCTACTCCATCGTCCCGATTGTCGTCGGCACGGTGATCATCGTGGCGTTTTTTTTTCTGTGGAAGGTAATGTTGGGAGGAAAGAGCGGGATGAGTTGAATGATTGTGAAGTCTTGCTTTTCCCATGGTTTTTTTTTATTTATTATTTTTTTTAAGAGAACTTGATTTGTATGGGAGGACTGGTGTGTGTTAGTGTGTTTACTGTTACTAGTGTTAGTGTTTGTGCGTGTGTGTGTGTGTGTGTGCACACGCGCATGCATACATGTTTGTGTTTGTGTATGTGTACTTTATGTGTGAATGTGTGTGTGTATGTGTGTGTGTGTGTGAGTCAGGTAGACACATCTTTACAATTTAATGCCAAAATCTTTCACTTTTATTTTGATGTACATGCATGTGATCCATTTAAATAATTTTGCAAAGCTAGCACATACGCTATAGCTTCCTTTGAGTTCATTTTACTGCCATAGTTCTGAACTAAAATTTTCATTGTAATTTCTACAGTATCTACTGTATTGCTGCTGCTATTAAGCCTATTATCATTATTATCTAACATTTTTGTTAATCATCATTATTGTTGTTCTTGTTATCATGTTATCGATATAATTATTACTATTGCTATTCTTGTCAATGACTGAATGAGTATAAAACTGAAAGAGATTCAAACACACACACACACACACACACACACACACACACACACACACACCAACCCTGATTTATCCTGATTTAGGACGGTTGATAACATTAATAATAATAAAATATAATATGGAATTTATATATATAGATAGCGCTGAATCTTGTAAAACAAACAAATCAAAGCGCTTTGCACTCAAATGATTTACACAAATTTAACTTTCCACAATTATCATGATTAACAGACTTCAAATTTATGCGCGCGCACACACACACACACGCGCACACACGCACGCACGTACACACACACACACACACACACACATGCACGGGATAGACTTGCACTCGGTGAAACGTTGGGGACCTGATACTGTAGTCTATAGTGAGGGACCCGGTAGTTCACAGAAATGGATGTGTGGCTGTCAGGGATAAAGGGGCCGAGTTTTGACAGGTGCTTCCCTCACTGGCCTTCTCTCTTGATGTTCACACAATGCTCTTGATAACAGCACTCTGGGGGGTGACACTGTGGTTTAGAATGTGTGTGTGTGTGTGTGCGCGCACAATGTGACACATAGACAGTCTACGTGCATGCAGGCACACAGGTATAGTGCACACACACACACGCACGCATGCACGCAAGCAAGCACCACAAGTGCGTGAACACATACACACACACACAGACACGCGCATGCATGCACAGAATCACACACACACAGACGCAGACACACACACACACACACACACACACCATTATTATCATCATCATACTGTATTCTCTGTACACACTCACACCATCACCACCATCATCATCACTCATCATCATACTCTATTCTCTGTATGTACACACACCATCATCATCATATTCTATTCTCTGCACACACACACACACACTCACTCACTCACACACACACACACACACACACACACACAACACACACACACACACACACACACACACACACACACATATTCTATTCTCTGCACACATACACACACTCACTCACTCACACACACACACACACACACCACACACACACACACACACACACACACACCACACACACACACACACACACACACTGTCTCTCTACTGTCTCTCTTTCTTACACACACACTTTCTCTCTCCCCCCCCCCTCTCTCTCTCTCTCTCTCACACACACACACACACACACACACACACACACACACACACACACACACACACACTTCACTCACTCACTCACTGTCTCTATCTGTGTGTGTGTCTCTCTCTATTTTCTCTCTTTCTTTCTTACTTAGTAACTTGCTCTCTCTCTCTCATGCGCACAAACACACACACACGCACATGCACCCATGCTCACACACACACACACACACATGTATCATGTATATATACACACACACACACACACAGGAGTTTCTCCTTGTTGACCTTCAAAAGTTCAGTGATGATGTTCACACAATGCTTTCGATGACAGGACAGGGGTGTTGACACCTTACTATACAATACATCAAAAACAATGAATGAACATGTAGATGATGTACTTTTTATGCATGCAGGAACACACACGCACACACGCATTGTTTTTAAAAAGAAGTGTACACTATTAAAACCCGTTCCGCTTTTCAAAAGAGTAGGCCATTGTGTACTGGTGGGAACAGATGAGAAAATTTACAAAACTGTATACACACGGGGACTGGATGAAAAAAAAGCACGAGTGCTTATTCCATTATCCTCAAAATAATAAAGTAAAAGACTAAAATAAAATTTAAATAAACACACACAAAGAAGAAGAAGAAAAGAAAAACAATGAAATGATTCATCAGAGGAAAGAAAGTGTAGAGTGTGGGTAAGTTAATTCATTTCATTGTCATGGATTATGTTTTTTTATAAATAAGTTATATTTTTTAGATGAATAATTGCTTTGGCAGTTTGAGGTTTCTTTTCTCCATCAGTTGTAAAACAAACTAGATCATAAATTATTATAAATAAGTCAGCACTCACAGAACTTTTCTTGTTTGTTTTTTGCTGACAAAAATAGATTTGACGTAGAGAAATCGGCGCAAGTGGGAGTTTCCTTTGTGGTTTTGTTGTTGTGTTGTTTTTTTAAATAATAAATCAGTGTTTGGGATTTTGGATTTTCCCCATTGTTGTTAAAAAAAAAAAATTGTATGAATTACAAACCAGCACTGCAGATTTTCTCTTTTTCTATCTCATTTGGTGTTTAGGTGTATTTGTATGTGGATTGATTTTTGTTTGTTTTTGTTATATAAATTCATGTACATGTTGTAGTTGATCTATTTACATATTATTATTAAGCATTATTAATTATTATGTATACATTTCAAACAAAGTTTTTGACTTTAAAGAGTAATTCTCTGAAGTTACTGTAATCCTGTGTCTTAGAAACTTTCAAAAAAAAAAAAGATTCACATGTCCTCACACACATAATTTTTAAGCATGCAGACGTGTTAGTGCATGCATGCACACACACATGTGCATGCACCCCCCCTCCCCCAATCCCCATAAAGAGGGGTCTATGCAAGGTAGTAAATTAACACACAAGGCCTAAAAATTGGGGGTGGGGGGTGTCAAGTCAAAGTCAAGTCAAAAACACTTTAATCATCCCATAAAGGGCAATTACAATACTGACAGGCACATTGATACATATAATAATCTCGAAAGACACAAGAAAAATGCATTTCAAATTGGTATGAACAGTCCAAGATAGCTTCAAAAAGAACCCCCCCCAAAAAAAAAAAAAAAAATTAACACACACAAACGCACGTGTGGGGAAGGGGTGCATATTTTTTCTCACAGCGTTGGTTAAATTACCAGTGGTAAACATTTTAAACAGCGTCCAAGCTTTTCACACATCCAGTGTCACTCTTTTTAAAAACTCATTTGAGTTACACTGTAGAGCTATACAATACTCTGATGCACAAAAAGGAATAAGCTATAGCTATATGAACAAACTAAAAAAAAAGTTATTTCATCTTTTGTCAAACGCTCAGACAGCAACTATTGTTGTCTGTCATATGAGTGAAAACGTGTTACGCTGCCGTTAAGCGCCTGACATGTCAGGCCCACCACATCTGACTTCACCATAGGAGAGAATCATTAAGTCTTTCTGGGGGAAAAAAGGCAGGAGAATGGACCAAGAAGGCAGAAAATAGATGAGAAGGAGGTGACAAGAAGAAAAGGAACAAGACAGAAACAAAAAGAGGGATAGAAAAGAGGAAATTTGTAACACAGAATTTCCAGAAGGTGGAGAAGCTATTTATACCGACAGGCCCCTAGCATCCCCACAGGGAAAAAGTTAATTGAAAGAAGTAAGAAAATGTGTGAAACATATGTAAATTTGTTGTTTTTAGAGTATTGGCATTTTTAGTATTGCTTCATCATCATCATCATCATCATCATCATCATCATCATCATCATCATCATTATTATCATCATCACCATTGCTGTTTTAGTGTTTATGATAAAAGTGATTTTTTTTTTTTAAAAAGCATATCATTCTTTATTCATTCATGTGTTATCTGTATAAATGTACACATTATTCTGATTTTGATTTTCACACGAAATTCATCATTTTTCAGTATGTTCAACGAAACCTCTACACAGGACACCAACAACTACCCACAATTGAGCCCGGGTATGTCACCACCCCGTCCCCGTCATCCTTAAACCTCGATCTGATCGAGATGATAGAGATGCGGGCTCGTGGGAGGTTCGGGTGTGTGTGGAAGGCAAAACTTGGCACAGAAATCGTGGCGTTGAAGATTTTCCCGCTTCAGGATAAACAGTCGTGGGTTACAGAGCAGGAGATATACAGCCTGCCTCAGATGTCTCATGAAAATCTTTTGAGGTATGTGTTGGTAGATGTGTATAAGGGGGTGGGTGGGGAGGATGTGTGTGTGTGGGGAATGTGAGTGTGGGTGTACGGGGGGTGGGGGGATGTGTGTGGGTTGGTAGTTGAAGGGGTGTGTTTTGTGTGTGTGCGTGTGTGTGCGCCGCATGCGCGCTGCATATTCAGTAAGTAAATTGAATGCTGTGTTTTCGAAGTTGTTGTTTTAATCATTTTGTTTTGAATGCTCTTAATCGTATGGAAGTTGAAAAGCATGCTACACGTGTGTACATATGCCCATGCATGGTGTATGCATACATGCATGCACGCTCACACACACTTACACACACACACTTACACACACACACACATCACACACACACACACTCTCTTTCTCTCACCCCACCCACACCACACACACACCACACACACACACACACACACACACACACACACACACACACACACACAGAGGGAAGGAAGCAAGGAGAGAGAGAGCATGTGCACGCACAGTCATGTAAACTTCTCTCTGAAAGGGGAAGCTGTGTATAATGCAGAACATTTTTCTGGTGAAGATAAAGGCGAATATTATTCTTGACTTCACAGCTACCATGACTTCAGAGGGATTTATAACTATGCACTATCATTTGTACCTTTCAGGTTCATAGCCTGTGAGAAGAGGGGAGACAACTTGACAACAGAGTTCTGGCTCTTGACAGAGTTTCACGAGCATGGGTCTCTGTACGACTATCTGAAAGGGCACATCCTCAGCTGGGCTCAACTGTGCAAAATTGCCGAATCGATGGCTAGAGGACTAGCCTTTCTTCATGACGAAATCCCTGCTACAAATCTTTTGGTGAGTGTTATACTGTATAGCATTTGACTCAGGACAGCTTGAAAGACCAATGATGACAACAACAGCTCCAAACCCACAAACTATCTCACAACCCCCCCCCTCACTTTTGGAATAAAGAAGAAACAACCAGTGTTATTGCTTTAAAACGAAAAACAACCAATCTTATGACCTGTTATTTGTGTATTTTATTATCATGAAGGAAGGGATTCAGTGTTTTGCGCCTTTAAAAAAAAAGAAGAAAAAAAAGAAGTCCTTATCTGTTTTTGTTTCCATACGAGAGTGGCTTCTGTTTCGACACAATTTTGTTGCTTTGGGTTCTTTTACATGCTCTAAATGAGTGTAGCACACACATGAGACCTGGGTTCAGCGTCTTATCTGAAAGACTTAAACACACCCAGACCACCACTCATGGTCTTGTGGATGGTAAAAAAAAGTTTGGGTCCTAATAGGGATCGAACCCATCACTCTTCACTTTCTAGACACGTGCGTTACCTCTAGACCACCGACCATTGGGGGACGGGATAGCCTGGGTGGTCAGAGTGTTGCGTATTTCGCTGACCCAGGTTTCATTCATTTTATTTTTATTTATTTATTCTTTTATTTTGAGGATAATGGAATAAACACTTGTGTGCTTTTTTCCCATCCAATCCCCGTGTGTATGCACTTTTGTCGATTTTGTCGTTCGTTCCCAATGGCCTACTCTTCCGAAAAGTGGAACGGGTTTTATACTTTAAACGTGTGCGCAAGATGTTCTGCAAGATGTTTGAATTGCGGTCAAGGGGATATTTCCCCTCTCTAGTTAACATCAGTGCCGACTCCACTCCTTCAAAAGTCCTTCAGTTGAGACTATAAACTGAGGTTCTGTGTGTGAACGCACGCAGAACATCTTGTGCTTGCCAAGATTCTGTTAAAAAAAATACCAACACACACAAAAAACCCCACAAACTAAGAAAAAACAAAACAAAACAAAACAAAAAACCCCCCACCCCTACAAACTAACAGCCATACCAGCAAACTCTTTGGCTCAAACTTTCCATCCAGTATGGATCGGTGGTCTAGAGGTAACGCGCTTGCCTCGAAAGTGAAAAGTCCAGGTTGGAAGTGTGCAGTGGTTCGAATCCTGTTTGGACCTGAAACTTTCTCCCCATCCATTAGACCATGAGTGGTGGTTTGGGTGCTAGTCTTTCAGATGAGATGATAAACCGAGGTCCCATGTGTTACACATAATTATTTAGCACACGTAAAAGAACCTTTGGCAACAAGAGAGTTGTTCCTGTCAAAATTCTGTAGAAAAAAAGCCACTCTGATAGGGAAACAAATACATTTGCAGACAGGAAAAAAAAAAAAAGGGTGGCGCTGCTCTTGTAGCAACGCGCTCTCCCCGGGAAGAGCAGCCCGAGTTTCACACAGAGAAATTTGTCGTGACGTAAAGTGGTATAAAAAAAGAAAAAAAACCAACTTTTAATGTCAGAGTGATTTGCCCAGCAGTTTATTTTATTTTATTTTATTTTATTCTTTTATATCGAGGATAATGGAATAAGCACTTATGTGCTTTTTTACATCTAGTCCCTGTGTGTATGCGTTTTTTAAATTCTGTCATCTGTTCCCACCGGCACACAATGGCCTACTCTTATGAAAAGCGGAACAGGATTTAACATGTGCGCAAGATATTCTGCGTGCGTTTGCACACGGGGCCTCGGTTTATAGTCTCATCCAAAGGACTTTTGGGGAGAGTGGAGTCTGCACTGATGTTAACTCCAGGGGAAAGAAAATATCCCCCTTGAACAGGAATCATACCCGGGGTTGTCAGATTGCGAGCGCAATGTCCTAACCACTAGGATATCCCGTTCCACCACCCCCCCTTGTGAGGTGTGAGAGAAGAGTACAAGTATACACACATTCTAGTTGTGTTCAGCTAGGGAACGCCCGACATCAGCCTCACAACGTTTTGTGTGTTTTTTGTGTGTGTGTGTTTTCTTTCTTGGGTCAGGGGTCGAAGCCAGCTGTTGCCCATCGGGATTTCAAGTCGAAGAACGTGCTGCTGAAGGGGGACCTGAGTGCCTGTGTGGCCGACTTTGGCCTGGCCATCAAGTTCGAGCCTGGGAAAGGGCCCGGAGAAACCCACGGGCTGGTAGGTTGCTTTGTGTGTGTGTGTGTGTCCCAGGGGCTGGAAGGTTGGTCGGTTGGTTGGTGTGTGCGTGTGTGTGTGAGAGAGAGACCTGGTGTGTGTGTGTGTGAGAGAGACCATGGGCTGGTGGTGGTGTGTGTGAGAAGAGACCTGGTGTGTGTGTGTGAGAGAGAGGACCTGGTGTGTGGTGTGTGAGAGAGACCCATGGGCTGGTGTGTGTGTTGTGGAGAGACCCATGGGCTGGTGGTTTTGTGTGGGGTGAGAGAGACCTGTGTGTGGTGTGTGTGAGAGAGACCCATGGGCTGGTAGGTTGCTGTGTGTGTTTGTGTGTGTGTGTGGAGAGACCCATGGGCTGGTGTGTGTGTTGTGTGGTGAGAGAGACCCATGGGCTGGTATGTGTTGTGTGTGTGATGGTGTGTGTGTGTGTGTGAGAGACCCATTGGGCTGTGTGTGTGTGTGTGTGAGAGACCCATGGGCTGTGTGTGTGTGTGTGTGAGAGACCCATGGGCTGGTGTGTGTGTGTGAGAGAGACCCATGGGCTGGTAGGTTGCTGTGTGTGTGCATGTGTGTGAGAGAGAGAGAGACACCCGAGGGCTGGTGTGTGTGTGTGTGACCCAGGGGTTGATAGGTAGGTTGGTTTGTGTGTGCGCGCGTGCATGCATGCATATGTGTGTGTGTGTGTGTGACCCAGGGGCTGGTAAGGTGGTTTGTGTGCAGTCTATGGGTTGGTAAGTTTGTGTGTGTGTGTAATGCAGGGGCTGATACACCAGAAATAAATGACCTAATCATCCATTTACAAACCTGTCTGCCAAGCAACCCTCCCTCCCACCTTCCCTACTGGAAAAAAAAAATGGTTGTAGACATTTCAGCATGAATACTATCTCTATGTTAAGGGAGAGAAACCTGTCTTTCCCAGTACACGTGCACCGTGCAAATTTTTATGCTACCGTAACCCAGAAGTGGGTGATACAGATGATTTTTTTCGAATGTGACTATAAACCGAGGCCCCTTGTGTGACGCATGCAGAACATCTTGCGCACACGTTAAATCCTGTTCTGCTATTCGGAAGAGTAGGCCATTGCGTGCCGGTGGAAACGGATGACAAAATGTACAAAACCGCATACACCCGGGGACTGGATGTAAAAAAAAAGCACATGAGTGCTTATTCCCTTATCCTCGATATAAAAGAATAAATAAATAAGGGCTAGTAGATGGTTGGGGTTTACCCTATAGCGGGTTTACCCTGTAAGGGAAAAGGTTATAACTGCTAGGTTCGCTGACTGACGGCGCCGTGTCTTTGACAGGTGGGAACTCGGCGCTACATGGCCCCTGAGGTGCTGGAGGGGGCCATCTGCTTCAACCGCGACGCCTTCCTCCGCATCGACATGTACGCCTGTGGGCTGGTGCTGTGGGAGCTCCTGACTCGATGCAGCGCTGCGGAAGGTAAGGTGGGGGGGGGTGGTACAAGTCTTAGCCCCGTTTTTGTTGTTGAAATTTGACAGTTTTAGTTGTTAGCTGGTCTTTGGCTCCCCCCCCCCCCCCCCCCCCTTCCATTTTCGCTCATATAGCAGCTAACAATAGTTGCTGTCTGAGCGTTAGACGAAGAAGCAGAAGTAATAGAAGGCTCAACACATTCAAATGGAAAATTGACCGTTACGACACACTTTGCATTAACAGGGCCTGTCGGGGAATACCAGCTTCCGTTCGAGTCTGCGGAGGAAGTTGGCCAGCATCCGTCGCTGGAGGCCATGCAGGATTACGTCGTCACGCGCAAAAAGAGGCCCCCTATCCACGAACACTGGAAACGCCACCCGGTAAGGGCACACCACTCTCTCTATCATCCTCCGAAAGAGCTAGGTGGAATTGTTTTTTTAAGCGTAATGTGAAAGAAGATTGACAAAAAGGTTGGTGTGGGTGGGAGGTTGGTCGGTTTTGTTGTTGTTGTTTTTATTGTTGTATTTTAAGGATATGCGCTTTGATTTGTCTTTGCAAGATATAGCGCTATATAAGTTCCATTTATTATTATTATTATTATTATTATATATGTTGTTGTTGTTGCTATCCCACTTTTTGCGACATGTATAGCATAAAATTAGGGGACGGGATAGCTCAGTGGTCGGAGCACTCGCTTTCCCCCAGCTTAAGTTAAGCAGCGTCAAGTGTGCTTACCATTTGGATGGGTGACCGTTTGCGCGCCTTGGCTTCAATACAGTTCCCCCAGTCCACCCAGCTGTAAATAGGTACCTGCTCTCTTTAGGGTCAGGGAAGGTAAAAGCAGCGAGGGAGAGGAGATGGGCGCCGCCCTCAATATGCTGGTCCTTAGAGAAGTTGAGGTCTCTGACGCCTCGCTCCCCTACGACCACATAGGTTATGGGACACCTTTACCTTTATCACATAAAAAGACATAAGGCTTAAAAGCAGTATGCACTACAGGAAGCAGATAGATGTTTTGAGAAGGTGAATCGGTTATTTGATAACACGTACTGTATTTCTGCCTCCCATGGATAGGCCTCTGTCTTACATTTGTAAGAGAGAGGAAAGCACTCTATAAAAAAATGTTTCATCATCATCATGCATGAGATGGTTGGGGAGCAAAAAATAAAATAAATTTAAAAAAAAGGTTGAGGATCAAGGTGTCAGAGACCTCAACTTCTTTAGGGGGCCAGCATATTGAGGGTGGTGGCGCCCATCTCCTCTCCCTCGCTGCTTTACCTTCCCTGGCCCTTAAGAGGGCAGGTACCCATGTACAGCTGGGTGGGACTGCACAGAAGCCAAAGGTGCATGATTCCATCCAAGAGAGTAGCCACGCTTAATGTTGCTGAACCTTAGCTTGGGGGAAAGCAAGTGCTCAGACCACGGGACAGCTATCCTATCCCTACAGTATACTAGTTAAACATGAATTAAGTTTTAACGATTTTCTGGTTTTGTTTCCGACCAAGTTGGAAAGGAGCTCATTTAAACTGATGATGAGTTCCTTGTGGCTGAGTGAGATTGATACATCTAGCTATCCCTGAAGTCAGAATGCAGCTACCTTCATGCTGGGCAAAAACGGTCGCATACGCAAGATCTCACCGTTTGTGAACCTTGGAGCTCTAGCTGAGGAATGAAAAAAACAAAAAAACCACGTGCGGTTGCTGTCGACACAGCTGTCAGTTTCCCCCACTTCCAGCTGCTCTCAGCTGCTATCCATGTGCTAATTATAGCAGGAACTGACCATAAAAAAATGTTTAAAAGGGGTGGCGCTGCTCTTGTGGCGACGCGCTCTCCCCGGGGAGAGCAGCTTGAATTTCACATAGAGAAATCTCATGACTTAAAGTGGTATAAAATAAAATAAAAATAAAAATAAATAAAAATACTTTGAGTAGGTACATGGAAGGGGGTGCGCTAAATTTAGCACTCTTGACCGAGTGATGTTGGGTTTGCTCACAGTGTGGAGCGGCAGTCCCCGAATGGGGATAAAATAACTTCGCTGGGGACTTTATTATTATCCTCTTAACTGCCCAGTGCAAGTGCACCCTATATACCGGGGAATAAAATTCTTATGTACCACTGCTATGTTCATATCCCTCTTACTCAGAAACTACTATATGAATATTTCTGATAGTCTACCCAATGACAGTATATATATCGTAGATTACTTTGAGGCAAGCTCAAATTAGTTAGCATGATATTTCACTGCGAAAATATATTTAAAATGTAAAAAATCGACCAAAAATACGATTTCTTCATCTCCACTGTCATTCTGAGTACCCCCCATCTCAATAACGTCAAACATAAGTCTAGGCCAAATCTCATTCATTGTTTTTTTAAATACACGATCTCCTGAATCATACGCGATCGTTTTCATCACTGTTAGGTAAATCTACAGTTCTATTTGCCACTTTTACAGCTGTGTAAAGTTATTGATGACTTCAACAAGAAGTGTCAGCCATTTTGAACAAGAACTTCCTAAGCAGTCATGCATAAAAACACAAAATACGAGCTAAAAAACGATTGTTTTTGCCACGGTTTTTGCAGCAGGATGTTGCCAAGCAACAGGAGAGTGATCTCCATTCATTTTGGAGTTCTTTCCCTTTAACTGTAGTCGGTTCGACACCCCGGAAATTTTCCGGGTTGTAGGCTTATAGGGTGCATGTTTAGCCCCGGAAAATTTCCGGGGTAAGGCAGTCTAGTCGTTATTTATTTAATTTGTTTCATTTTCATTTATACCACTTTAAGTCACGGCAGATTTCTCTGCGTGAAATTCGGGTTGCTCTCCCCGGGGAGAGCGCGTCACCACAAGAGCAGCGCCACCCTTTTTAAAAAAAAATTCTTTTCCTGTCTGCAACAGTATTTGTTTCCCTATCACAGTGGCTTTTTTCTACAGAATTTTGCCAGAGACAACTCTCTTGTTGCCGTGGGTTCTTTTACGTGCGCTGAATAAATTTGTGTAAACACACGGGACCTCGGTTTATCGTCTCATCCGAAAGACTAGCGCCCAGACCACCACTCATGATCTCACGGATGGGGGGGGGGGAGAAAAAGTTTCGGGGGTCCAAACGGGACACGAACCGCCGCACACTTCCGACCCGGACTTTTTGCTTTAATAATAATAATGTATGGAATTTATATAGCGCTGAATCTTGTAAAGCAACAAATCAAAGCGCTCAGATTTCATTTCATACCACTTTAAGTCACGGCAGGTTTCTCTCCGTGAAATTCGGGCTGCTCTCCCCGGGGAGAGCACGTCGCCACAAGAGCAGCGCCACCCTTTTTTTTTTTCTTTTTTTTTTTCCCCCTTGTCTGCAACTGTATTTGTTTCCCTTTCTAGACAGGCGCGTTTGCCTCTAGACCACCGATCCAAGTTATTTACCTACCAATCTCAGCCAGTCAGCCCTTCGTTGTATCTGTGTCTGTGTGTGTGTGTGTTTCCCAGGGTATGGCCAGCCTCGTCTCCACCGTGGAGGAATGCTGGGATCAGGATGCGGAAGCTCGCTTGTCAGCCGGCTGTGTGCAGGAGCGCGTGGCCACGCTGTCTCGATCCCTCAGCGTCACGGGATTCGCCGCGACCGCCGGCCCCCCTGTGCCGCCACCACCACCACCACCCCCACCACCGCCCCCCTCCTCCTCCTCTGTGCTTCCCACCTCCCCCCTGCCAGTTCTCAACGGCCAGAGTCCTTGTCTTCTTCCGGGCGACTCGGCCGTGTTGAATTCCTTGTCGTCGGACATACCTCCCAAAGAGAACAACAACAACAGCAACAACAGCAGCATGTGTTGAGAGAGCTTTTGAGCGTGGTGGTGTTGGTGTTGGTGTTGTTGTTGGAGGGGGAGGGGGCGTGGACGCAGAATTCTGTTGAGGAAGTTGGACAAGGTAGGTTTGTTCTAACCGTGGATCTTTTTTAAAAAAAAAAAACACAAAAAAATGTATCCCTTCCCTCTTCTTTCTTTTTGAAGTGGACTACACAGTGAAAGAAGAAAGAAAAGGAGAGAGAGAGAGAGAGAGGAGGAGAGAGAGGGAGGGAGGGAGAGAGAGAGGGAGGGAGTGAGAGTGAGAGAGGGAGGGAGTGAGTTAGAAAGAGTGAGAGAGGGATGGAGAGAGAGTGAGTGAGAAGGAGAGAGGGAGGGATAGAGAGTGAGTGAGAGAGAGTGAGTGAGTGAGTGAGTGAGAGAGAGAGAGAGAGTGAGTGAGAGAGAGTGAGTGAGTAAGTGAGTGAGAGAGAGAGAGAGAGAGTGTGAGAAAGAGAGAGGGAGTGGGTGAGTGAGTGAGTGAGTGAGAGAGGGAGAGAGAGGGGGAGGGAAAGGGAGAGAGAAAGAGAGAGAGGAGGAGGAGGAAAACTTAACAGTTTTGGTGCTGAAGTATCATGACAAAGACTATCTTGTAGTAGGAGACTTGAAAGAAGGAGGGAATATTTGTCCGAAACAAAAAGAAAAGAAGACAGGGGAGTAGGTAGGGTGAGTGTGAAACGATTGGTACTGTCGAGTTTGTACAGTGGCCATGCTGAGATGGTGAAGACAGTATAAAAACAACAACCCTCAATCATAAACGCATAGAGAAGTGTTCTGGGGGGGAAAAAACGGAGAAACTGGTTTAAAGGGGACAAATAGTTCACTTTGACAAATGGATCCCTTCTTTTAAAGGGGGCAGACAGTCACTTTGACAAATTTATCACTCATTTTAAAGGGGCAGGTAGTCAATTTAACAAATCAGTCCCTTCTTGTAAAGGGGGCAGAGTGTCACTTTGACAAAGTAATCTTTCATTTTAAAGGGGGCAGATAGTCATTTTGACAAAATTGATCCCTCATTTTAAAGGGGGCTTAAAGTCACTTCGACAAATTGATCCCTCATTTTAAAGGGGGCTTAAAGTCACTTCGACAAATTGATCCCTCATTTTAAAGGGGGCTTAAAGTCACTTCGACAAAGTGATCTCTCATTCATTTTAAAGGGGGGGAAGACAGTCACTTGACAAGTCACTTCCCTCTAACCGACACGGGAATGAAGATTGGAACCTGTGTCCTGAATTAACTGTCTCATGACAAATACAAGCTGTAACCTCTTCATTATTCCACCCTGCACAGTAGTAGATGACTACATGACAAATACAAGCTGTAACCTCTTCATTATTCCACCCTGCACAGTAGTAGATGACTACATGACAAATACAAGCTGTAACCTCTACATTATTCCACCCTGCACAGTAGTAGATGACTACATGACAAATACAAGCTGTAACCTCTACATTATTCCACCCTGCACAGTAGTCGATGACTACATGACAAATACAAGCTGTAACCTCTTCATTATTCCACCCTGCACAGTAGTAGATGACTACATGACAAGTACAAGCTGTAACCTCTTCATTATTCCACCCTGCACAGTAGTCGATGACTACATGACAAATACAAGCTGTAACCTCTTCATTATTCCACCCTGCACAGTAGTAGATGACTACATGACAAATACAAGCTGTAACCTCTACATTATTCCACCCTGTACAGTAGTAGATGACTACGTGACAAATACAAGCTGTAACCTCTACATTATTCCACCTTGCACAGTAGTAGATGACTACATGACAAATACAAGCTGTAACCTCTACATTATTCCACCTTGCACAGTAGTAGATGACTACATGACAAATACAAGCTGTAACCTCTACATTATTCCACCCTGCACAGTAGTAGATGACTACGTGACAAATACAAGCTGTAACCTCTACATTATTCCACCCTGCACAGTAGTCGATGACTACATGACAAACACAAGCTGTAACCTCTACATTATTCCACCCTGCACAGTAGTAGATGACTACATGACAAATACAAGCTGTAACCTCTACATTATTCCACCCTGTACAGTAGTCGATGACTACATGACAAATACAAGCTGTAACCTCTACATTATTCCACCCTGCACAGTAGTAGATGACTACGTGACAAATACAAGCTGTAACCTCTACATTATTCCACCCTGTACAGTAGTCGATGACTACATGACAAATACAAGCTGTAACCTCTACATTATTCCACCCTGCACAGTAGTAGATGACTACATGACAAATACAAGCTGTAACCTCTACATTATTCCACCCTGCACAGTAGTAGATGACAGCTTTGGGCCAATATTGTAAATTTTCTCAAAATAGAAGAGGGTTAGTTTTATTAATTAACGGAAAAATTGATTTTGGAAGAGACTTTTTGGGGGGTTGGGAGGGGGGGGGGGGGGATCATTGGGTAGAACACAGAGGTTCACCAATGGTGAGATTGTGTATATGTGACCGTTTAGTTTTTTTTTACCCACCATTGAGGTGGCCATATTCTGGCTTAATAATGATAATAATGTATGGAATTTATATAGCGCATATTCTGGCTTCAGGGATAGAGGAGACAGTAACTGTTTCTAAGATCGATTTGTTGGGAGTATTTGTCCCCTTTGAAACAGCTTCTTCCCCCCTCACCTCAGTCCACTGAGAATATTGAATCCTGGACGGAAGAGATGAAGAAAAGTTTTGTAATAATGTCCGTAGGTATTTGCGTTTTTGTTATATCAGCTTGCAGAGAAGAGAGAAAAGAAAAAGTACATATGGAAACTGAAATAATGAATGAAAATAGTGTAGTATGGAATCGCAAACTACTGCATCACCGAGAGAAGAGTTCACTCCCCTCAAAACCTCAGGAATCGAGAACTGTGCAAAGATGTTGGATCAGTATTTATGACATTATGTATCGATAGCATTTTCAATAAAAAAAACAACAAACTCTTAACTAAGAGTTCGAAAGAAGACGTTAACAGATGTGTTCAAGTGTTTGTGTGCGATATTCAGAACGCAGACAAAATGGCTGTTTTACTTCCAGTAATCCTGTTTTACTAGGACAACATCTTTGAAAAAGAGTTTTAAAATTTTACAGTGTTTTAAATCACTGGTAACAAACTTTTTCACGTTGTGAGCATCATACCTTGAACAATACTCTTTTGCACATGTCAAAGCATAGATTTGTGTGTGTGTGTGTGTGTGCGTGTTGTGTGTACTATTCACCGATACTGTCAGGAGTCTGTGAGAGAATTTTTCCAGTCTTAAATGTGGAGCGTCATTTTGAGAGTTCTGAATTGTAAATAACGGAACGTCGTTTTGGGGAGTTGCGCGTGGGGGAAAAAAAAAAAGTGTGGAGAGTTACCGGAGGGTTTCCAGTCATAAATGTGGAATGTGGTGGTAGATTTTCAGTCCTGGATGTGGACGGAGATCAATGTGGAAGCGTCACCACTGGCAAGATTTCCGTCGTGAAACAGGGAAGCGGTCACATTCACGAAGTTTTGTTTTGATGGCGTTCTGTGTATGTGAGAGAGTGTTTTCAACTCTTTACCTGTGAAACCGTTCTTCAGCGTGATGCTTGTGTAGGCAGTGATCTACAGTTTGTGCCATGGATAACAGTTGGATGAGGGGAAAAAAATGTCAGAGAATGAATGAAACCGTAAACGATTTTGTGAGGTGATGTAATAATAACAGAATGAATGCAGACGTCGAGATTTTGAGAGGGCAGGGGTAGGAGAAAGGGACAGAGAACTGCCAGTTTGCTCTGCTGCATAGCTCAAGGTTAAAACAAAAACTTTTGGTTTTTTTTACAAAACTTAACCATGGTGGAAGAAGTAAAAGGAGGATTTTACCCACACACACAAAAAAAGGGGGGAAATAAAAAGACTTCAGTTGTTACGGACTTGCCAAAAAACAAACAAACATTGTGCAGCTCTTATGTATGTGTCCTTCAAATTTTTTTTTTTTTTTTTTTTAACTTTTGGCAGCGCCAAGCAAAAAAAAAGAAAGTTTTGCTTTTTCGGGTTTGTTTGTTTGTTTTTGTTCACAGCATTTGAGCGTCCGTTTTTTTTTTCCTTTTTTTTTCTCGTTTGTTGACAGAGGGAACTTACACATCAGACTGATTGGTCCAAGCTTTAAGATGTTTTCTACCATCTAGCTATTCGGTGGTGACGAACTGTTTTTCTTTCTTCTTCTTCTTCTCGATCTGCCTCAGTGTGCGCTTGGCCTTGCATTTCGTTCTCTCTGCCTGAATTTGGGCGATTTTTTGTTTTTCTCGGAGGGATAGAGAAAGAACAGATATCTATATATATCTATATATATATATGTGTGTGTGATTTGTTAACTGGCGTTTTACATTTCAGTGTCCAAGAGGAGACTATCCCTTTTTCATCCCGCAAAAAGCAGCTTTCTTTGAAATACTGCTGCTGATTTGTTGGGGGGGAGTGGGGGGGGGGGGGGGAGGTCTGTTTGATTTACCTGCATACTCAAGTTTGATTGGATGATCGAGTTGCGTGCTTACTTTTGATTGGATGTTGTGAGTCAAGTGACTACTTTTGATTGGATGTTGTGAGTCACATGATACTTTTGATTGGATGCTTTGAGTCGCATGATACTTTTGATGGGATGATTTGAGTCTCATGACTATTTTTGATTGGATGATTGAGTCACATGACTTAACTTTTGATTGGATGATAGGGTCACATGACTATTTGCATACTCAGTGTTTTTAGGCTGATTTGAGTCATATGATAGATTACATACTCAGTGTTGATAGGTTGAACTGTGTGGTATGATTATATACTCAATTTTTGATTGGACGGTTGGACTGTTGTGCTTGATTACGTATTTTTAGTTTTGATGGGATGGTTGAGTCATGTGATGAATTTACGTGTGTACATTTTTATGATTGGATGATTGAGTCACATGATTGATTACATACATTCTCGGTTTTGATTGGACGGTTAAGTTGTGTGCTCCTGTGCTCTACCTCTGTTAAAAGTGTTTGGTTTTTTTCTCTTGGCCCGGTAAATATATATATATATATATATATATATATATATGAAACATCAATAATGTAAAACAGTAATAAGTTGCAGCTGTTGAGCAGTAGTCTGCAGTTATATGTGTTGATATTTAGAATGTTAACATCAACAACCAAATGTGTGTGTGTATATATATACTAATGTATACACATAGACACTCACACGTATAAGGTGTGCCAGAAGGAATGGATGACAAAATTTACAAGACTGCATGCACACAGGGACTGGATTAAAAAAAAAAGTATATGAGTGCTTATTCCATAATCCTTGAAATAAAAGAATAATCATAATAAGGATGAAATGCATGCCAGTTTTGTTGTTGTTTTGTTTTTTTGGGGGAGGGGGGGGGGGGGGGTGTTGAATGGTCTAGTTTTATGAGTTTGCAACAAAACAAAAAGGAAGAAAAAAGCAGGATTTTATTTCAGAAGAAAAGTGAAACGAATAGAATTTTTTTTGTTAATTTGTCAAATATGAGTCTTTTAAAAAAAATTTGTTTTTCTTTGGTGTGGATTGACTACTGCTCAGAGTTTTCTTTTGTGTGTGACGCAAATTGATAGAACAACAACAACAAACAAACAAACCTGCAAAGATAAGCAATCAAGCAGAGCAAACCACACACACAAACAAACAATAACAACAACAACAAATCTGTCAGTTTCTCATATTTTGTGAAAAGTATAGTTTTGGTTTTTTTGAGTGTGTGTGTGTGTGTGCAGAAATGGATGTACCCTTTGTGTGAGAATGTGTGTGTGTGTGTGCAGAAATGGATGTACCCTTTGTGTGAGAATGTGTGTGTGTGTGTTCATGTGTTTGTATGTGTGTGTGTGTAAGCATGTGTGTCCTGGACAAGGATTTAAAAAAAAACCCAACTATGCATGCACACACTTGCATAGTCTCTGGTACATGTTACGCTGTTAGAAGACGCGTGTTCGCTTAAAAATCCAAGATGTAGTGTTTTTCAGTGACGTGAACATTTGACAACCGTAAGGATTGTAATTATGTTAAGGATAATTAGTTTCTAAGCCAGTGCGTTCATGTCAAGAAAAAAGCAATCTCGCTGTGTTTGTTTGTTTTTTGGTGTGTGTGTAAGGGTAGCTCACGTTCTCTAGAGATGTTTCCGTTGATAACATAAGTGTTTTATTTGGGTACCAAGTATCTTCTCTCTTTCTCTCTTGCCTGTTTTATTGTGTGTGGGTTTTTTTCTTTTTCTTCTTCTTTCTTTTGAGTTTCTTCTTTGTTTTTCTGGCAGCATGTGTAAACCTAAACGCCTGTGAGTGCCTTTTTTTTGGTCGTCGTTGTTGTTGTTGTCGTTGTTGTTCATTTGCAGGAAGAAGTTAAATCTTGAGGGCTTTTTTAGCCTTAGTGTTGTGGGGGGAGGGGAGGGGGGGAATACATTTTTAATTGAAATCGCAGAGGGATTATAGAGTGTGACAATTTGAGAGGAGTTTCTTTTGTTTAAAATTTAAAAATTATTGTTATACTTTTAAAGTGACTGTCAGTAATTTTGCTTGTCAGACATACCAAAGATACCACTGCTAACCATCTTAAATTTTTGTCTGTTGAAGAAAGAAATAGACACCCTCCCTTCCCCTTCCCCCTCTCCTTAAGAAAAAAGTGTCGATGAATTTTTGGCATGCTAAATAGATTCCAATTTTTAAGGAAAAAAAAATTGACATAAAAAGATGGATTTGTTGATGTTAAGTATTGGTTATGTACTTGTAAGCAAGCAGAAGACCTAGTAAAAAAAAAAAGAAAAAAAAAAGTGAATGAAAAAGGACTCGTTGCTTGTTAAAGAGTCTATACATACAGCACTGATACCATCTCCGTTGTTGTTTTGTTGTTTTTAATTTGTTGATATGAAGTATTGGTTGGTTGTAAGCAAGCAGAAGACATACTAAAAAACAAAAAAGAAATTATGTGAATGAAAAAAGGAATCAATGCTCATTAAAGAGTCTATACATACAGGACTGAGACCATCTCTCCGTCATTTTAAAAGAAAAAAGATGGATTTTTTTATGTGAAGCATTGGTTATGTGCTTTAGGTGGATCGGTGGTCTATGAGGTAACGCGCCTGTCTAGAAAACGAAAAGTCCGGGTCGGAAGTGTGCGGTGGTTCGAATCCCATTTAGGCCCGAAACTTGTCCCCCCTCCATTAGACCATGAGTGGTGGTCTGGGCGCTAGTCTTTCGGATGAGACGATAAACCGAGGTCCTGTGTGTTACACACAATTATTTAGCGCACGTAAAAGAACCCACGGCAACAAGAGAGTTGTCCCTGGCAAAATTCTGTAGAAAAAAAGCCACTCTGATAGGGGAAACAAATACAGTTGCAGATGGTGGGGGGGGAGAAAAAATAATGGGTGGCGCTGCGACGCACTCCGAATTTCATGGAGAGAAATCTACCATGACTTAAAAGTGGTATTTATAAATGAAATAAAATGAAAAAAATGAAATGTAAGCTGGCAGAAGGCATACAGAAAATGGTTTGTTGTTTTTTTTATAAAAAAGATGTGAACGAAAAAAGGAATCATGAATTGCTCGTTTAAGAGTCTGCACAGCTCTGAGACCATCTCTCTGAATCTGCTCGCCAGGGAAGAGGGAGGGAGAGTAATGATGACAAGAGTATATTCCCCTCCCCTCCTCCCCCCCACCCCCTCTACCACCATCTCCTCCCTTCACCCCCACCCCCTCCGCACCCTACCCCTTCCAACCACCAAACCCAAAAAATTCCTCGTTGCCAGTTTTTATCTGTTTTATCTGAATTGTTAATAATACCAGACTGTTTCTGCTTATATCATTTTGCCACGATGGTGGATGTCCATTGGTGTGTTATGATCGGTTATTCATGTGCGGTCGTTATGAATTTGGTTGATTTACACACGAGGAAAGTTGTCAGTATTGTCTCAATCCCAGCATATATATAGTTCAAGAACCGGTGTGAGCATGTGTGCATTTTGTTTTTGAAGCAAAGAAAACCCAAAGGATTTGGCATTATTGGAAATCGTAAATTGTTGATATGTGTGTGTTTCTTACGATAAGTTTTTTTGGAATCCGTTATATGTTGATCTGTAGTCCTTGGATTTTTTTTTTTCTGAGGAGGGGAGTTTTTTTGTTTTTTTTCTTCCAGGTGATTTTTAACTATGAATTATGCATTTACATTAACCAAAAATTTTTTTTTAACCGTCTTATGTGAATAATAAATATTACACACACACATACATATATACATACACACATACATGTATACATACATACATAACATACATACATACATTCATACATACGTACATACACACAGACACAACACACACATACACACACACACACACACACACACTCTCCAAGGCCCTGTGTGCGAACACACGCAGAACATCTTGCACACATGTTAAAAAAACCCGTTCCACTTTTCAGAAGAGTAGGCCACACACACACACACCGGTAGGGACGGCTGACAAAAACAAAACAAAATGAGCATGCACACTGGTGTCGTGTTTAGACACCATCCCCGAAGTCAGAATGCAGCTACCTAAACGGAGTTGGTGGTGGGGGGGGGGGGGGGGGGGGGGGGGGAATAGTGGCATACGCAAAAGTCTCAGCATTGATGAACCTCAGAGCTCTAGCCAAGGAACAAAAAAAACAACTCCCCCCCCAAAAAAAAATCACAAAACTTTTCAAAAACATTTTCCCCTAAACAAACACTAACACTAACACGCGTGCGCACGCACCACACACTAACACTAACACAACTAACATAACACATCACTAACACACTACACTCACACACACACACTAACACATACACACTAACACACACACCTCACACTCACACACACACTAACACATACACTAACACACACACATGCTAACACACACACACACATAACACTACACACACACATCTAACACACACTAACACACACACATTAACACACACTCTCACACACTAACACACACTAACACACACACACTCTAAACACACACACTCGCACACACACACTCTAACACACACACTCGCACACACAACACACACACCTAACACACACACTACACACACACACACACACACTAACACACACACGCACACACACAACACAACACACACTAACACACACACAACACTAAAACACACACACACACACACACACCACCACACACCACACACCACACACACACGCACACGCACACACACACACAGAGTATTCGACAACTAGACATAGCCAGTTCTGCTCTCAGGGTCTCTGTATCAGTATTCAGTAACCCATGAAAATGATGGTGGCATTAAAAAATTTTATATTGTGGACAGATTGTCGACAATTTTTTCTTACGGTGAAATCGTAAACGGGTGATCAGTATTTTTGCATGTATTTCCTTCTTAAACTCAGGCATGAAGGGCTTCCAGTATTAACATGATGTAGAAGAAACATATAAAAATTGAATATAGAGCAGTATGAAATGTGTCGCAGTTGTCTGAAGTGGTTAGTGTTCGAGTCCAAATGATGAGTTGAGTTTTTAAAACAAAAATGTACTTATTTTATTCATTTTAACCACCAACAAAATTTTCTTCATTTAAGAGGTAGTATATATAATGGTATGTATCAAGTCCAGGTTTTTTTGTGTGTGCAAAAAATGTACTTATATTTTGGGTTTAAAAAGTGTCTTTTATATTTAAGAGATATAATACTTTTTTCTTTCTTCTTATTTCAGAGGTTGTTTTAAATTGGGATTTTTTATTCTTGGGGTGGGGGGAATCTATTTTTGTGAATTTTTTTTTTTTTTTTTAAAGAAATTTTGGGGTCATCAGAATTTTCAGACTGCTTCGAAAAAGACGTGTGCTGAGGGAAGTGTTCAGTTTTTACTTTTTAAGTGGTAAAAGAAAAATACTCAGGTAAAAAAAAACACTGCCGTAAATTTGTTAAATGCAGATAATGAAAACTATGGCTTTGGACCTGATCTTAACCTTACACCTTTCATGCGGTCATCTAAGATAGCAGTGTTATCCGCTGGGCCATTCAAGTAGTGGATTACGTTTAACATCCGTCTGTCTGTCTCTGTCTGTCTGTCTGTCTGTCTCTCTCTCTCTCTCTCTCTCTCTCTCTCTCTGCTCACTCTCTCTTCTCACTGCCTGTCTTTCTCTGTCATTGTCTCTCTCTGTCTGTCTGTCTCTCTGTGCCCCCTCTCTCTCTGTGTCTATATCTCTGTCTCCCTCCCTCCCTCCCTCCCCCTACCTACCTCTCTCTCTCTCTCTTTAAAGTATTGAATAATAATAATAATATCAATTATTTGTTTTGAATGCACCCCCCCCCCCCCACCCTTTCCAGAAAAGTTGTCGAATTCCGTTCATATTTAAGTTGGCAAGGATGTGTTTATAATTATGTAGACATAGTTCAGGAGTTTTGCTTGAATACAGAGAAATTTCTAAAAATTCGAGTCTTGTTATTTCGAAATGAATGTAATGTGTTGAACCTGTGAGTTATCATTTTTGTTTGGTGAAAAAAATTTTTGTTTGTTTTTATTATTATTATGCACTTTCGATATAATGAAACTTGCACCTTGTGATGAATGAATGAACGAATATTGATCGGCGGTTTGTTTTTTTTTGGTTTTATATTGACAACGGGGGGAAAAAAACAACCCAAGCCAATATCTCCAGGAAGCATATCCATGTTCCATCATTTGACCTTGACCTTGTGAATCAAACCGAGTGGATAAATTATGTTAATTTACAACAATCATCAGGTATGGGAACGGCACTGTTCACGGACTTAACTTCAATATCAGGAATCAAAATGTGTACGATGAGCATTTTTGGGTTTTTTGTTGTTGTTTTTTCTTTTCTTAATCGCCCTGATGTGTATGGGATGGGGGGGGGTTTGTGGGGTTTTTGTGGTTTTTGGTATTGCCAACTTCTCAAGGATGCTTCTGTGGCCTAAGCTTTGACTAACTGTTGGTGTAGCGGTAAGCATTGAGATGAGATGGTTGCGAGTTCGCGATGTGTTTGTGTTCTAGGGATGATGCTGAAAGTGTGTGAAAGGGTTTGTGGGTGGTTGTGTGTGTGTAGTTGAGGGGTGTGTGTGTGGAAGGGGTGTGTGTTGTGTGTGTGAGGGGGGTGTTGTGGGTTGGGGGTGTGTGTGTGTGGAGGGGGGGTGTATGTGGGTTGGGGGTGTGTGGTGTGGAGGGGGGGTGTATGGGGGGTTGGGTTGTGTGTGTGGTGAGGGGTTGTGTTTGAGGGAGGGGGGTGTTGTGGGTGTGTGTGGGAGGGGGAGGGTGTATGAGGGTGTGAGGGAGGGGGACTGTATGTGGTGTGTGTGAGGGAGGGGGTGTATGTGGGTTGGGTGTGTGTGTGAGGGTGGGGATGTATGAGGGTTGGGTTTGTGTGTGTGAGGTAGGGGGTGTATGTGGGTTGGGTGTGTGTGTGTGTGAGGGAGGGGTACTGTATGTGGGTGGGTGTGAGGGAGGGGGTGGATTAGGTGTGTGTGAGGGTGGGACTGTATGTGGGTGTGTGTGTGTGTGTGTGAGGAGGGGGGTGTATGTGGGTTGGGGGTGTGTGTGTGTGTGAGGAGGGGGGTGTATGTGGGTTGGGTGTGTGTTGGAGGGGGGTGAATGTGGTTAGGTGTTGTGTGTGTGAGAGAGGAGGGGGGACTGTATGTGTGTGTGAGGGGGTGTATGTGTGTGTGGGGTGTTTTGGTGTGTGGGTTTTGTTGTTGTTAGCTGATGTATAAGCTGGAAATGGTCTTCAACTGGTAATTTTTCTGAGTGTTTTTTGGTTTTGTTTTTTGTTTTTATGACTTTTTATTGGAAGAAAGTAAAAGTGTGAAAGAGGCTGTTTAAAAAAAAAAGAAAAAAAGGGTGGAAATTAAATGGGGAGGGAAAGCGAAGCATGTTTAATACATGATAAAAATGAATGTGATGACTGCTGGGTTTTGTTAATTTTGTTAAGTGTATGTTTTTAGTAGGTTGGTTAGTTATATTCTGTGCTTATGTATTCCATACATTCTCATTTCTTCATTTGTTCGTAGTTGTGTTTGAAATAATTGTAAAGGTTTCCATCAGATTATTAAACAAGATGACCTTTTAAAAAAAATGAAATAAGAGATTGATTGAAGAAGGAATTAGGTGGGAAAAATTTTGAGAGAGAGAGAGAGTGTGTGTGTATTTTATTTTTTAAAAAAAAGATGTCTTATGCTTGAAGGCTTTTCAACGATACGGTTTTTGTAAGAGCATGAAAATGTAAAGATTAGTGCTTTGTTTTACCTACACATAGAGAGACGATTAGATTTCTTTCTTTTGTTGTAGTTTTGTTTGTTGTCAAGGTGAAGCGGTAGTGTTAGTACATTATTACTCATCTCTTGTGGATGGAAAGGTACAGAGATAACCCTGCAAACCGAGCTGTACAACCTACGAGAGGAGCTGGAAAGGACTTGCCATAATTTTTCCCTGGTATTTCTGACGAAGTAAAGCGAAACTAACTGTTAAATGCCCGATCATTTTAAACTTTTTTTCTTTTTAAACTTCAGTCCCTCACTAAAAACTCAATTGGAAATTTCTGCAGAGATGTTGATACTATTACAACCCCCCCCCACCCCCTGCCAAACAAAATCCCCCAGTAATTTATTAGTTTTCTGCACAAGATTTTTTTGGTTTATTCTTGACTATAGTTTTGTTTTTGTTTTTTAGGTCTCTTTTTCCCCTTGTTTCTTTGCTAGATCTCCGAGGTTTACCAATGGTGAGATTCTTGCGTTGGCGACCATTTTTTAACCCACCATTAAGGTATCTGCATTCTGACTTCGGGAATGATGTCTAAACAACGGCACCAAAGTGCAATCCGGTTTTTTTTGTTGGTACATTTTTAGAAAATGGATTTCTTGTCATCATTATTTTCTTACCAGCACAAAAGGGCCTACTCTTCCATACAGCAGAACAGGGTTTTACCATGCACGCAAAGCTGTTCTGCCTGCATTGAGGTACAGGGAGGGCCTCCTCAGTTTTAAAGTCCTTCGGATGAGACTATACACCGAGGCCCCGTGTGCGAACGCACGCAGAACATCTTGCGCACACGTTCAATCCTGTTCCGCTTTTCGTGTGCCGGTGAGAACAGATGACAATTTATAAAACTGCATACACACGGGGACTGGATGTAAAAAAAGCACATAAGTGCTTAATCCATTATCCTCGATATAAAAGAATGAAAAATGAAAGTCTCATCTGAAGGATTTTCAGGAGGGAGCGCGGATGTCAAAACTGCAGGTGGAAAAAATCTCTCCCTGACCAGGTGTGTGGAGGTTCGATCCTGGGCTGTGAAGTTGCGAGCATCAACGCTCTGACCACTAGGCTGTTTTACCTCCCTGGCCTCCACCCCACCCCTCCCCCAATTAACTGTCAAAATCTGTCAGAAAAATTTTGTTGGTCGATTCTGAACTTTTAGATTTCAATGTCAAATCTGGTCTTTTAGATTCATTGTCAATTCTGGTCTTTTAGATTCTGTCAGTTCTGGTCTTTTAGATTATTTGTACTCTGGTCTTTTAGTTTCTGTCAATTTTGGTCTTTTAGATTCTGCCAAATCTGGTCTTTTAGATTCTGTCAAATCTGGTCTTCCTAGAATATTTAGATTCTGGTCTTTTAGATTTTGTCAATTCTGGTATTTTTTTAGATTCTGGTCTTTTAGATTTTGCCCAGTTCTGGTCTTTTACATTCTGTCATTTCAGATTATTTAGATTCTGGTCTGTTATATTTTGTCAGTACTGGTCTTTTAGTTTCTGTCAAATCTGGTCTTTTGGAATCTGGTCATTTAGAATCTGCCAAATCTGGGGTGGGGGTGGGTTGTTTTTTTTAATAGATTATTTAGATTCTGGGCTTTTAAATTCTGCCAAATCTGGTTTTTTAAAAGATTATTTAGATTCTTGTCTTTTAGATTCTGCCAAATCTGGTTTTTTAGATTCTGTCAATTCTGGTCTTTTAAGTTATGGAGATTCTCGTCCTTCAGAGTTTGTCTATTCTGATTAAATTTTTAAAATATTTTTTTTATAGATTATGTAAATTCTGATGTTCAGATTTTACAAATTCTGATTCTTTTAGATTCTCTCTATTCTGAATTTAAAAAAAAAAAATTCTGTAAATTCTTATTTTCATATTCTGTCCATTCTGATTCTTTTTTATTCTATAAATTTTGATTTTTAAAGAAAAAAAAGAATCAGATTCAGTCAATTCTGATTTTTTGAAAAATTTAGATTATATTCTGAGGTTGTTTGTTTTTTTCTTTTTTGAGTGGGGGTGGGGGTGGGGGTATTAAGATTCTATCAATTTTGTTGGTTTTGGGTGTTGTTGGTTTTTTTTAAAAAGAGTCTGTGGATTTTGGTGTTGTGGATTTTACGTTACCTGTTGACAAGTTGGCTTTGTTATTGTCCCGCATGCCAAAAAAAAAAGAAAAAAGGATTGGGTAAGAGAAACAAGGATTCATGACAGTTTGTTTCGCCATTTATTTATTTATTGAAAATTCTTTTCGTTCTTATTTTAATTTAAAAAAAGAGAAAGAAATGTGTATACCTACCTGTCCCTAAACAGTTCTCCTGTGTACCTTTACCTACCTCGGTTAAATCATGTGCAAGAAATAAAAGAACGCAAGAAAGAAAGAAGGAGAGAGAGCGTGTGAGAGAGAGAGAGAGAGCAAGAGAGAGAGAGAGAATAGATTGTCAGCACTCGGGGGGGAAAAACTGCCTAAGTTTATGAAAGAGTGGCTAAGACTTACGCAGTTTTCTCATGCTGAGAACAATATTTGGTCATATGTCAGGCGTTGGTGTGATTATATGTACGTGTGTGTGTGTGTATTCTGACTGAAAGTGTGTTTGGTATGATGGGTTACTGTTGTGTCGACTGTTTTGCGTGTGCGTCTGTCGTGACGTTTTTATTACGAAGTCGTATTATTGTTGTCGAGCTGTCGGTTTTATTACGAAGTCGTATTATTGTTGCTGAGCTGTCATACAGTTTTTTATTACGAAGTCTTATTATTGTTGTCGAGCTTAGGTGTTATGTCACTCCCGGTACTTGTAAACTCTCTCAGGTTTCTTATTGGAAAGTATGGAATTTATTTATCAAACGTTTTAATACGCAATTTTTTAAAAAATCTGTTTTTTTTTCTTTTTTCTTTTCAGCAAAGGAGAAAGTATCAAACATGAATCAGCATTACATGAGTTTATACTAGCTAGCGAGAATGATTTGAAATGTAGTTTTGTTGTTGTGGGGGGAAAGTCGGCATATTGTAAAGTGTCTGTGTGTGTTGTGGTAATGTTTTAAAATGTTTTAATGTGTGGGTGTGTTAGGGTAATGTTTTAAGATATTTAATATGTGTGTTCATATTTTAAATGTTTATGTGTGTGTGCATGTGTTGAGGTAATATTTCTAAAAATGTTTAATGTGTGTGTTGAGGGTAATGTTTTAAGATATTTAATGCGTGTATATGTTGAGGTAATATTTTAAAATGTTTAATGTGTGTTTTGAGGTAATATTTTTAAATGTTTAATGTGTGTGTTAAAAGTAATATTTTAAAATGTTTTTATGTGTGTTGAGGTAATATTTTTAAATGTTTAATGTGTGCATGTGTTAAGGTAATATCTTAAAATTTTAATGTGTGTTTTACAATAATATCTTAAAGTTTAATGTGTGTGGGTTAAGGTCATATTTTAAATGTGTTTTAGGGTAATATTTTAAAATGTTTAATGTGTGCATGTGTCAAAGGTCATATTTTAAAACGTGTAATGTATGTGTGGAAGTAACATTTCAAAATGTGTGTGTGTTGTGCTATTATTTTAAAGCGTGCGTTTTGTCAAGTAAGTTTCAGGAAAATTATAGAGAAGGAGAGAAAAAAGAAGTGTGTGTGTTAGTCATACATTAATATGCAAATTTGTACATGGTAATTTGAATGCGCATGTCTGTGAGTGTGTGTGCGCACATTTGTGCGTGTGTGAATTCCAAATTTCATCAGGTTTCCACTATCTGTCGGGTGTTGCATTACCAGCCCATATTTTTTTCATATTACTAATTATTCATCAGTATTACTTTGTGGTTTGAAATTGATGTTCTTGTGATTGTAAAAAAAACCTAAACTTTTTCGCCAGTAAAAAATCATCATTTTTTGGTCATTGTTGTGATTTGATCGTGTGAAGGGCATAACAACAGAAATGCAAGTATTTTGTCAGTTATACATACGTATGTACATAATAAATGTAATGTGGTAGATTTGTGTCTGTATGTGTTATTGTAGTTAGTACATTATCGTAATTTGTAGGGCATGAAGAAAAGAGTATTTCACTGACATGGCTTCAGTGCTGATGCAAAATTGAATTTTTAACATTGTATTTCTTGCTGTATTATTTATCAAACGTTAGTAGTGCTTATTCATATTTTGCAGTAATGTCATATAGGGCATATAGGAATTTTTCTTTAAAAAAAGAAAAAAGATTATAGATCGTACCAGTATTTC
This sequence comes from Rapana venosa, assembly GCA_028751875.1. Lineage (NCBI taxonomy): Eukaryota > Metazoa > Mollusca > Gastropoda > Neogastropoda > Muricidae > Rapana > Rapana venosa. The sequence continues at coordinate 29,698,692 of CM054162.1, forward strand.
ACAAAGCTTTTGCTCAGGCCATAATCACGAATGTAAGAATCTAAAAAAGTTACGCAAAAAAATCCTGAAAAGGACTTCATTTGACTTCTGTCTTTAACTTCCAGAGAAGTTGTTAGTGCACCGCATTGACTCTTCCAGGCTGTGTGTTCTTCGTCAGTCAAAGCCTGGCGGAGCCCTGCAAAGTGACCCATGTGGGGTTTTTCCAATCTCACATGTTGGCACGCAGAGAAATCTCGTGACTTAAAGTGGTATAAATAAATAAATAAATAAATAAATAATTCACACGTGGAGTGGTGTGAAGAGGCTGCTGTCCAAAAACTGGAATGGCTTATCGGAGAAAATAGGTTTTCAGTTTCTTTTTGAACTGGGTTTTTTGCGCAGTTGAACATCATAATCCCCTTAGCTGCAAGGAGTACTACATTTTAACACACCACACACGTACGTGCGCTTGTGGAATTATTTTTATTGTCTGCTACTTCGGTGGTCAGAGCACTCGCTTTCCCATTGTCAGTGTTAAGCAGCGTCGAGCGTGGTTACCAAGTGGATGGGGTGGACTGTTTGCTTCAGTACAGTTCCCCCAGCTGTCAATGGGTACCTGCCCTCTTTAGGGTCAGGGAAGGTAAAGCAGCGAGGGAGAGGAGATGGGTGCCGCCCTCAATATGCTGGCCCCTAGAGAAGTTAAGGTCTCTGATGCCTCGCTTCCTTACGACCATTATAGGTTATGGGACACCTTGACCTTTTTGTATACATTGCACCTGGAGAGGGGTAAGCGCATCAAGGCTTACTTTCCCTGCAGACAACAGCCTGAAAAATCCACTGCAGTGTCCCAACGACTTCTTGGGAAGTTAAGGCAGAAATTAAAGAGATATTTATATATTTGTGTGGAAGTTATAGTCGTTTGTAGCTCATGTATCATTTAGAATGAGTGTTGAAGGCAGAGACAATCATACAATATACCAAAATAAAGTGTGTGTGTGGTGTGTGTACCAGATAAACTATTCAACAGTTTCTTGTTTTGTCGATAGGTATGACAGTGTTATTGGAAGTGTGCTAAACGAATATTTTTTGTTTGAAAAATAAAACAAAATCACGACAAATGAAACGAGATGGGCACCATTCTTATGGTTTTATCGAAAGTTTTGTAATAGTTTGCTCGTGATCAAAGTTTGTCTCGATATGGACTATAAAAAGTTAAGAATGTTTAGATATATAACTATTGGGGTGGTTTTTTTTTTTTTGGGGGGGGGGGTTGTGTTTTTTTTTCTTTTTGTTCCTTACCTGAGATTCTGACGTTTACCAAGGGTTACATTTTTTGCGTATGCGGCCGTTTTTGCCCACCATGAAGGTAGCTGCATTCTGGCTTCCAGGATGTTGTCTAAACGCGACAGCGATGTGCATGCATTTTTAAAAAATTTAATATATTCCGTTTTATCTGTTTTTAACTGGCACGAATGCCCTACTCTTCAGAAAAGCGGAACAGGTTTTCATGGTGTGCGTTTGAGAAGAGCTAAGGCCAATACTTTGCTGGTATGAATGGATGTAAATTATTACTTTTTAAAAAATATGTTTATTTATTTATTTATTCTTTTAAATTGAGGATAATGGAATAAGCACTCATGTGCTTTTTTTTTTTTTACATCCAGTCCCCGTGTGTATGCGTTTTTGTAAATTCTGTCATCTGTTCCCACCGGCACACAATGGCCTACTCTTCCGAAAAGCGGAACAGGATTTAACGTGTGCGCAAGATGCTCTGCATGCGTTCGAACACGGGGCCTCGGTGTATAGTCTCACCCGAAGGACTTGTATAATATGCACTCTGTAGTGTTGTGTTTAGATACCCCTGAAGGTGGAAGGTGGCTACCTCCCTAATGGTGGGTAAAACATCACCATTGGTGAACAACCTCTCAGACCCCTAGCTAGGGAAGATGGGGGGGGGAATCTTCAGATGAATTTTTTAAGGTTCTGGGAAGGGGGATGTTAGGACACTGGCACTCCACACTCAAAGGAATGATGTGAGGCCACGCAGGGGGTGTTATGGTAACACTTTTTATTGTTTTATCTACCAAACAACTGAAACAAACATAAAATTCAGGTCACTACTCTATCCATATATTAACCAGGAAACGTGAAAGGCACATACAGCAAGGTCTCCCAGCCCACAGAGACATGCTGGACACCTAAGCTGAGAGAAGGAGTGACACTTACACAGACTTCAATTGGTTTCTTGAGAGAAAGCCTCAAGTGGATTACTAGAAATCCCAAACCACAGCCATGAGTATACAGAGAAGTTGTTGGTTTGAACAGTACACTGTGTCTGTCGTTTTCGACGATGACCTCCAAAACAGCAGAGGAAGCAGCTGCTGTTTCGGAAACTGGGCAGAAATTTGATTCTAGTGGAGATGCCTTGCTCACAGTACATCCCCACTCTCTCGGCCAAGTGGGCATAAGGACAGTCAGCATTGGAGATGTTCTCCAAAGGCCAACTAGCCCCCAGGGCTGCAGCACATAAGGACTGTGCGAGTCAAGCCTCCTAGTCAGAGAGTCATAGTCGATCACTAAAGACTAAGCTGTAAAGTGGAATTCCAAGAGTGGAAAAGCCACTGGTCATACAGCCTCTCACTTTGCTGTTGTTGCCCCCAGCGTCAATGGTTTAATCAAGAACTGGGATAAACCCCAGGCGCTGACGGCCTTGCAGCTTGCAGATTCACAAAGAAACCTCAACTCTCTTTCAGAACTGCTAACCTCAGCAAATCATGAAGTCTAACCAGGTTAAAAACTTCTTTCTAGAAGGGGGGGGGGGGGGGGGGGGGTAGAGGGGAAGGAAAGGGGGGGGTTGTAGTTCAATTATTATAGTGCGCACAGTGCACACTATATTATTACATAAATGGTAGGAAATGAAATTCGAAAAAGTGTGTTTTGAAGAAATGGCTGTTCAATACCTACATGAGAGAAAATTGGAAACCGAAATGTATTTTGAAAGAAATAATATGTCAACGTTTACTGTAGATGAATTATTCAAGATTAATGTTGAATTTTATAGGGTTTTGTGTGTGTGTTGATCAACATTTAAAAAAAAACACCAAAAAATTATCACCCATTTGTGTCAATCGTTTTTCGATGATTAAATCCTGGTCAATTGCATGGCCATCGTTCATTATATGAAATCGATCGTCGTTTATCCATTGAAATGAAATCATTACCATGATTTTTCAAAAAAAAATTTTTTGTGTAAGTGTTGGTTGACAGTTTAAAGCAAGATTATTGTGATTGTCCAAAGTCTACTTTCTTGGAGTTTTATCTGGTCTTCGAAGCGTTTTCTTCCTCATGAAATTTTGTCCAGCTTCTCTTCAGTGTCACAGCCATTTTGTTGCTCATGAAATTGTCCACCTTTTCAGTTATAAGGTTTGTTCTTTATGAAATTTTGTCCAATTTTTGGTTATAAGTTTTGTTCCTCATGAAATTTTGTCCATCTCAGATATAATAGTTTTGTTCCTCGTGAAATTGTGTCTCATCTTCTCTTCAGCGTTACCATTTTGTTCATGAAATGTTGTCCCAAATTTGTCATCGAGTTTAACTAGTTGTCACAGAACGTTCATGTTCTTCGCTCTGAAGAGTGTAATGTTGAGCATTGGATAGTGCGAAAAGTGTTCAGTTGTCGTAGAAGTGTAGTATATAATTATTGTTTCTTTTTTTGTGAGACAACCATTGCAAATTTTTTCAATGAATGTTTGATATGTTTACGGTCTTATAAGTTTTTTTGTTTGTCTTCTTGTGATCAAATAAATTGTTTCGAAGTGTACTTGGTGTTTGGTTTGTGTACGAACCATAAAAGGTAAAGGTGTCCCATAACCTACGTGGTCGCATCAGAGACCTCAACTTCTCCAGGGGCCAGCATATTGAGGGCGGCGCCCATCACCTCTCCCTCGCTGCTTTACCTTCCCTGACCCTAAAGAGGGCAGGTTCCCATTTACAGCTGCGTGAACTGGGGGACTGTACTGAAGCCAAGTCGCGCAAATGGTCACCCATCCAAGTGGTAACCACGCTCGACGCTGCTTAACCTTGGCTGGGGGAAAGCGAGTGCTCTGACCACTGATCTATATAATGTATATATGAACCATGCATACATATAAAAAAGAAAAAAGCTGCTCTGACCTCCTATAAAGTGACAAGCACAGGAGAAGACCAGGCACTACACACCCCACCCAGTAAGGAAATGCAGAGTGGAAGAGAAATATATAAACATCTTTAGTTTACTGAATGTACAAAATTTTGGGAGAGAGAGAGAGTTTCCCAATGCGACATTGATTTTTACATTGAAATCTATAGGCATACGCCTTTAAAGAAACACGTGCGTGCACGCGCACACACACACACACACAGGGGGATGGGGGTGGGGGGAGATGGCCTGGTTGGTTAGATCATAGCACTGGTGATCTACTGACCCGGGTTCGAATCCAGTCCAAGGGGTATTTTCCCCTGGAGTTACCATCAGTGCCAACTCCACTCCCCCCCAAAAGTCCTTCGGATGAGACTATAAACCGAGGTCCCCGTGTGTGAATGCAGGAAAAACATCTTGCGCACACGTTAAACCCTGTTCCACTTTTTGGAAGAGTAGGCCACAATGTGCCAGTGGGGACAGATGATAAAATTTACCAAAACTGCATACACACGGGGGCTGGATGTAAACTAGCACAGGAGTGCATATTCCATTATCTTTGAAATAAAAGAATAAAATAAACAAAACTAAACACACACACATGACACATGGGGAACATACACAAACCAAGTTTGACTGCGTAAGAACATGTTGAATGCAAGCACTCTGATTTGTCTTTGCAAGATGTAGCGCTATACAAAATTCCATTTGTTATTATTATTAGTGTGTTGTTACCATTATTAATATTCAAAGGGATTTTTATCCTGGAGTTAACATCAGCGCCGACTCCAACCCAAGGTCCTGTGCAAGAACGCAAGCAGAACATTTTCCACACAGGTTACAACCTGTTCTGCTTTTCAGAAGAGAATGCCATTTGTGCCAGTGGGAACAGATGACAAAATTTACAAATCCGTGGGCTCACGGTGATCGCGGAGGTAAAAAACCCAACAACAACACAAAAGTTGTTATTCTATTATTCTTGAAATAAAAAGAACAAACAAAATTTTATAAAATAATTAAATCAAATAAAATAAAGAATAAATATTTAAAAAACCCAAACACACACAAGCTTTTCCCCATAGTCATATTTCAGATTTATTTTACTCTTTTAAAAGATTTCTTTATCATGGACATGTCAGCAACATATATAAATTGACAAAACAGTCTCTGAAAAACAACAACAACCCCAAACCAACCCAGAAAGAATACACAACCAATTTTTGTTTTAGTTTTAGTCAACATTTCAACGGTACTTGTGAAAAATCCGAATTTACACGTCCAACACTGTGATGAACAAGAACATCTCTGTCAATTGTAATAAAAACAGAAAAGAAACTAGAAGATATCCCCCTCCCCCCCTACATTTGCTTTCCCATCCCAATTCAACTCATTTTCTTTCTTAGTAAAAAGTTTGGAGGAGAAGGGAGGGAGGGGGGTGGAGTGGTGGTAGTAGCCAACTGAACACACTGAAACTAGCAATGTAAAGAAATTATCTCCCTTCTTCTGTGTGTGTGTGTGTAAATATAAATGATTATTATAAAAACATTTTTTAAAGGCTAACAGTAAACTCCCTCTCTGAATCAAAACATACATCACTATAAATAGACATATGTAAGGGAGCTAACTCTTCAGTTTTTAAAAATTTCAATAGACGCACGGGAAGGGAAAAAAGACAAATTCCCTTTCTTTTCACGTCGTGTCGTGCTTGTTTTTTTGTTGTTTTTTTTTAGCCCTTACTGACTAAGAAGGCCATTATCATCACGACTGTGAGTTACCTCCCTTCATCGTCAGCTTCCGTGTCCCAATTTGTTGTGCGGAGGTTGTAGTTTTGTTTTTTGTATATTAAATTTTTTTTAAAAAGGAAGTTATGGTTACACCGAGGATTATCTAATAGTTTGAGAGAAGAAAAAAAAATTCTGAAAAAGAAAAATTTGATAGTTTGGGATTTGTTGTGGTTTTTCTCTCTCTAAATTTTAGGGTAGAAAGTTAAACAATCTCATATTGATATTTATAATATACATATTCTTTTTCTCTCTCTCCAGGAATGTTTAGTTTAAAGAAAAACAATGTAAATATCCACCTAAAAGTTTTGTTAAACTTATTTACACACTAGCTACTCTTGAAACAAATATAAAAGGGGATTTTTTTTGGGGGGGGAGGGGATGGGGGGAGGAGGAAAAGGAAATAAGTGTATCAGAGAGTTTGGAATGTTAAAAATCTGTATATGTTCATACGCTATTTATCATAAATATTTTCTCGTAATAAATATTCATGGGCTTTTTGGAAAAATGGGAAAAGGAAAATGTATCAGAAAGTTTGGAATGTTAAAATCTTTATATGGTCATACACTATTATAAATATTTTCACATAATAAATATTCATGGACTTTTTACTTTGGGATTTTTATCACAGACAAAAGGACGTTGAATGGAGGAGTGGAGGGGATGGGGGGGGAGGTGAACGGAGTAACGATGATGACAATAATATCAACAATTATGACGAATGACAATGCTAAATAACAAGAGTGATGTCAATGAACATCAATAATGTTAGTAACAAAAATGATGATAAAGTTTGTAAATAATAATGACAACAATATAAACAAGATAAAGGTGTCCCATAACCTATGTGGTCGTAGAGGAGCGATGCATCAGAGACCTCACTTCTCTAGGGCCAGCATATGGAGGGCGGCGCCCATCTCCTCTCCCTCGCCGCTTTTACCTTCCCTGACCCTAAAAGAAAGCAGGTACCCATTTACAGCTGGGTGAAATAATAATCCTGACAACAACGATGATTCATAAAAAATAATTTTAACTATAATAAATCTCATACATAACCAAGCAATAGCAGCTCTGTACTAGGAAGGAGAGACACAAATAAAAAAAATTTTTTGTCGTTTGTCAGAGGAATAGCTTAGTCTCTGTGACGAAGGCAGCTGTACTCTGCATGCAGGTCCTCTCTCCCAGTTCTCCACAGAGCTTGTTGGCCACTACTGGGGTGGTGTGGGTCAGTCAGGCCAGGTCCTCTTTCAGAGTGCTGCCTCATGTAGCGGGCAGGACTGTATACAGCACAGGGTCTGTTGTCTGGCTGCTGCTGCCAGTCTTTTTGGCAAGGGTAGTTCTGTGTGTGTGTGTGGTGTATGTGTGTGTGTGTGTGGTGTATGTGTGTGTGTGTGTGGTTATGTGTGTGTGTGTGTGGTGTATGTGTGTGTGTGTGTGGTTATGGTGTGTGTGTGGTGTATGTGTGTGTGTGTGTGGTGTATGTGTGTGTGTGGCATGTGTGTGGCTTATGTGTGTGTGTTTTAAAAATTTTTTTTTATTCTTTTATATCAAGGATAATGGAATAAGCACTTATGTGCTTTTTTACATCCAGTCCCCGTGTGTATGCAGATTTGTGAATTCTGTCATCTGTTCCCACCGGCACACCATGGCGTATGTGTGTGTGGTGTATGGTGTGGTGTATATGCTGTGTGTGTATGTGTGAGGCATGTTTGTGTGTGGTGTATGTGTGTGTGGTGTGTGTGTGTGTGGCGTATGTGTGTGTGGTGTTTGTGTGTGTGGTGTATGTGTGTGTGTGGTGTGTTTGTGTGTGGTGTATATGTGTGTGGTGTATATGTGTGTGGTGTATATGTGTGTGTGGTGTATGTGTGTGTGTGGTGTATGTGTGTGTGTGTGTATGTGTGGTGTGTTTGTGTGTGTGTGGTGTGTGTGTGGTGTATGTGTGTGTGGTGTATGTGTGTGTGTGGTGTGTGTGTGGTGTGTGTGTGGTGTATGTGTGTGTGTGTGTGTTGGTGTATGTGTGTGTGGTGTATGTGTGTGTGTGGTTATGTGTGTGTGTGTGTGGTGTATGTGTGTGTGTGGTGTATGTGTGTTGGTGTGTGTGTGTGGTGTATGTGTGTGTGGTGTATGTGTGTGTGGTGTATGTGTGTGTGGTGTGTGTGTGTGTGGTGTGTGGTGTGTATGTGTGTGTGGTGTATGTGTGTGGTGTGTGTGTGGCGTGTTTGTGTGTGTGTGGTGTGTGTGTGTGTTGTGGTGTATGTGTGTGTGGTGTATGTGCGTGTGTGGCGTGCTTGTGTGTGGTGTGTATGTGGCATGTTTGTGTGTGGTGTGTGTGTGGTGTATGTGCGTGTGTGGTGTGCTTGTGTGTGGTGTGTATGTGGCATGTTTGTGTGTGGTGTGTGTGTGGGGTGGGTATGTGTGTGAGGCGTGTTTGTGTGTGGTGTGTGTGTGTGGGGTATGTATGTGAGGCGTGTTTGTGTGTGGTGTGTGTGTGGGGGTAAGTGTGTGAGGCATGTTTGTGGCTTATGTGTGTGAGGCATGTTTGTGGCTTATGTGTGTGTGTGGTGTATGTGTGTGAGGCATGTTTGTGGCTTATGTATGTGTGTGGTGTATGTGTGTGAGGCATGTTTGTGGATTATGTATGTGTGGGGATGGGGTATGTGTGTGAGGCATGTTTATGGCTTATGTGTGTGTGTGTGGTGAATGTGTGTGTGGCGCGTGTATGTGAGTGTGGTATATATGTGTGTGGTATATGTGTGTGGTATGTGTGTGTGGTGTATGTGTGCGTGGTGTATGGTGTGTTTGTGGCATATGTGTGTGGTGTATGTGTGTGTGTGTGTGTTTTTAATATTTTATTCTTTATATCGAGGATAGTGGAATAAGCACTATTGTGCTTTTTTACATCCAGTCCCCGTGTGTATGCGGATTTGTGAATTCTGTGAGTGTGTGTGTGTGCAAGCACGCACACAAAAGAGAGCACCCTCTCTCTCTCTCCATTCTCCGCTGACAATCTCAGATGTCAAAAAAAAATCTCATATTAAAAAGATGCACTAACACGCAGACAATTTGGACGGAATAAGGGGGGGGGGGGGGGGGGGGGGGGGGGGGGGGGGGGGGGGGGGAAGGGGCAGGGGGGAACACAAGGACAAGAGGGCGAAAGAGACAACAACAACAAAATGACAGGGGAGGGGAGTTTATAATTTATTTGATCTTTTGGAGGTACAGCAGTAAAATATAAATTGAGCTTTCAGAGTCTCTCCAAAGAAAATGACGGTGTAGATTCGGTGAGACATTATCTTTGAAGATTGAATGTGGTTAACTTAACAGTAGGATGAAAAAAGGGGGTGACTTCATACATAAAATCCTGCAACTTTCTAACCCTGGAAAAAGAATACACGGATAGAGATTTAGTCCAAAAAAATGAATGCTGGAGTTTTGAGAGAAAAAAAAAGGGGAAAAAAAGAGAAAATGATGTTCTTTTTAAAACAAAAAAATCTAATTCTGTGTTAATTCTTATTTCATGAAAATGTTGTCACTATCTAATTTTCTTTTCTGTTATAATCTCTTTACTAAACAACAAGAGAGTCACTGAGATAATGTAAATGACAATAATAATAATGTATGGAATTTATATAGCACTGAATCTTGTAAAGCAACAAATCAAAGCGCTTATGATTATATCATAATAAAATGACGATAATGGTATTGAACCATAATCCACGCCATAGCTAATTTTCATCAAGGAATATACTACATGTTAGTACTTCATACAATGATAACAATAATAACAACAGCAATAATAATGATAATTCAATCTCTCTGTGTGTAGCAGTCCAAAAAAAAAAGGGGGCATAACTCCTAAACAAATTCTACTTGATGTTGCGTTTAGAGAAACACAATGCTCACACAAAACACATACACAATCGGTGTCCCTAAGCGAAATATGACACTAATTGGACTTTTCTTCGGTAAAGCATAACACAGTCTAGCAGCAACTGTTCAAACAAAACACAAAACAACATAAATCAAAAACAAACCCACGCGACCAAAAAAAGTTCACTCTAAAAAAAAAAATCCAAAAAAAAAATCATTTACTACCCAAACCCTAAACAAACAAAATAAAAAAAAATTTACATCCTTTTTTTTAAAAAAACCCAATTTTAAAAATTTCTTTTTTTTAAAAAATTTTTTTATTATTGTTTTATTTTTTTTTTAAAACAGATTTGACACAAAAACTATCAAAAGGTAATAGGAAACGATTCTTCCACCTAAAAAAAAAAAAACAATTTGAAACAAAAAAAAAACTAACCCCAAACCAAACACCCCCCAAAACCCCAAAAAAAAAGGGAAAAATAAAAAAAAATTTTCCAAAAAAAAAAACCCCCCCCCCCCCCCCCCCCCCCCCCCCCCCCAAAAAGCATATCCCCAAAGCTCCCCCCCCCCCCCAAAACCCCCCCCCCCCAAAACCCCAACCCCCCCCCCCAACAACAAACAAAAAAAAAACCCAAAAACCCAACCCCCAAAAACAAAAACAAAAAAAAAAAACCCCCAACAACCCTGATTCCCGTATTACAAAAAATAAACTTTTCACAAAAGGGGCCACACATTTTCAACCCTTTCAATAAAACCAAACATGAATAGAAAATTTTTTTTTTTTTAAAAAAGCCCCCAAAAAAAGAAACCCAAAACCCCTTCCCTGTGCTTCATACCCCCCCACCCAACAACTTTTGGCTTTCCCTTTAAAAATAAAAATTTTTTTTTACCTCCGCATTTTCAAAAAAAAAACAATATCAAAAAAAAATTGCAAAATTATCAAAAAAAAAAACAAATACCATCAACAAAAAAGCATTAAATTCGTTAAAACCTCTTTCAAAATTTGCGACAGATAGCTCACAAAAAAAAAAAATTTTGGATATGAAGAGAACAAAAAATTTTTTTTTTTTTGATATAATTTGCAAAGATTTTTTTAATTTTAAAAAAACTTTTTGTTTTTTTTTGAAAATAAATTTTTAAATTTGGGTAATTTTAAAAAAATTTTGTTTTTTAAAGAAAAAAGTTTAATTTTCAATTTTTTAAAGAAAACAAAGTTGCATGAAAAAAAAATTTTCCTAAACCATTTTTTTTTTTGGATCTACCCAAAGACTGCTTCCCCCCCAATCCCTCCCTTTCCTTTTCAAAACTTTTTGTTTTGATTTTTCCTCCCAAAAAAAAAAATCCATACTTGAAAAAAAAGTAAAAATCAACTAAAGAAACAAAATTGGGAAAAAAAAAAACTTTTTTTTTCTCAAACATGCATTTTTAAAAAAGGAAAAAAGGAAAAAAAAAGGTTTTCCCATAACCTATGGGTTTTAGGGGATCGAGGCATCAGAAAAAAACCCCACTACTCGGGGCCAAACAAGGGAGGGGGGGGCCCCCAAACTCCCCCTCCCCCTCGTTTGCTTTTAAAAAAACCCCCTTCCCTGACCCAAAAAAAAGGCGGGTCCCCTTTTAACAGCTGGGGGGAACTGGGAGAACGTACTGAACCCCAAGGCGCCCCAAACGGTCCCCCCAAACCAAGGGGAAACCCCAACACCCCATCCCTGCTGTTTAAAACCTTTTGGCTGTGGGGAAAGTGAGTGTTCTGACCACTGAGCAAATCCCGTCCCCTATTTAACATATGGCGATTTGGTTAATCTCCCTTTATTCAACGATTATGACAATAAATAACAAGAAATAATGACCAAACATGCAATATACATATGGACGGAGAAGAATGACTTGATTCTGTGTGTATTCTAGATTCCTGCACCCTGTTGCCACGATCAACAAAAACACTGCACTGCTGCAAAAGCCAAAAAATAGCCACGCTACCCTTTCATCGTGCAACCAGCACAAAATATTTGCAAGTTTCTGATTGGTTATTAAAACAGACTGGCTTTAAGTACGTGAAAACTTTAACAGTTTTGACTTTCTTTTTTTTTTATAGTATAAAAGATGGTAAAATAGGCTGCTTTTAGGTATATGGAAACTTTAACAGTTTTGACTTGTTTTTAAAAAAAGTGTTTTAATACAAACAATGATAAAATATGCATTTTTAAAGTAATGGAAACTTCAGCTTTATTTTGCATTTTTTTTTCAAATAGATGAAAGAATTAAATTAGTGTTAGTACTTTAAAAGAAGATTCATATATGTAACATTTCGCTCTAAGCTTATGCTTTGTACAATAATGATTTAAAAAAGCAGCTACTTTTTTTTTTTAAACTATCAAACCTATGACAGCCCATAATATTCAGGAAAAAAAAAATCTTAATGATACACAAACCAGCTATTTTCAATTCTAAAAAATTCATAATTTGCAAAGCTAAAACCACTTTGGTTGATGCAGTAATATGTACAAGACTTTCGTTATTCTAAAAAAAATGACCCCGCCTTGTTTATGCTTGTTTCTCTGAAATAAAATGTCCGATAAATTCAGAGGAGAAAAGACAGTCTTTTAAAAAATAAATTTCCCTAAAAAAATTCAGGAAAATACAATCACAACACCCCTGTCACAAGTCAAGCTTTCAAACAACCATTTCCAAAACACGACCGTATACATTTGAGATCAAATCCATCCCTTTTGCAATATCACACCGGAAAATGTTTCAACAAATGAAGAAAACATCATCTTATTTCTATGAAAACAATTAAGTTAGTAGATGAAAGAGCATATTCTTATTTCAAATATCTTATTTCTACCTATGATGTGTTGAAAATTGTAAACATCTGCCTTTGCTTGCTTTTTAACAACATTTTGTGTCATATTTATGTGTTTAGTACAAATATTGTTTGCGAAATAGTTTGATAATGTGGAGACTGGTTTCTTTAATTTATTTCAAACGTCATTTTTCTCCTTGCAAAGTACAGATCTACTTTAGTTTTTAAAAATAATTTCAGCAACAAGTATTCTGTGTGTGCTTACGTGTGTGTGTGTGTGCATGTATGTATGTATGTATGTATGTGCGTGCGTATGTATGTAAAGTATGTATGTATGTATGTATGTATGTATGTAGAAAGTATGTAGTATGGTGTGTGTGTGTGTGTTGTGTGTATGTATGTGTGTAATGAACTGTTCTGAATAAGGGTCTGTTCAATCAGTCAGTAAAATTGTGTGTGTATGTACCTATATACATTTAGAACATTTCTGTATAAGCATCTGTTAAATCAATCTGTAAAATCTAATCCATTTTACGAAAGTTTGAATGTGTACTGAGTAACTTCCATCAAAGCAAAAACAAAATGTTCAAAGATCTCAAGAAAAAAATAAACGGGACACCTCTGAAACAAACTGACAAAAAAAGGCAAACAAGAAATACATAACAACACCCACACAGTCAACAAGAGACCATATTTTTCTCTTTCAGAAAACATTCCTACCAAAAAAATTCCAAGATTCCAAAGCCTGAGATTCTAACTTCGCCATTGCATAGTCAAGATTTCTCAGTCCGCTCTCCATATGCAAAAGTTCCCCGCTGAAACCACAGATCATGTGACCAAGTCGACAGCGAGACCAAAACATCTGATATCACGTGACGTGAAAAGACGTTAAATTAAAGAGAGTATGACAAGACCAATACATCATGCGCGTCTGATATTTCTCTACTATTCTATACACATTTTTATGCTCTGAAAAAAACAAAAAATATTGCTGTCTTTATATTTTCATATTCTAAAAAATGCTTCATCTTGCATGTTTTTACTTTGTTTTATTCATTTATTTTATCTATTCTTTTATTTTGAGGATAATGGAATAAGCACTCGTGTGCTTTTTTTCATCCAGTCCCTGTGTGTAAGCAGTTTTGCAAATTTTGTCATCTGTTCTCACCGGCACACAATGGCCCACTCTTCCGAAAAGCGGAACGGGTTTTAACATGTGCGCAAGATGTTCTCTGTGCGTTCGCATACGGGACCTCGGTTTATAGTCTCATCCGAAGGACTATTGGGGAGAGTGGAGTCGGCACTGATGTTAACTTCAGAGGAGTCAATTTATATGTCAGTTTTCTTGACTTTTTATTTTTTATTTTATTCTTTTAAATCGAGGCTAATGGGATAAGCACTTATGTGCTTTTTTACATCCAGTCCCCGTGTGTATGCGGATTTGTAAATTCTGTCATCTGTTCCCACCGGCACACAATGGCCTACTCTTACGAAAAGCGGAACAGGATTTAACGTGTGCGCAAAGACTTGAAACCCATACTTGGTGAGGGAGCTCCGTGTTCATTTCACCCTCTCTCTGCTGTAGTGACGATGATGATTTCGCTGCAAACGAGAACTCACAACCAGTAATCGATTCATAGTAACGGTCATGCTCCTCTCAATGCCCCCCCCACCCCCACCTTTGCATTATCTCTGTGAAATTGTGAATGAGACAGTTTCTTGTTGATGTTGGATGTTCCCCAGTTTAACATCCTAAGGAGTCACCCAGAACATGCCACACTCTGACTCACTCATCATCCCACCTGAGAATCACTGTGAGATTGTAAGTACACACCGGATGAAAAGTCTGCACGTATGACCGCTTTCAAGCATCTTGCTATATAGGCAGCCATACTCTTACTTCAGAGGATGAACAAGAACAGTTGTCAGTTTGATCTTGTTACGACTAAATTTTCAGAGCGTCGTCAGCGAAATTTTTATTTACCTTCTTATTTAGCAAACTAACTCCAAAAAAACCTCTACAGCTATCATTTGTGTCAAGAAGACAAAGCCTAGAAAGCAGCAGTAAGAAAAACAAAACAAAACCCTATCAAACACATGCACGCACACAATCACGTTATCGCACTCCTTAACACCACCCAAAATTACGTCACGCTGAAGTGAAAAAAAACAAAAAACCAAACCCAAAACTTAATCCCCCATAACAAACACACACACACAGCGTTTTCGAAACTCATTTAAATTTGTTTAACTATTAAAGTTTCTTTGAGAACATTTTGAAGTTCACAGCAGCAGCAGCAGTAGCAGAAGAAGAAGAGTTCCATTCAAAACCTGTCTGTGTAGTGAGCTAGAAAATCACTCTCCAACGGCTGTTGTTGTCGTAGCGATGTACTGAGGGTGTGCAGCTCTGCCGTGCCGCTGTCCAGTGCCACCAGCTGAGAACAAACCGACCAATTGCTGATGATTACGTGGAACGAGAAACAAAATGTATATATTGTATCGTTTTGTACAGGGACCAGGATAGCTCAGTGGTCAGAGCACTCGCTTTCTCCCAGTTAAGGTTTAGCAGCATTGAGCGTGGTTACCACTTGAATGGGTGGCCGTTTGCATGCCTTGGCTTCAGTACAGTACCCAAGTTCACCCAGCTGTAAATGGGTACCTGCCCTCTTTTAGGGTCAGGGAAGGTAAAGCAGCGAGGGAGAGGAGATGGGCGCCGCCCTCAATATGCTGGCCCCTGGAAAAGTGAGGTCTCTGACGCCTCGCTCCCCAACGACCACATAGGTTATGGGTCACCTTTATCTTTACTATTATACTGATTTGTATTGTACTGTATTCAGTATGGTATACCACTTTAAGTCATGGCAGATTTCTCTGCATGAAATTCCGTATGCTCTCCCCGGGAAGAGCACGTCGCCACAAGAGCAGCGCCACCCATTTTTTTCTTTTTTTTCCTGTCTGCAACAGTCTTTCTCTCCCTATTAGAGTGGCTTTTTTTCTACAGAATTTTGCCAGGGACAACTCCCTTGTTGCCGTGGGTTCTTTTACGTGTGCTAAATAATGGAGTGTCTCTTTATAATCCAAAATGATAATGTGGGTGGGTTTTTTTGCTTTTGTTTTTCAAAATTTAAATACCATGCCTTCCAAACAAATATAAAGCTAGAGACAATACACACATACATAATTACATAATTATACACTCACATATGTTCACACACACACATTAACACACACACATATGGTCACACACATATGCTCACACACAAACACGCTCTCACACACACACAAACACACGCATGCACGCACACACACACATATGACACAGACACACACACATGCTCACACACACACACGCTCACACACACCACACACAAACTAAAACACACACACAGATACAAAAGAAGAAACAGGTTAAAAAATGCATCCATCCCCCCTCCCCCTCCACACAGACTACACTTCCTACCCCCCCCCCCCCCCCCCCCCCCCAAATCTCTACCCCCCCCCCCCCCCCCCCCGCAACGCGACAACACTCACCAGGTGGGTAGGTAGTGATTTATTTCCTCCAATCAAGGCTGGATCACTGCCCACTGCCAGGGCTGTCGCTCTGTAACACAGCAAGTCAAGTCAAGTCAAGTCAAGTCATGTCAAGTCAAGTCAAGTCAAAAGCACTTTAATCATCCCATGAAGGGCAATTACAATACTGACAGGCAGATTGATACGCATAAAAAATCTCAAACAACACAAAAAAGCTATATTGAGCGCTTTGATTTGTTGCTTTACAAGATTCAGCGCTATATAAATTCCATACATTATTATTATTAAAAAAGCTATATTTCATAATTATTGGTTAAAACATTCCCAAATGACTTCAAACAAAAATGTCACAAACACACACGCGTGCATGCCCACACACACATACATATACATGCACACACACATCAATTGTAAACACAATGTGAAAAAACAAACAAACAAAAAACCCATTGACTAGAAGACATAAAAACTTATTATTTACGCACGCACATATGCAATACGTATACACGCACATGCGTGCATGTGCAAACACACCCACGCTCACACCCACACCATACACCAATGTATGAATTCAATGTTTTAAAGACCATTGACTAGAAGACAGACTTATTTCACACACACACCCACACAATCATGTATTGACTACACTCAGCATCAGGATAATGAGAAGACAAACAACAACGATGAAGATGATGACGTTAACAATAACAACAACAACAAACCACCATCCCACCCACCCACCAACAAATAACTTAACCGTCTCTTATACAGAAGAAGGATAAACAATTAAAAAAAAAAATCTGTGATGACTGTGTCTTGCTGTTTCCAAGTTGTTCATTTTGATTGGAGATGGGATAGCTTGCCTGCCTGGTTACAGCATTGCGCATTGCACACGTGACCTGCTGACTAGGGTTCAAATCCCGTTTAGGGGGATTTTCCCTCTGGAGTTAACATCAGTGGAACATCAGTGAACTATGGAGAATGTGCAAAGTTGATGAGCTGAAGTCTGTAGCTAGTAGCAATAGACTGCGCTGGTTTGGGCACGTTCAACGGAAAGCAGACCACCACATCATAAAAACAGCAATGAACTTCGTAGTGGATGGAAAGAGACCAAAGGGAAGACCTAGCAAGACCTGGGCTGCCTGTATTGCAGATGATCTTTGGGAAAGGGGCATAAATAAGGAGGAAGCTCAAAACAGAGAGAGAGATGGAGAAGGCTCATCAATGTCAAACCTCCCCTGGGAGAAACATGACAAAAAGGAAGAAGAAGAAGAAGATGTACAGCGCTGAATCTTGTAAAACAAATAAATCGAAGCCCATAGCAAAACCCCACTCTTGATCGAAGCCGGCCAGTCTCTTCCTCAACCCCCCCCCGAAAAAAATCCCCCAACCAAACCCCCCCCCCCAAAAAAAAAAACACCCCAACCAAACCCCCTCCCAAAAAAAAAAAAAACCAACCCCCCCCCCCCCCCCTAAAAAAAAACCCCAACCAACCCCCCCCCCCCAAAAAAAACAACCCAACGCGAAACCCCCCCCCCCCCCCCCCCCAAAAACCACCCAAACCCCCCCCCCCCAAAAAACAACAACCCACAACAACCAAAAACCCAACCAACCCCCCCCCCCCCAAAAAAAAAAACAACCCCAACCCCCCCAAAAAAAAACAACAACAACAAACCAACCCCCCAAAAAAACAACAACACCCCCAACCCCCCAAAAAAACAACAACAAACAAACAACACAACCAAACCCCTCCCCCCAAAAAAACAACCAAAAAACCCAACCAAACCCCCTCCCCCCAACCCCCCCCAAAAAAAAACCCCACCAAAAAACCCAACCAACCCCCACCCCCCAACAAAAAACAACCACCAAAAAAACAAACCAAACCCTCCCCCAAAAGAAAAAACCCCAACCAAACCCTCCCCCCCAACCCCCCCCCCCAAAAACAACAACAACCCACCCCCCAAAAAAGCAACCCACTAAAACCCCCCCCCCCCCCCCCACCCCACCCCCCCTAAAAAAAACAACAACACAACCCCCCCCCCCCAACCAACCAAACCCCCCCCCCAACCAACCCCCCCCCCCCCCCCCCAAAACCAACCCCCCCAACCCCTCAACACCCCCCCCCCCAAACCAACCCACAAAACCCCCACCCCCCCTCTCACCTTCCGGCTGTGATGGGGTCGGACTTGACGGGCAGGAGCCCCGTCTCCACGAGGTCAAAGGTGTACAGCACGGAGCTTCTGGCCAGCACGAAGAAGACGGCCGGCCGACTGCGGACCACTGGATGGCCGTGATGGCCTGGCCCTCGCTGAACATGGGCCACGAGGACAACGGGTGTTCTGGCGTGACGGAGGGAGGAACACAAAGTATGTATATATATATACAAAAAAAAGGTAAAGGAGTCCCATAACCTATAAGGTCGTAGGGGAGCGAGGCGTCAGAGACCTCACTTCTCTAGGGGCCAGCATATTGAGGGCAGGTGGCGCCCATCTCCTCCTCACCCTCGCTGCTTTACCTTCCCTGACCCTAAAGAGGGCAGGTACCCATTGACAGCTGGGTGAACTGGGGGAACTGTACTGAAGCCAGGGCGCGCAGACGGTCACCCATCCAACTGGTAACCACGCTCGACGCTGCTTAACTTGGCTGGGGGAAAGCGAGTGCTCCGACCACTGAGCTATCCTGTCCCTATATATATATAATAATACTGAAATCATCGTCCCTGAAGTCGGAATGTGGCTACCTTAATGGTGGGCAGAGATGGTGGTATAGTTATGGGAACATGGGCCACGAAGACAACGGGTGTTCTGGCGTGAAGGAGGAGGAACACGAAGTATATATATAATAAAAAATAGCATCATCGTTCCCGAAGTCGGAATGTGGCTACCTTAACTCTCAGAGGACGGCTGTCTGCTATAGCGGATCGGTGTAAAGCCACGGTTTCGGACGACTCGCCGCTATAGCGGATTTGCTTTTTGCAGATTTTTCATGTGGCGGCCGCATGATACTATGACTTGTGTAGCTAAACATAGCTTCGTGAGCCTGTCCAACGTCGAATGCAGTGCGTTGTCGGGTGATTCCGTGTGTTCCGAGCTCTTTGTTTGCAGTTGTAGAGAGTAGCTGACACACCCAGCATTTTTGCATGTGTCAGAAGCAAAATAGAAGGGATCAGATTAGATCTCCATGACGGCGTTTAACTAAAGTGAGAGCTTAAAGTTTTATATATGTACTAACCCAGTATGTTATACATAAGTTCAGAAAATTTCATTTTCTTACTATGTGTTTTGTATTTTTCATGATTTTTTTTACTAACCATTACAAATGGGCCGTCTGTGGGGAAAAGCAAGGGAGAGAATTGGCCGTACTGAGTGAGTTAATGGTGGGCAGAGATGGTGGTATAGTTATGTGAACATGGGCCACGAGGACAACGGGTGTTCTGGCGTGAAGGAGGGAGGAACACGAAGTATATATATAATAATAAAAAATAACATCATCGTTCCCGAAGTCAGAATGTGGCTACCTTAATGGTGGGCAAAGATGGAGGTGGATCGGTGGTCTAGAGGTAACGCGCCTGTCTAGAAAGCGAAAAGTACCGGTCGCAAGTATGCGGTGGTTCGTATCCTGTTTGGGCCCGAAACTTTCCCCCCCCCATCCATTAGATCATGAGTGGTGGTCTGGGCGCTAGTCTCTTCGGATGAGACGATAAACCGAGGTCCCGTGTGTTATGCATAATTATTTAGCGCATGTAAAAGAACCCACGGCAACAAGAGAGTTGTCCCTGGCAAAATTATGTAGAATAAAGCCACTCTGATAGGGGAACAAATATTGTTGCAGACAGGAAAAAAGAAAAAAAACCCAACAGGGTGGCGCTGCTTTTGTGGCGACGTGCTCTCCCCTGGGGAGAGCAGCCAGAATTTCACATAGAGAAATCTGCCGTGACTTAAAGTGGTATAAAATAAAATAAATATAATTATGCGGAAAAAATGTCACCTGAACCTCAGAAGCTCTAGCTGAAGAACAACAACAACAACAAATGTATAATAATAACAACACTGATAACAGATACTTCTTCGTCGAACGCTCAGACAGCAACTAATATTAGCTGTCATATAAGCGAAAAGTGGGGGACGGGATAGCTCAGTGGTGGAGCACTCGCTTTCCCCCAGCCAAGTTAAGCAGCGTCGAGCGTGGTTACCAGTTGGATGGGTGACTGACTGTTTGCGCGCCTTGGCTTCAGTACAGTTCCCCCAGTTCACCCAGCTGTAAATGGGTACCTGTCCTCTTTAGGGTCAGGGAAGGTAAAGCAGCGAGGGAGAGGAGATGGGCGCCGCCCTCAATATGCTGGCCCTAGAGAAGTGAGGTCTCTGACGCCTCGCTCCCCTACGACCTTATAGGTTATGGGACTCCTTTACCTTTCCTTTATAAGCGAAAATGAATTGCGCTGCCGTTAAGCGCCTGACAAGTCAGGACCAGCACATCCCCATGGGAGAGAAAATCTTTTAAGTTTTTCTGGAAAAAAAAAGGCAGAAGGAGAATGGACCAAGAAGGCAGAAAACAGACGAGAAGAAGAAGGAGGTGAAAGGAAGAAAAAGGAACAAGGCAGAAACAACAGAGAGGGTGATAGGAAAAAAAGGAATTCCTAGCACAGAATTTGCAGAAGGTGGGGATGCTGTTTATACTGACAGGCCCCTGGCTTCTTCACGGCGAAATGCCAGACTATAGCCGAGCGGTTAAGACTCATTTGACTTTAGTCTGTAGGGTCCATGAAGTTGGGAGTTCGAATCTTGGCAGCAATGCTGTCAGGTGAAGTATGGATGGGGATTTTTATGATCTCCCAAGAAAAGTTAGGTCAAATGCTCCAAATGTCAATATTGGTGTCACAAAAGATGCTCAAAGCTCAAAAGTCTGAAGAAGGAGGACAGAGGTATTTGTCTGCCCCAGTTGTATGAATAAGAAGGGTGAAGACAATACCGATGCAGGAAAGGAGGAGCTAGAATTTGAACAAAGGAAGATAGTGGTAGACGAATTCTGCTACCTGGGAGAGATGATGAGCTGCGAAGCAAAATCTGAGTTAGCTGTCAGAACCAGGATTGCGAGTGCTTGGAAGAAATGGAAAGGATTGGCAAGTCTGCTCAGAAATCAGAAAATCCCACTGGAGAGACGCTGTCTGATATATAAGGCCTGCATTAGACCTGTTCTCTTGTATGGTTCAGAGACGTGAGTTTTCACAAAAACCGTCAAACGTTTGTTGAAGAGCTGTGAAAACCGAATGCTTCGCTACATGACAAAGATCAAATGGGAAGACAGGATCACAAATGAAGAACTATGGAGAATGTGCAAAGTTGATCATCTGAAGTCTGAAGCTAGTAGCAATAGACTGCGCTGGTTTGGGCACGTTCAACGGAAAGCAGACCACCACATCATAAAAAGAGCAATGAACTTCGTAGTGGATGGAAAGAGACCAAAGGGAAGACCTAGCAAGACCTGGGCTGCCTGTATTGCAGATGATCTTAAAGAAAGGGGCATAAATAAGGAGAAAACTCAAAACAGAGAGAGATGGAGAGAAGGCTCATCAATGTCAAACCTCCCCTGGGAGAAACATGACAAAAAAGGAAGAAGAAGAAGTCAAGTCAGGTCAAGTCAAGTCAAGCCCTGTGCAGTCAAGTCAAAAACACTTGAATCATCCCATGAAGGGCAATTACAACACTAAGAAGCACATTGATACGTATCATAATCTCGAAAGACACAAGAAAGCTACGTTTTATATATGTTTAAACATTCGAAGATTACTTCAAATACAGATATCACAAACACGCACGCACATGCACACACACAAACAAACACACATGCACGCACACATGCTGCAGATCTGCCAGTGCCTTAATTCCTTTCGTGTATAGACACATGCAGAAGATCAAACATTATGCACGTTAAAGATCACATGCTTTACGTCAGCTGCACTAACCTGCCAACATGAATGAAACAGAAGCACTTTCTTTTGATATGTTAGTGGTGCATATGTGGACGGGACAGCTCAGTGGTCAGAGCACTCCCTTTCCCCAAGCTAAGGTTAAGCAGCTTCGAGCGTGGTTACCAAGTGGATGGGTGACCGTTTGCGTGCCTTGGCTTCAGTACAGTCCCCCAATTCACCCAGCTGTAAATGGGTACCTGCCCTCTTAAGGGTCAGGGAAGGTAAAACAGCGAAGGAGAGGAGATGGGCGCCACCCTCAATATGCTGGCCACTAGAGAAGCTGAGGTCTCTGATGCTTTGACCACTTAGGTTATGGGACACCTTGCTTTTAGTGGTGCATATGCACCAAACTACCTACAACAACAGGACAAGTGTACTTACTTTGAGTTGTGTGGTACAAGTGCACCGAGCCATCTTCACAACCGGCCTGAGAACCAAAAAAAACATCAGCAAGCATTTTTTATATTTTTTTAAAAGTCTAATCACAGAAAATGAAACAAACAAACATAACGGGGGCTGGACAGCCTAGTGGTAAGAGTGTTGTGGTAGGGACTTGTGACAAAATTGAATTAAAAAAACCCCGCATGTGCACAGGTCTTGTGTATAGTCACATCCCTGAAGGTGGAAAGCAGTTGCCTTAATGGAGGCCAATAAAGGTCGCATACGCAACATCTCACCACTGCTAAACCTTGGAACTTAAGCCGAAGAAAAAAAAATTTTTAATAAAAAAAAAGAATTATTGAACATACATATAAGAGATGGGCGCCGCCCTCAATATGCTGGCCCTAGAGAAGTGAGGTCTCTGACGCCTCGCTCCCCTACGACCTTATAGGTTAGGGGACTCCTTTACCTCCTTATCTCCTTTACATATAAGCACGCACATGCACACTTATACATGACAGTTCCTTTATATTATCTTCTAGATTTTCCTAAAGACATATTTCAAATACTTTTATGTGTTGATTCCAGGTCAGCCTTACTTGCCCTGAAAAACTGCAGTTCAAAAGTGAGACAAGATCTCATAATTGAGATTAGTCATCTAATTCATTTTCTGATGATACGAGGCACTGGTGTTACCTTTTGCTGGATACCCTCGCACTGTGGTATTTACTTTAATGAAAAAGTTGACAGAAAAGCAAAATGTGGAGCTGAGCATATCGATGGGTCTTGCAGCATAAGTGTTCCTCTATCCATCCATGAGGGCTATAGCATGTTACAAAATGCATGTTGGAAACACTTTAAAAAGAAACTACAAAGTACCGGTTATTCCTGGAGTGATGATGTAGCCCATGTATTATCTTTTGATAAGATCAAATATCGTAATTTACATGAATATAGAAATGTTGTATCTCTTATATACAGGTTTAAGCTCAATGCTTTTAGAACAAATTTTTTTTAAAAAAGACAACATGTATCTGTGGTGAAAATCTTACCAATGATCATATTCTTTTACGATGCAGAGATCTGAAAAACATTTTACCTGCCTTCCCAGTCCGTAGCTTACAGCAAGTTCTTAAAGACATTCCATTAATGAAAGAAATTGTATTGTCATTAAGCCATACTCCCATTTTCAGACTCCTCTGATATAAGGATAGCTTCAAGTTTATGAATTGGAAAGTTAGTATTTTTGCTGTTTAATGTTTTTGGGGTTGTTGGGTGTTTTTTGTTGTTGTTGTTGGGTGGGTTTAAATTTTGTCTTTAAAAAAAAATTTTTTTGACAAATTTATTTATGCTTTTTTCATAAGTTGTTTATTGCGATTGATTAGTTATGAGCATACCCCTCCCCCCTACTCACACACAAGCACGTGCGCGCGCACACACACACACACACGCACGCACGCACACGCGCACACACATTTTCCCGTCTGATATCACTATTTAGTGGAAGGACGTTAAACTGAAGAACTACTACTACATGAAAGTAAGTGCAAAACACAGGGACCCACAAACATACAAGCCTGTCCATGTGTGCACACACATGCATGCACACACGCGCAGGCGCTGGCGCACACACATACATGGGGGGACGTGATAGCCTAGTGGTTAGAACATTGCGCTTGCAATCTGACGACCTGGGTTCGAATCCCATTCAAGGGGATTTTTCCTCTGGAGTTAACATCAGTGCAGACTCAACTCTCCCCCAAAAGTCCTTCGGATGAGACTATAAACCGAGGCCCCGTGTACGAACGCACGCAGAACATCTTGCACACACATTAAAATCCGTTTCCCTTTTCAGAAGAGTAGGCCACTGTGTGCCGGTGGGAACGGAGGACAAAAACTTACAAAACCGCATACACATGGGGACTGGATTAAAAAGCCACATGAGTGCTGCTTATTCCATTATCCTCGAACTAAAAGAATGAAATAAAATAAATGAATAAATAAGTAAAACACACAACACACACACAACATGCACACACACACACAACACACACACACACACACACACACACCACTCACCAGAAAGTAAGGTTCACCAAATTGTTGAAAAGTCCAGACAGTTATCTGTTGAGGAGAATCTGAAAAGATAACACACACAAAACAAAAATAAAACGTTTTCAGTGACAAAATAATCATCTGCGCAGCATTTTAACATACCAAAAAAAATACGAGAGAGAGAGAGAGAGAGACGAGAGAGATAAGAGAGAAGAGAGAGAGAGGAGAGAGAGAGAAAGAGAAAGAGAGAGAGAGAGAGAAGAAAATTTTAAGCAAAAGATGCAAGTAGCAGTTGTGTAAAGTTGTCGTATATGCAAACATATATATATTTGTAGATATATCTGTATATCTACATATATATCTAAAAATATCTACATATATATCTAAAAATATTTATCTATCTATCCACCCATCCATCCATTTATCTATCTAACTATCTATCAATCTAGAACATATATAAATAAGCCCATGTGAAGTCTTCAACTTATACATCAAATACAAATTATGCACACACTTTGCTCAAATATTCTTTCCAACACACACACGCACGACCCCACCCCCCCTTCCACTCACCCCCACCCCCCCATCCACACACAACACAAATACACAATCTCCACCCCCCTCCACACACACAAATCCCCCCTTCTCCACAACACAATCTACCCCCCACACACACACACATACATACAGCAACCTCCCCTCTCCTCTCTACACACACAACTTTCCCCGCCCCCCCACTCCCCCCCCACCACACACACACACAGAGCACATCTCCAATCTTTGGTCACTGTCACTCACCAATTTCTGGATGGAAAACTCGAGGAAACACACGGGAACCGAAGCGAACCCCATGAATAATCTGACCCTGGACAAGAAACAAACCAAAACCAAAACAAAAAATTAATCACTTTTCCATCATCAAGTCAAGTACACCTGGAGGTTCTGTGTTTGATGTTCATCAAAGGTGAGATGATTTATGCGTGTGCGACTGTTACTCCCCCCCACCCCTCAAGCATTTAGGTAGCTGCATTTCGACTTCACGGATGGTGTCAATTCTGCTACCTGGGAGAGATGATGAGCTGTGAAGCAAAATCTGAGTTAGCTGTCAGAACCAGGATTGCGAGTGCTTGGAAGAAATGGAAAGGATTGGCAAGTCTGCTCGGAAATCAGAAAATCCCACTGGAGAGACGCTGTCTGATATATAAGGCATGCATCAGACCTGTTCTCCTGTATGGCTCGGAGACGTGGGTTTTCACAAAAACCGTCGAACATTTGTTGAAGAGCTGTGAAAACCGAATGCTACGCTACATGACAAAGATCAAATGGGAAGACAGGATCATCACGAATAAAGAACTATGGAGAATGTGCAAAGTTGATGATCTGAAGTCTGTAGCTAGTACCAATAGACTGCGCTGGTTCAACGGAAAGCAGACCACCACATCATAAAAACAGCAATGACCTTTGTAGTGGATGGAAAGAGACCAAAGGGAAGACCTAGCAAAACCTGGGCTGCCTGTATTGCAGATGATCTTAGAGAAAGGGGCATAAATAAGGAGGAAGCTTGAAACAGAGAGAGATGGAGAAGGCTCATCAACGTCAAACCTCCCCTGGGAGAAACATGACAAAAAAAGAAGAAGAAGAAGGTGGGTGTCTAAACACAACACCTATACACATGCTGGGTTGTTTTTTTCCCCCCCTGTCATCCATTCCTACTGGCATAAAATGGCCTACTCTTATAAAAAGTAGAACAGGTTTTTAATGTGTGCGCAAGATGTTCTGTATGCGTGCGCACTCAAGTTTTATAGTCTCATCCGAAGAACTTTGACATTCAGTTTTGATTTTTTTGGGATCGACCTGGAAAGAAAGGGCGAGGCTGGGAATCGAACCCAGAATCTCACGGTTTACTTGTTGGCAGGCGATGGTCTTAACCATCCTGCCACCCTCCTTCTTTCTTTCTTTCTTTATTCTTTAATTCATTCTTTTTATTTCGAGGATAATGGAATAAGCACTCATGCTTTTTTTACATCCAGTCCCCGTGTGTATGCAGTTTTGTAAATTTTGTCATCCGATCCCACCGACACATGATGGCCTACTCTTTCCAAAAGCGGAACAGGTTTTAACATGTGCGCAAGATGTTCTGGGTGCGTTCGCACACAGGACCTCGGTTTATAGTCTCATCCGAAGGACTTTTGGGTAGAGTGGAGTCGGCACTGATGTTAACTCCAGAGGCAAAAAAACCCCTCATGAACGAGATTCGAACCCAGCTCAGCAGATCACGAGCAGCATCACTCTAACCACCAGGCTATCCCCCCCCTCCATGTGGCTGTTGTTGACTTTTTCTTTCTTCGTGGCCTCATACAGGCTAGCACACTCCGTCTTCAAGAAGGTATGTATGTTCTTTCGAGCCAGAAGGCCCATAGAGCCGGAGCTTATCCTGGTTTCTGTAGCGTTAAGCGAACTGATGGTTTTTCACCACCCCTGTGACAGGACGCTAGTCTGTCGCCAGATACTTCCCCAGCAGAGCTGGTACCCACTTGTACACCTGGGTGGAGTGAGGAAAATAGGAGTCAAGTGTCTTTCCCAAGGACACAACACCGAGCCGAGCGGGGATCGAACCCGCGGCCTCTGGATCACGAGTCGACCGCCTAAACCACTCGACCACAGTGCCTCTCAAGGAGGTGCATGATATCTATTTTTTATGTATTTTATTTTGTTTTATATTAAGGATAATGGAATAAGCACTCATGTGCTTTTTTTTTTTACATCCAGTTCTTGTGTTGTATGCGGTTTTATAAATTCTGTCATCTGTTCCCACCGGCACACAATGGCCAACTCTTTCGAAAAGCGGAACAGGATTTAACGCGTGCGTGAGATGTTCTGCATGCGTTCGCATACGGGGCCTCGGTTTATAGCCTCATCCGAAAAACTTTGACATTCCGTTCGATTTTTTGGGGTCAAACTGGGAAGAAAGGGCGAGGAGGCTGGGAATCGAACCCAGAACCTCAGGTTGACTTGTTGGCAGGCAAACGTCTTAACCATCCTGCCACCTTCCTTCTATATCTAAGCAAGACTAAGCAGGCCAACAGAACTCACCAGGTCAGTGGCCACAAAGAAGTGGTTCAGATCTGAAGGACTCAGCTGTATGTCCAGCGCTCTCAGCGCTCCCGAACTGACCAACCTGGAAAAAACACAACAAAACAAGAACAGATGTAATGTGTACTGTATCCAGACGTCATCAAGATCAATGTATCCTGACGTAATCAAGATCAATGTATACAGACGTAATCAAGATCAGTGTATCCGCTTTGATTTGTCTCTGCAAGATATAGCGCTATATAGGTAAAAAGGTAAAGGTGTCCCATAACCTATAAGGTCGTAGAGGAGCAAGGCGTCAGAGACCTCAACTTCTCCAGGGGCCAGCATATTGAGGGCGGCGCCCATCTCCTCTCCCTCGCTGCTTTACCTTCCCTGACCCTAAAGAGGGCAGGTACCCATTTACAGCTGGGTGAACTGGGGAACTGTACTGAAGCGAAGGCGCGCAAACGGTCACCCATCCAACTGGTAACCACGCTCGACGCTGCTTAACTTGGCTGGGGGAAAGCGAGTGCTCCGACCACTGAGCTATCCCTGTCCCCTATATAGTTCCATTTATTATTATTATTATTATTATTTTTATTATCCAGATGTAATCAAGATCAGTGTATGCAGACGTAGCAGTGTATCCAGACGTAATCAAGATCAGTGTACCCACTTTCGACAGAAAGTCTATTGTGAACTGCAGTGCCATACATCAGTTGCTTCGGTTTTCAAGGTGAGATAGACAGCGGCTTGATACTCAGCACTGTGTGGAGAACACAGCTAGCTGCAATCTCACAGAATGGAAACAATGACAACCGGACCCTCAATTGTTGCTGAATACTCCAAGTAAGGTAGTTATAGCATCACCATAAAAAAGAAAAAAAAAATGTGGCACTGCTCTTGTAGCGACACGCTCTCCCCAGGGAGAGCAGCCCGAATTTCACGCAGAGAAATCCCGTGACTTAAAGTGGTATAAAATAAAATATTAAAAAATAAATAAAAATGCATTGTATTGTATACCACTTTTAAGTCAGGGAAGATTTCTCTGTGTGAAATTCGGGCCGCTCTCTCCCCCAGGGGGAGAGAGCATGTCGCCACAAAATTCTCTCTGTCTGTCTGTCTGTCTCTCTCACACACACATAAAAAGAAAATAAAAAACACACACACACACCAATGCACAAGATGTTCTG
This sequence comes from Rapana venosa, assembly GCA_028751875.1. Lineage (NCBI taxonomy): Eukaryota > Metazoa > Mollusca > Gastropoda > Neogastropoda > Muricidae > Rapana > Rapana venosa. Next base: position 29,727,505 of record CM054162.1, read on the forward strand.
CGTGCAATTCACACACGGGGCCTCGGTTTATAGTCTCATCCGAAGGACTTTGGGGAGAGTGGGGTCTGCACTGTATGTGTGTTTGTGTATAGTGGCGGGAGGTTGTGATGTGTATGTGTTGTGTTTATGTGGGTGGGGTGGGGTGGGGGGGGGCATTGTAGGCCATTGTGTGCCGGTGGAAACAGATGACAAAATTTACAAAACTGCATACACACGGGGACTGGATGTAAAAAAGCACATGAGTACTTATTCCATTATCCTCGATATAAAAGAATAAATAAATAAATAAATAAAAATGCACACACACACAGCGATACACACCAATGCACAAACACACCTACACAAAACAACGCACACACATCCCCCCCCTCCCCCCCCCACATAAACACAACACATACACATCACAACCCCCCGCCACTATACACAAACACACATACAGTGCAGACTCCACTCTCCCCAAAAGTCTTCGGATGAGACTATAAACTGAGGTCCCGTGTGCGAACGCACGCAGAATTATATCTTGCGCACACGTTAAATCCTGTTCCGCTTTTCGTAAGAGTAGGCCATTGTGTGCCGGTGGGAACAGATGACAGAATTGACAAAACCACATACACACGGGGACTGGATGTAAAAAAAGCACATAAGTGCTCATTCCATTATCCTCGATACAAAATAATAACATAACAACATACCCCCCCCCCCCCCCCCCCCCTACCCTCCGCCACACACACATACACACACACATCTAATATCATGTAATGTGAAAAGACGTTAAATTAAAGAAGAACACACACACACACACATGCACACACACACAGAACTGACTTGTTAGGGTTGTCCAGGGCTATAGCAGAGCTGCGTAACAGTTTGACCCGACCTCCCGGCGCCAGACCTAGGTCGACCTCTGACCCCGCCAGGTCTGGAGATGGGATTTCTGTCACCACCTGAAATCACGGCCAAGTTGACTGTCAGACCCGACCCAGCCATCCACACATACATCAGTCACACTCTCTGCCTGAAGTTGGAACGTGGCTACCTTAACCTCTCCCTTGCAATCTCTCCACTGGCTGCCTGTGCCACAAAGAGTAAACTATAAGATCAGTACCCTCAGTTACAAATGCCTCCACAAAACGGCACCTTTCTACTACACTCTGTGAATGTCTTCGCTTGTACACACTCCTTCTCGTTCCCTCCGCTCTGCTGCAGACACCTTGTCTTCTTCTTCTTCCTTTTTTGTCATGTTTCTCCCAGGGGAGGTTTGACATTGATGAGCCTTCTCCATCTCTCTCTGTTTTGAGCTTCCTCCTTATTTATGCCCCTTTCTCTAAGATCATCTGCAATACAGGCAGCCCAGAAACCTTGTGCTTACGGATATCGAAATTCAGCAAATCCACTGTTGGCCATTGCTCTTTCTCTATTTGTGGTCCATCGATCTGGAATGACCTCCCTCTCTCCCTTCGCCAAAAGCCATCTTATGACACTTTTAAATCCAGCCTCAAGACATATTTATTTCAAACCCAAGATTTTCCTCTCCTCTTTCATCTCATAGCTGTCCCTGCCTTCAACAGCCGATATCCTATCACCCTGCCAAAGTGTTTAACCTTTATGTGTGTGTGTGTGCACATTTGGACTTGTTAGAACTATAATTCTTTTTGGTTGCATGACTGTAAGAGTGAGTTGAGTGCAAGCACTTTGATTTCTTTGCAAGATATAGCGCTATATAAAATCCCTTTATTATTATTATATATTATTATTATTATTAGCCCCTTCGCTGCTATCTTATTTTGCTGTACCATGCTAAGAAAATTTGATAGGATTTTTTTTTTAAATCACACCTACAACTTTCATTTGCTTATAATTATTCAGGAAATATGGAAGAAAGCTACATAATAAGCACATATATTTATTTGCGAATGTGATTTTCTTCTTTGTGTATGTGTGTGTGTGTGTGTGTGTGTGTGTGAAAAATAAGGTTTAGTATTTCCCAACTGCAGAGCGTGTCATGCATGCTAAGATACTCGCACGTCCCTCTGGAGGGGGAAGGAAAAAAAAAAAGTTTTTTTAAAATCATTTTGTTGTGTCACATGCTTATCAAATCATGAACAGAAGGGATTTTTGCTACACTGGACAAAACAGAAAGAGTGTTGAATCAGAAGGAAGGTGGCAGGATGGTTAAGACGTTTGCCTGCCAACAAGTAAACCATGAGGTTCTGGGTTTGATTCCCAGCCTCACCCTTTCTTCCCAGTTTGACAAAAAATCGAACTGAATGTCAAAGTCCTTTGGATGAGACTATAAACCGAGGCCCCATGTGCGAACGCATGCAGAACATCTTGCGCACAAATTAAATCCTATTTCACTGTTCGAAAGAGTAGGCCATTGTGTGCCGGTGGGAACAGATGACAAAATTAAAAAAAACGCATACACACGCAAAAAAAAACAAAACCATCAACTGAGCGCTTTGATTTGTTGCTTTACAAGATTCAGCGCTATATAAATTCCATACATTATTATTATTATTATTATTATGATGAACAGTGTTCCATCAGCTGAGCATTGCAGACAGCATTTTTCATGACAAATCTGACGACCCGGGTTTGATTCCCGTTCAAGGGGATATTTTCCCCCTGGAGTTAACATCAGTGCAGACTCCACTCTCCCCAAAAGTCCTTAGGATGAGACTATAAACCGAGGCCCTGTGTGCGAACGCACGCAGAACATCTTGTGCACACGTTAAATCCTGTCCCCTGTTCGTAAGAGTAAGCCACTGTGTGCTGGTGGGAACAGATGACAAATTTACAAAACCGCATACAGTCGGGGACTGGATGTAAAAAAGCACATAAGTGCTTATTCCATTATCCTCGATATAAAAGAATTAAATAAATAGAATAAAATAAATAAACAAACTCCAGTCATTAACAGCGCAGTGAAGAGGTTAATGATGGGAAATAAAAAATTTTTTTTAAATGGCTGCATAAGTAAAATCTCACCATTGGTGAACCTCGGAGCTCTAGCCAAGTACCCACCCCCCCTCCCTCCCCCCCGCCAAAAAAAAAAATTAAAAGTCTGTCATTTTGTAGTAGGCAGGTATGATAAGCAAAACAAGATTTTTTTTTTCAAATCAAGCATTTGTTCCACAAAAACCCTCCACCCCCCAACACACACACATGCGCGACTTTCGATTTTTATAGCAATCAAATATTCTGAATGTGCATCACAGGGAGACAACTCACCCACAAATTGACGGTAGCAGTCTCTTCTACAGAAGCCAACTGGAATGAAAGACTTCCTTCAGTGTCTGTAAGAACAGATAAACACACACACACACACACACACACACACACACGCACACACACACAACACACAGAGGAAAAACAAAAACAACACACACGCACACACACACGCACCCACATGCACACACACACACGCACATGTGCATACACACACACACACACAAAGCAAATGCATTGCTTATTCAATGAACCATCTGGAAATAAAAATTTGACTTGACTTGACATGCACACACACAAACACACTCACACACATACAGCATTAAATTGAAGAAGAACACACACCATTCTGAGAAAGAAAGAAAGAAAGAAAGAAAGGAGGATAAAAATGAGAAAGGAAAAAGAAATACTGCCTGAAAACACACAAACATACTCCATCGCCATAATACACAAAAATGCACATGCACGCACAAGCTTTCATGAACACACATAATTATACACACACAGAGCGCATACATACATTCATGCATGAAAGTACACACACACTCACACGCACACAACTACACACACACACTACACACAGACACACACTACACACACACAAACTACACACAAACACTACACACAGACCACACACTACACACACACACACACACACACACATACACACACACACACACACACACACACACACACTTACCAGCCAGAGAGTTGTCATCATCATTTTTCCTGAAAAAGAACATCATCGAAACTTGTAAAACAAGAAAACAACAACAGAATTCCCATTTGTTTTTCATTTGTTCTTTCCTCTTTTTTTCCTTTATTTTTTTTGCTGCATCAATTTTTTGTTATGTATCTGTCCCACTGTTCCCACACCATTTATTCCAGTCTCATCAGCCCTGACCAGACCTAGGCTCAGTATGTCTGTCATATCCCAGACAGACGCTATGGCTTAGTGGTTAAGACTGTTTGACTTAATCTTGTGGTTCCATGAAGAAGAAGGAGGCAAAGAAGAAGAAGAAGAAGAAGAAGAAGAAGAAGAAAAAGAAGAAGAAAAAGAAGAAGTAGAAGAAGCAGAAGAAGAAGAAGAAGAAGAAGAAGCAGGAGGAGGAGGAGAAGAATGCGAAGAATGCGAAGAAGAAGGGGAAGAAAAAGAAGAAGAAGAAGAAGAAGTATGCAAAGAAGAATGCGAAGAAGAAGCAGAAGAAGAAGAAGAAGAAGAAGAAAAAGAAGTATGCAAAGAAGAAGAAAAAGATGAAGAAGAAGAAGAAGAAGAAGAAGAATGCAAAGAAGAAAAATGCAAAGAATGCAAGGAAGAAGAAGAAGAATGCAAAGAAGAATGCAAAGATTAAAAAGAATGCAATGAAGAAAAATGCAAAGAATGCAAGAAGAAGAAGAAGAAGAAGGAGAAGAAGAAGAAGAAGAAGAAGAAGAAGAAGAATGCAAAGAAAAAGAAGAAGAAGGGGAAGAAGAAGAAGAATGTTGAGAAGAAGAAGAATACAAAGAAGAAGAATGCAAAGAAGAAGAAGAATGCAAAGAAGGAGAAGAAGAAGAAGAGAAGGAGAAGGAGAAGGAGAAGAAGAAGAAGAAGGGGAAGAAAAAGAAGAAGCAGCCCAAGACGAATGCGAAGAAGAAGAAGGAGAAGAATGCGAAGGAGGAGGAGGAGGAGGAGGAGGAAAGAAGAAGAAGAAGAAGAAGAAGAAGAAGAAGAAGAAGAAGAAGAAGAAGAAGAAGGATAAGAAGAAGAAGAAAAAGAATGCTAAGAAGAAGAAGAAAAAGAATGAGAAGAAGAAGTATGCAAAGAAGAAGAATGCTAAGAAGAAGAAGTATGCAAAGAAGAATGCAAAGAAGAAGAATGCAAAGAAAAAGTAGAAGGAGAAGAAGGAGAATAAGAAGAAGAAGAAGAAGTATGCAAAGAAGAAGAATGCTAAGAAGAAAAGAAGAAGAATGCAAAGAAGAAGAAAAAGGAGAAGGGGAAGAAGAAGATGAAGAAGAAAGATAAAGAAGAAGAATGCAAAGAAGAAGAAGAGAAGAAGAGAATGCAAAGAAGAAGAAAAGAAGAAGAAGAAAGAAGGAGAGGAGGAGGAGAAGAACAAGAAGAAGAAGAATGAGAGGAGGAGGAGAAGAAGTTAAAAAGGAGAAGAAAAAGAAGGAGAAGAAACAGAAGAAGAAGAAAAAGAAGAATGTAAAGAAGAAGAAGAATGTTAAGAAGAAGAAGAAGAATGTGAAGAAGAAGAAGAAAAAAAGAGAAGAATGCAAAGAAGAAGAAGAAGGAGAAGAATGCGAAGAAGGAAGAATGTGAAGAAAAAGAAGAAGAAGAAGAAGAAGAAGAAGAAGAAGAAGAAGAAAAAGAATGCAAAGAAGAAGAAGAGAAAGGAGGAGGAGGAGAAGGATAAGAAGAAGAAGAAAAGAAGGATAAAGAAGAAGAAGTAATGCAAAGAAGAATGCAACGAAGATGAATGCAAAGAAGAAGAAGAAGGTGATGATAAAGGAGGAGGAGAACAAGGAGAAGATGGAGAATGAGAAGAAGAAACAAAAAGAAAATAGGAGAAGAGGGAAAAGAAACAAAAGAAGAAAAAAAGAAAGAAAAAGAACAACATGTAGACAGAGCATCATCAACATCATTAGCCATTACACCCAGTGGTGTGTAGGGCAGCAACAAAGTGCTTCCACTCCTGCCTATTCTGGGCCAACCTAGTCACTGATCCCCAAGAGTGCTGCATGGCCTTCATCTCACTTTCTACAGTTCTTCTCCACGTTGCTTTTGGTCTTCCTTTCTTTCTCCTTCCTTCTGGGGTCCAGTGCAATGCTGTTCTTGTGATTGACTGTGGGTCTCTTCGGAGGATGTGCCCAATCCACTTCCACCGTCGTCTGGTGATGATGGTTCCCATGTCTTCTTGCCTGCATCTCTGTAGTAGGTCTTCATTGGAGATCTTCTCTGGCCAAAAGATCCGGAGAATTCTTCGCAGGCATATGGTGTGGAAGGATCGAAGTTTGGTAAGATCCACTTCTGTCATACTCCAGCACTCAGAACTGTACAGGAGCGTAGACACAGCACAGCTCTGGTATAGCTTCAGCTTGGTGTTGGTGCTGTACTGAGTTGATCTCCAGATATTGTTCATCTCCCTAAACACATTCCTGGCCTTGCCCAGTCTTTATTTATCTATTTATTTATTTATTTATTTATACCACTTTAAGTCATGAGATTTCTCTGCGAGAAATTCAGGCTGCTCTCCCCGGGGAGAGCACGTCGCCACAAGAGCAGCGCCACCCTTTTTTTTTTTTTTTTTTTTTTTTGGTCTGCAACTGTATTTCTTTCCCTATCAGAGTGGCTTTTTTCTAAGAATTTTGCCAGGGACAACTCTTGTAGCCGTGGGTTCTTTTTCGTGCGCTGCATAATTTTCTGTAACACACGGGACCTCGGTTTATCGTCTCATCCGAAAGACTAGCGCCCAGACCACCACTCATGGTCTAATGGATGGGGGAAAAGTTTCGGGCCCAGACGGGGTACGAACCCGGACTTTTCGCTTTCTAGACAGGCGCGTTACCTCTAGACCACCGATCCACATCTGTTGTGGATGTCTTCTTTTGTGCCGCCCTCTGGTTTGATGATGCTGCCAAGGTATGTGAACTTGTCTGTCTGGCGCAGGTCAGTTCCATTCACTTTCACAGGGGCTGGTGTGTTCACATTGAGCGACAGAGCAGACGACCAAAAAAGAAGGAACAAAAATGAGCACTAGTGTTAGTGTTAGTGTTAGTGTGTGTGTGCGTGCGTGCGTGCAGGTGTGTGCATGTATGTGCGTGTATGAGTGTATGCGTGCATGCACACATGCGTACATATATATGAGCGTGTACATTTGTGCTTGTGTGTGTGTGTGTGTGCATGCACATGCTTGCGTGCACAATGCATACATATATATGAGCGTGTGCATTTGTGCTTGTGTGTGTGTGTGCATGCACACGTTTGCGTGCGCAATGCATGTGTATGGTGACTGCGTCGTTAAAGTTTCACCCTATAAAGTTCACCCACTTATGCCAACGACCTTGACCTTACCTGACGATGATGGGGTGAACAGCGGTGATGGCGGTGACAGGACTGTGGTGATTCTCTTTGTCCAGTACCCCAGCTAAAAACAGACGGAATAAAAAATTTTTGTTTAAATGAACCGTCTCTGTCACTGCATGAATTACTTTTGCCCATTCTTCTTCATCATCGAATGCTCAGACAGCAACTGTTGTCTGTCCTATGAGCGAAAATGCGTCACGCTGCCGTTCAGCGCCTGACAAGTCAGGCCCAGCGCGTCTGACTTTAGTACGGGAGAGAATCTTTATCTTTTAAACCTTTCTGGAAAAAAAGTGCAGGAGAATGAACCCAGAAGGCAGAAAATAGACAAGAAGGAGGTGACAGGAAGAAAAGGAACACGGCAGAAACAAAGAGCAGGATAGAAAAGAGGAAATTTCCAGCACAGAAACTTTTTAGAAACAAAGAGAGGGATAGAAAAAGAGGGAATTTCCAGCACAGAAACTTTCCAGAAACAAAGAGAGGGATAGGAAAAGAGGGAATTTCCAGCACAGAAAATTCCCAGAAACAAAGAGAGGGATAGAAAAGAGGGAATTCCTAGCCCAGAATTTCCAGAAGGTGGGGAGGAGATGCTATTTATACTGACAGGCTCCTAGAACCACCACAGGGGGATTGCCACGGTACACAAAACTGTACAACAGTAAATTAAAGGTAAAGGAGTCCCATAACCTATGTGGTTGTAGAGGAGAGAGGCATCAGAGACCTCAGCTTCTCCTGGGGCCAGCATATTGAGGGCGGCGCCCATCTCCTCTCCCTCGCTGCTTTTACCTTCCCTGACCCTAAAGAGGGCAGGTATCCATTTCCAGCTGGGTGAACTGGGGGACTGTACTGAAGCCAAGGCGCGCAAACGGTCACACATCCAAGTGGTAAAGGCGCTCGATGCTGCTTAACCTTAGCTGGGGGAAAAGCAAGTGCTCATTTATTCATTTATTTCCTTTCATTTCATTTATACCACTTTAAGTCACACAGATTTCTCTGTGTGAAATTCAGGCTGCTCTCCCCGGGGAGAGCACGTCGCCACAAGAGCAGCGCCACCCATTTTTTTTTCTTTTTTCCTGTCTGCAACAGTATTTGTTTCCCTATCAGAGTGGCTTTTTTCTACATAATTTTGCCAGGGACATCTCTCTTGTTGCCGTGGGTTCTTTTACGTGCGCTAAATAATTATGTGCAACACACGGGACCTCGGTTTATCGTCTCATCCAAAAGACTAGCGCCCAGACCACCACTCATGATCTAATGGATGGGGAAAAAGTTTCGGGTCCAAACGGGATACGAACCACCGCACACTTCCGACAGGCGCGTTACCTCTAGACCACCGATCCACCTAAGCTATCCCGTTCCCACAACATTACACACAGCAATGCAATAATGTAGGCGGACGGGATAGCCTAGTGGTTAGAACATTGCGCTCGCAATCTGACGACCCGGGTTTGATTCCCGCTCAAGGGGATATTTTCCTCTGGAGTTAACATCAGTGCAGATTCCACTCTCCCCAAAAGTTTATCGGATGAGACTATAAACCGAGGCCCCGTGTGCGAATGCACGCAGGACATTTTGTGCTTAAAATCCTGTTCCACTTTTTGTAAGAGTAGGCCATTGTGTGCCGGTGGGAACGGATGACAAAATTTACAAAAAACGCATACAGAAGGGGACTGGATGTAAAAAAAAAAGCACATAAGTGCTTATTCCATTATCTTCTTCCTTTTTTGTCATGTTTCTCCCAGGGAAGTTTGACATTGATGAGCCTTCGTCATCTCTTTCTGTTTTGAGCTTCCTCCTTATTTATGCCCCCTTTCTCTTTAAGATCATCTGCAATACAGGCAGTCCAGATTTTTGCTAGGTCTTCCCTTTGGGGTCCCTTTCCATCCACTACGAAAAGTTCATATGATGTGGTGGTGGTCTGCTTTCCGTTGAACGTGTCCCAAACCAGCGCAGTCTATTGGTACTGCTTATTCCATTACCCTCGATATAAAAGAAATAATAATGATAGACAGTATGACGCGACATGTTACCGGTGTTGTAGGTGGGGAAGCGTGTGGTGATTTCCTGGTCCTCCACAAAGACGGAGCGATGCAGGGAGGCCGGCTCTCTCAAGTCCCACACCATCACACTGCCGTCGCGCTGTCGCACACACATGCACGTAGGCGTGAAAACATGCAGGCAGACAGACATACGATTATGCACTTTGATTTGTTGCTTTACAAGATTCAGCGCTATATAAATTCCATACATTATCATTATTATTATTGGTTGGCCCAGGCCAAAAGCTGTGTCAGTTATTATTGATGTCAGCTAATTGCCAAGGCCTACATTAAAACGTTGTTATGTTGTAAAATGTTGTGTTGAGATTGCCTTCAGCCATGACAAGCTCTTAACATAACAACCCGCACTCTCCTTTGTTAAAGGAGAAAAAAAATCCTCTGAAGTCAGAGTATGGCTGCCTATATGGCGAGGTACTTGAAAAAGAGTCATACACGCAAACTTCTCATCCAGTGTGTGCTTCCTATCTCACAGAGATTCCCAGGTGGGATGAGTGAGTCAGAGTGCATGTTCTGGGTGACCCCCAGGGTGTAAAGCTGGGGAACGCACAACAACAACATTATTATTATTATTATGCACATATGCAGGCATGCACACACACACGGGGACTAGATGCAAAAAAGCACATAAGTACTCATTCCATTATCCTCAATATAAAAGAATAAACACACACACACACACACAGAGTAGATCTCTCTCTTTCTCTCCCCCCCCTCTCTCTCTCTCCTATCCAGTCTCCTATTTAAGGGTCATCTGGTATCACTTAAAGTAGAAAGACATTAAAATTGAAGACTTACTTATGCACATTCACAAATACATGCACATATCTATGCATTTTCTTATATTCACACGCTTGACAAAAATTTACAAAACCGCATACACACGAGGACTGGATGTAAAAAAGCACACGAGTGCTTATTCCATTATCCTCGATATAAAAGAATAAATAAATAAATAAAAACACACCCATACATGCACACTAACACACACATACATACAGACACAACTAAACACACACACATTCTCTTAAACACATATATATGCATGCACTTGAGCACAAACACATATATGAATGTGCACACACACACACATTCCCCCCCACCCCCCTCCCCAACCATTTAGGGCAGTCACATTCCACCTTCAGGGATGATGTCTAAACTTGACACCTGTGTGCATACTGGTGGTGTTTTTTTCCTGTCATCCGTTCCCACTGGCACACAATGGCCTACTCTTCCAAAAGGCGGAACAGGTTTTTAATTTGTGTGCAAGACGTTCTGCGGGTACTCGCACAAGAGGCCTTGATTTATAGTCTAACCCGAAGGACTTTTGACATTCAGTTTGAATTTTTTCCCCGTCAAACTGAGAAGAAAGGGCAAGGCTGGGAATCGAACCCAGAACCTCCCGGTTTACTTGTTAGGCAGGCGAACGTCTTAACCATCCTGCCACCTTCCTTCTTGCTCATTATAACTGAAACTAAACCAAAAAATCTACAGGAGACAGACAGAGACAGACAGACAGGTAGACAGGCTGGCAAACAGACAGACAGCCAGCCAGCCAGACATCCACACAGACAGACAGACACACCGACCGACCAACAGGCAGACAGAGACATGAAGGCAGGCAGGCAGACCGACTGAGTGACTGACAGGCAGACAGACAGACCGAACCGAGGCCCCGTGTGCGAACGCACGCAGAACATCTTGCGCACATGTTAAATCCTGTTCCGCTTTTCGTAAGAGTAGGCCATTATGTGCCGGTGGGAACATGACAGAATTCAGAAATCCGCATACACACAGGAACAGGATGTTTAAAAAAGAAAGCACATAAATGCTTATTCCATTATCCTCGATATAATAAAATAATAATAATGTATGGAATTTATATATATATATATATAAAAGAATAAAGTAACAATAAGTAAAATAAATACAAAACTAACAGGACAGGCACAGAGAGTCGGACAGACAGGTATCTCACTCACCATGCCGGCAATGACCAGCGCCGCACGACTAGGGCTGAAGCACGCACAGGTGGGCTGGCTCAGACAGGTGAGAATCCTGAAACAGGAAAGCATGTTCCTTCTTGTCGGGCATTCCAAAGCTTAACTCACCGGCACTGTATCATAGCCATTCATACGACACTTAAAAGGGTAGCGGTGTTCCTATAACCTATGAGGTCGTAGGGGAGCGAGGCGTCAGAGACCTCAGCTTCTCAAGGGGCCAGCATATTGAGGGCGGCACCCATCTCCTCTCCCTCGCTGCTTTACCTTCCCTGACCCTAAAGAGGGTCAGGTACCCATTTACAGCTGGGTGAACTGGGGGACTGTAGTGAAGCCAAGGTGTGCAAATAGTCAACTTTCCAAGTGGTAACCTACGCTCAATGCTGCAACACTTACTACACCTTCGTAGCTATTAATATGATTCACAATTTTTTTTAAAAACACTTAATCATGCTCAATCCAAGGGAAGTTACTCGTGCTGCTAGCTGAATTAGTCTCCTTTCAAATGAGTTCCTTCCCTTTAACTGTCAGTTGTTCTGAATGTATGCTTTTGAACTTTTTCTTACATCACCGTGAGTTGATGATTTTTCATGACAAAAATGATGACAAAGAAGGGGCAGCACATACTGAAAGAGGCAGTACTGGCAGATTTTGCTGCAAATTGATTCCTGAGCCTTAGGAAACATCAATGTGTGTGAAATTCATGAGATTTTTTGTGGGTTAGCTGATGGATTGTTGTACCTTGTTGAGGTATGTCTCTGTGTGACTGTCAAAAGTTCTTTTTGTTTTTTTAGCATTCACTGACTTGCTTTAAGGCAAAACACACACGAAAAATTGGGAGGCCTGTGGATAATTTTTGTTGTTGTAAATCCAAAAAGTACTTTAAACAAACTGTATTTTGGCATATGATATGTTTGGTTTTATCAAGCTGACAGTGATATACAAATTTTTCAAAATATGGCCAAAAAAGCGCATCACAATTTCGTCGAGATGTGGGATAGGCTGCAACTCTATTGAGTTAACACCTTGATAGTCATCCACAATACGTGTTCCGACTCGCTCATCCCACCTGGGAATTACTGTGAGATTGGAAAAGTACATACTGGGTGAGAAGTTTTTGCGTGTATGACTGTTTTCAGGTACCTCAGCACATATGTAGGCAGCCATACTCTGTCTTCACATGATTTTGTTTTCCTTTTTGAAGGAAAGTGGAGGTTGTTATGTTAAGAGCTTGTCATGGCTGAAGGCATTCTCCACGCAGAATTTTACAACATAACAACATTTTAGTGCAGGCCTTGGCAATTAGCTGATACCAATAACTTTTTTTTATATTCATTCCTCGGTTAGAGCTTTGAGGTTCACCAATGATGAGATTTTGCCCACCCTCCTTCGCCGCCTCCCGACCCGTTGCCCCCCCCCCCCCCCCCCCCCCCCCCCCCCCCCCCCCCCCCCCCCCCCCCCCCCACCATGAAGGTAGCCGCATTCTGAGTTCGGGGATGTATGCTGGGTATTTTCGAGTTTCCGTTACCCACCAAACACTGACATGAACTATGGGATCCTTCAACGTGCATATCTGGCCTTCTGCATGTGTTTGATACATGCAGGAAATTAAGGCACTGGCAAGGTGACAAAAAAAAAAAGGACATACTTTTGCGGTGATGTGATCTCTTTCACGTTCCATACACAGATGATTCCATAGACGTTCATGACACTGTCTGCTGCATTCTGTTCACAAAGTGGGGAAAAAAACCAAGCATATAGAGAGTTCATACAAAAATTACATCATTCACAAAATTATTGCAGACTTACCAAGCTGCCTTGGTGCAGTGGTTAGCGCCTTGGGTTACGGACTGGAAGGTCGCAGGTTCGAATCCCATAAGAGTCATAGGGATTTTTCGGACTCTGGCCGGCTCCTACCCAGAGTGAGTGTGCTGTGGGCTCAGTGGGAAGACTGGGACCACACAGTCGAGCTTCATCCACTTAACGGATGTGAGTTTGAGAGTGTTGCTCAAATTACCTAAACAACACTGCAGGAGTCTGTATCTCTCAGGCCTGGTTGACATTATGCTATTATGAAAGGAAGCGCATACCCCTGTCACATAGTCTCAAAGCAGATGCACTTCCATAGCAACATCATTACATCATCCTCATCATCACTGATCATCATGCAATAAAATAAAAATTGCTGATTCTGTGGTTCACAGAAGATGTGGCAGCAAAACAAAACAAAAAATGGGTTAGTCTTTAAATAAATCTGTGTGTGTGTGTGTGTGTGTGTATGCATTTGTGTGTCCATGTATACACACATAAAAGATAAAGGTGTCCCCATAACCTATGTGGTTGTTGGGGAGCGAGGCATCAGAGACCTCAACTTCTCTAGGGGCCAGCATACTGAGGGCGGCGCCCATCTCCTCTCCCTCGCTGCTTTACCTTCCCTGACCCTAAAGAGGGCAGGTACCCATTTACAGCTGGGTGAACTGGGGGGACTGTACTGAAGCCAAGGCACGCAAACGATCACCCATCCAACTGGTAACCACGCTCGATGTTGCTTAACCTTGGCTGGGGAAAAGTGAGTGCTCCGACCACTGAGCTATCCTGTCCCCAAGAGAGGGATAGAAAAGAGGAAATTCTTAGCACAGAATTACCAGAAGGTGGGGGCGCTGTTTATACTGACAGAATGCTGGCATCTCCATGGGGAAAACAAGCAAATAAATATATGAATGAATAAATAAATAAAAATTAATAAATAGATAGGAAGGAAGGTGGCAGGATGGTTAAGATGTTTGCCTGCCAACAAGTAAACCGTGAGGTTCTGGGTTTGATTCCCAGCCTCGCCCTTTCTTCCCTGTTTGACCAAAAAAAATCAAACTCAATGTCAAACTCCTTCAGATGAGACTATAAGCCGAGGCCCCGTGTGTGAACACATGCAGAACATCTTGCGCACACGTTAAATCCTGTTCTGCTGTTCGAAAGAGTAGGCCATTGTGTGCCGGTGGGAAAAGATGACAAAAAAAACAACCACCATACACATGCATTAAAAAAAAATCTGAGCGCTTTGATTTGTTGCTTTACAAGATTCAGCGCTATATACGTTCCATACATTATTATTATTATTATAGATACACAAATAAATAAATAAATAAATACCTCCAGGGGTTTGCTATGCAAGGTAAGAAAGACGTTGGGCTGCATGGGGCAGAAAGACACCTGTTGTACCTGTCGACCTGCAAAAAGCATCGTCCATAAAAAAATGTCTCCCCGCAGACTGAATATGGCTGTAGGAGGATGGGATGTATGTTCTTTCGAGCCAGAAGGCCCATAGAGCCGGAGCTTATCCCGGTTTCTGTAGCGTAAGCGAACTGATGGTTTTTCACCACCCCTGTGACAGGACGCTAGTCTGTCGCCAGATACTTCCCCAGCAGAGCTGGTACCCACTTGTTGTACACCTGGGTGGAGTGAGGAAAATAGGAGTAAAGTGTCTTTCCCAAGGACACAACACCGAGCCGAGCGGGGATCGAACCCGCGACCTCTGGATCACGAGTTGACCGCCTAAACCACTCGACCACGGTGCCTCCGGATGTGATGTGATAACCCCGTATTCCTGATCTGCTGACCCCGGTTTGAATCTCGTTCAAGAAGATTTTTCCTCTAGAGTTAACATCAGTGCCGACTCCACTCTCCCCCCCAAAAGTCCTTCAGATGAGACTATAAACCGAGGTCTCGTGCGCGAACGCACGTAGAACATCTTGCGCACGTGTTAAAAACCCGTTCCGCTTTTCGGAAGAGTAGGCCACTGTGTGCCGGTGGGGACGGATGATAAAATGTACAAAACTGCATACACACGGGGACTGGATGGGGAAAAACAAGCACATGAGCGCTTATTCTATTATCCTCGAAATAAAAGAATGAATAAATCGTGGGATTTGTGCACACACACACACACAAAACTGACCAATGGTGAACCTTTACCTGAGGAATGAAAGAACAAGTGCAAAGCATTATAGAAAGTCTCATGTTTCAGCTCCCGAAGATGGATTACAGCTACCTAAATGACAGAATTGTTCACAAAAATCTTGTTAATATGTGTATGTGTGTGTGTGTGTTGTGTGTGCATGTGTGCTTGCGTTCGTGTGTGTGTGTGTGTGTGTGTGCGTGTGTATATATGTGTGTGAATATGTGTGTGCGTATGTGTGTGTTTGTTTTTTTATTTTATTTTATTCTTTTATATCAAGGATAATGGAATAAGCACTTGTGTGCTTTTTTTACATCCAGCCCCCATGTGTATGCAGTTTTGTAAATTTTGTCATCTGTTCCCGCTGGCACACAATGGCCTACTCTCACGAAAAGCGGAACAGGATTTAACATGTGCGCAAGATGTTCTGTGCATGTTCGCACACGAGGCCTCGGTTTATAGTCTCATCCGAAGGACTTTTGGGGAGAGTGGAGTCTGCACTGATGTTAACTCCAGGGGAGATTATCCCCTTGAATGGGAATCGAACCCGGGTCGTCAGATTGCGAGCGCAATGTTCTAACCGCTAGGCTATCCCGTTTGTGTGTGTGCATGCATGTGTGTGCGTGTTTGTAGCGTGCATGTTTTAATTTGGACCTGAAACTGTCTTGGAAGTTTTAAACAGACAGTCAACAAGGCAGGTGGCAGGATGGTTAAGACGTTCACCTGCTAACAAGTAAACTGTGAGATTCTGGGTTCAATTCCCAGCCTCAGCCTTTCTTCCCAATTTGATGAAAAAAATCGAAACACACACACACACATACACACGTATGTGGGGGATGGGTTAGCCTAGTGGTCAGAACATTGCGCTCGCAATCTGACAACCCAGGTTCGATTCCCATTCAAGGGGATATTTTCCCCTGGAGTTAACATCAGTGCCGACTCCACTCTCCCCAAAAGTCCTTCGGATGAGACTATAAACTGAGGCCCCATGTGCAAACGCACGCAGAACATCTTGCGCACACGTTAAATCCTGTTCCGCTTTTCGTAAGAATAGGCCATTGTGTGCTGGTGGGAACGGATGACAAAATTTACAAAACTGCATACACATGGGGACTGGATGTAAAAAAGCACATAAGTGCTTATTCCGCTATCCTTGATATAAAAGAATACATAAAAATAAATAAGACAATAAATAAAAACATACATACACACACACATGCTTACACGCACATGCTCACTCACATACTCTCTCTCTCACACGCGTGCACACATACACACATTCTTTCTCTCTCTGTCTCACACACACACACACACCATGCTCACACACACACATACACTCGCACACACATACATTCTCTCTCTCTCTCTCTCTCCTCTCCTCCTCCACCACACACACTTTGAGTGAATACATGTAAAATCGAAGCAACACCCCCCCCCCCCCCCCCCCCCCCCCCCCCCCCCCCCCAACCACACACACAACCACCACCGCCAAAAACTCGCCTGCCAGGTAAGGGGGACAACCCAGCTGGGAGAATCCCTCGCTGATGCTGATGGTGGAGTTTCTCTCCCTTGTCTGCCCTCCTCCCTCCTCGCTTTTCTCCTCTTCCATCAGAACAACCATTGCCTGTTGAACACACAAGTTTTCATGCGCATGACAACATTTTACAAAACTGCATACACACAGGGACTGGATGTAAAAAAAAAAAAGCACAGAAGTGTTAATTCAATCATTTATCCTCGAAATAAAATATATATTTTTAAAAAAGGCTGAAGGAAAAGTGTGTGATTGGAGGAGTGGGGGGGGGGGAGTAAGGAATGTGTGAAGGGGAGTGGGGGGAGGAGTATGTGTGGTGGTGGTGGGGGGG
The DNA here is from genome assembly GCA_028751875.1 of Rapana venosa. NCBI lineage: Eukaryota > Metazoa > Mollusca > Gastropoda > Neogastropoda > Muricidae > Rapana > Rapana venosa. The sequence continues at coordinate 29,744,670 of CM054162.1, forward strand.
GGGGAGTGTGTGTGTGTGTGTGGGGGGAGTGTGTGCATAGGGGATGGTGGGGTATATGTTTATTATGTGTGTGTGAGAGAGAGAGCGAGAGCGAGAGAGAAGAAGACAAACAGAGAGAGAGAGACAGACAGACAGAGAGTATGTGTGTGTGTGTGCACAGGGGATGGCAGGGTATATGTTTTATTATGTGTGTGTATGTGTGAAAGAGAGAGAGAGAGACAAACAGAGAGAGAGACAGACAGACAGAGAGTATGTGTGTGTTGTGTGAAGAGAGGGAGCAACGAGATGGAGAGACAGAGTATATGTGTGTTTTGTGTGTGTGTGATGTAAGAGAGAGTCAGACAAACGAGAGAGAGTCAGACAGAGAGAGAGACAGACAGATGGACAGACAGAGTATGAGTGTGTGTGTGTGTGGGGGAGAGTGTGTGCATAGGGGATGGGGGGTATATGTTTATTACTGTGTGTGTGTGTGTGTGAAAGAGAGAGAGCGAGACATAGAGAGAGACAGACAGAGAGGACAGACAGAGAGAGTATGTGTGTGTGTGTGGGGGGGGGGGGGGGGTTGTGCATAGGGGATGGGGGGTATATGTTTTATTATGTGTGGTGTGTGTGGAAAGAGAAAGAGAGAGAGACATACAGACAGAGAGAGACAGAGAGAGACAGTATGTGTGTGTGCGTGAATGTGTGTGTGTGTGTTTGAGTGTGCATATGCATGTGTCTCTGTGTGAAAAACAAAAACAACAAAAAGAAAGAGAGAAGGAAAGAAAGAAACCCCCCAAAAAACAAACAAACAAAACAAATAAGGGGGAACTAACCTGAGCGGCTTTTTCCAGAAACTTGCTGGCTCGGGCCAGAGACTCGGGGTTGTTGAGAGTTGTCTTCTCCTCTTCGCTGCCTTTGACGTGATACATCACTGAGCACACACCCCCAAACATACACACACATAGAAACACACAACAGAAAACACACACACACACAAAAACTCATAGAACACACACACACCAGAAAAAACATTAGAAAACACACCACACACACATAACACACCACACATAGAAACACACACACACCCAAAACATACACACACATAGAAACACACACACACAAAAACACACACATAGAACACACACACACAAACACACACATAGAAAACACACACAAACGCACAACACACACACTTTGAATAAAAACAAAATAAACAGGAGGGAAAGGAATAAGGAGAGGGAGGGAGCAAAAATGCGCAACAACAACAACAGTAACCCCCCCTCCTCCAAATACAATAATTAACACCCTTCTGCATGAAAGAATGGGATAGCCTGGTTGGTTGTTGGTTAGAAGCACATTGCGCTCATGATCTGCTGACCCTGGTTCAAATCCCGCTCAAGCGGATGTTTTTCTCCTGGAGTTAACATCAGTGCCGACTCCACTCTCCCTAAAAAATCCTTCAAATAAGACTATAAACCCAAGTCCCATGTATGAACACACGCAGAGAACATCTTTCACACACGTTAAAACCTGTTCCGCTTTTATGAAAGAGTAGGCCATTATGTTCCGGTAGTGGGAACGGATGTCAACATTTACAAATCTGCAAATATACACAGCGGGGACTGGATGTAAAAACAAAAACACATGAGACCGTATTCCATTATCCTCGAAATAAAATAAAATATGACAACTGCACACAAAAATCGTGGATAAGAGTCAAAATTCAGAAAAATGAGATTGAAGTGTCATCTAAAAAGAAGAGATCATTCTGAACAAGACACAAAAAAACCAACAGATTAATTATCTGTATTACTTTTTTTAGATACACACGTTGGACTCTCCAGGTGATCAGTGACCGTGGCTT
>CM054162.1:29754015-29764015 GCA_028751875.1 Rapana venosa
ACAGATAGATACAGACAGAGAGAGAGAGAGAGGGAGGGAGAGAGAGAGAGACACAGAGACAGAGAGAGACACACAGAAACAGAGAGAGAGACACACACAGAAAGACAGACAGACAGAGACAAAGGAAGGAAGGAAGACAGAGAGAGACACACAGAGAGCGAGACAGAGAGAGACAGACAGACAGCGAGAGAGACAGACAGAAAGACAGAGAGAGAGAGAGAGAGAGAGGAAGGGAGGAAGGAAGGAAGAGAGAGAGAGAGAGAGAGCAAGAGAGAGAACTCTGACCTCTGAAAATACTTGGTGCTGGAGAGAGAGTTCTTCAGTCGGAAAGTTGGCGGCAAAACAGGTTTTTAAAAAAAATCATTAAAAAAAAAAAGAATAGACAGAAAATTTAAAAAACTGACAACAGCTTACGGAATCGGACCAGTTGCTGCGTTGAGACTGGGAGGTCAGTCTGGCATTCTCTTCGTCCAACGCTCGCAGTACCTCCTCCATCTCCCCCTCCTGTTTGAGATAGAGAATAGAAAACACACACACACCCATGTTCTCCCTATAATGATTGTCTTTGCGTTTGTTAGGGTGCGTGTGGGGTGGGGGGATGGGGGGAAGGGGGTGTGTGTATCAGGTTGGGTGTGTGTTGTGTTTTGGTGTGGTGTTTGTGTGTGTGTGTTGTTGTGGTGTGGTGTGTGTGTGTGAGTGTTTGTGTGTGTGAAATACACCCATATTCTTCCTATAACGCTTGTACATACATTTGTTACTGTTTTTGTGGTGTGTGTGCATGTGTGTGGGCTCATATGTGTGTATGTGCATGTGTGCAATTTTTTTTTAAATCAAAAATTACTCCTTCATTCATTTATTGAATCATTCAGTCTTCCTATTTAATTCAATCGTTCATTCATTTAATCCATCCATCTATATCATTCAAACTGTGAAGAATAAGAAGAAAACCACCCACAAAAAACAGTATCCTACTCTGTCTATAAACAGTAGCCACTACTGCAACTACCAAGAAAAGAACAGAAAAAAAACCAAAATGAATAAAACCACAACTACTTCTACCTGCACATCCTAAACTTGAAAATATTTGTTTCCATATTTTTAGAAGTTATACACAAGAAATCCTTTGACTAGTAATAAAAGATAGGAACAAAGAAACAAATAGGTTATCAGGCATAAAACATATAATAATCACCACAAATGTAATTATTACAAACATACTCAATATGAACAAAATTATTTCAAACATACTTACTATGAACATAATCTTTACAAACATACTCATTATGAACAAATTATTACAAACATAATCCAGACTGTTCATTATTCTGTGAGGCATCATGATCATGTCCAGGCAATATTGTTTTAACATTTTTGAGTTAAATGAAAAAACAAAACAAACTTAAATGCAAGTCACTTGTACTGTAATAAACATTCTTCCTATTAATGATTTTGGAACATACAAGTACATGATGAATATATGCATGCTTGCATCCATGCACACACACACACATGCACACACAAATGTGCACACACACGCACACACAGACGCGTACCCATAACATCAGCTATCAAGTATGTACCCACTCTCACACAAAGACATATATATAATCATCAACTATTCATTTTCACACACACACATGCAGTCACACACACACAGTCACACATGTACACACACACACACACACATACACAGGGTCACACACACACACACACACACACACGAGTCACACATGTACACACACACACACACAAACGCACACGCGAATCACACACACACAATCAATCCAATTCCAAGTTATTTGTGCAGCAATTAAGAACAACCATCACACCAAACAAGTTGTTGTTGTTGTGTGTTCCCCAGCTTAACACTCTAGGGGTCACCCAGAATGTGCATCACTCTGACTCACTCATCATCCCACCTGGGAATCACTGTGAGATTGAAATTGCACACTGAATGAGAAAGTTTGCGCGTATGACTGTTTTTTAAGTAACCTCGCCATACAGACAGCCATACTCCGTCTTCAGAGGATTTTGTTCTCCTTTAACAAAGGAGAGTGCAGGTTAAACAGCAAACAGTTAAAACCACACTGCCCCTCAACAATGCCCATCCCCCACAAACCACCTTCGCACCATAAGTATGATTAATTAAATATTTGGTTTTCCTTCAAGAAAAAAAAATGAGATTCATAGTTTCACAACACAATACAATCATGATAACAGCAACAACAAGCTTGGAGCTTAGGTTAATAATAATAATAATAATGATAATGATGATGATAATAATAATAATTATGATAACGATAATAATCAATGGAATCTACATAGCGCCTTATCTTGTAAAAAAACCAAATCAAAGCCCTTACATTCACCCTATTCTTACACAAGCAAACAAGAACAATTACTAGTTTAACAAATTCAACAAACGTGACACTGTTAAAAAAAAAAAAAATTTCACGGGAAAAATTCAAGCCTTATTTCACCACCCAAATTTAGAACACACAAAAAAACGATAGAAAAGAAGACATTTCTAACTCACGATTTGTCAGATACGAATAAACATTCTAACACAAATTTCCACAAATTGAAGAAAATTCTAGTTAACAAAAAAAAGTGAAATGTTCAGCAAGCATCCCTGTTATGAGCTTTCTGAACAGAAGACAAAGCCAATAATAAAATGATATTACCAAGAATGACAAAAAAAGAAGGAAAAAGATAGTGACATGAAAAAAGAAATCTACAAGTTATTAGAAGGGATACTAACAAAGTGTGAAGACACACAACCCAACACATAGTCCTATGAGCTCAAAATGGCCTACTCTACCAAAAAGGCGGAACAGGTCTTTAACATTTGCGCAAGACGTTCTGCATGCATTCACACACTGGGGCCATGGTTCACAGTCTCATTCGAAGGACTTTTAACATTCAGTTTAACTTTTTTTTTACTTTGGGAAGAAAGGGCAAGGACTGGGAATCGAACCCAGAACCTCACGGTTTACTTGTTTGGCAGGTGAAACATCTTAACCGTCGTGCCATCTTTTCACGCAGAGAAATCTGCCGTGACTTGAAGTGGTATAGATTTTGTTTTAAAAAAAAATCAATAAAAATCTTCCTTCTTGGATTCCTTCTAAAACTCATAGAAACCAGACCACAGCTCTCAGTTTCCCCCACTCTCTATGCTGCTATTCATTCCATTCCATCCCAGCCCAGCTGGTGCTGATTACAGCAGGAACTGACCACACTTGGACTTGGTAAAAGGAAGGGGCACACCTAAATTTAGCACTCTTGACTGAGTGACTTTAGAGTTGTGCACTGTGAGATGCTTTAGGGTGAGGCCTGGGAATCGAACCCAGAACCTCATGGTTTACTTGTTTGGAAGGTGGACGTCTTAACCATCCTGCCACCTTCTTTCTTGGATTCCTTCTAAAAGACACAGAAACCAGATAAGATGCTTAAAGGGCGAGGGCTGGGAATCGAACCCAGAACCTCATGGTTTACTTGTTTGGAAGGTGAACATCTTAACCATCCTGCTACCTTCCTTCTTGAATTCCTTCTAAAAGACACAGAAACCAGATAAGATGCTTAAAGGGCGAGGGCTGGGAATCGAACCCAGAACCTCATGGTTTACTTGTTTGGAAGGTGAATGTCTTAACCATCCTGCCACCTTCTTTCTTGGATTCCTTCTAAACCATGGAGAAAACAGCTGCTTTCCTCATCATGTGTATGGTATTCTTCTTCTTCTTCTTCATGTGCCAGGTCTGTTGCAGACATCGGCGATCATGGCCTTCCATTCCTCTCTGTTGTCAGTTCTCCTGATGAGTTCACTGTTGGGGGATTCTTTCCTCGTTGCGTAGCTATTCAGACTGTCTGTGTATTTTGTGCGTTGTCTTCCTCTGTCTTTGGTACCACAAATCTTTCCACACAATATTTGCTTTTCTATTCCATCAGCTCTGTTTATGTGCCCGAAAAATTGTAGTTGTCTTTTTCTGATGGTTTTGAGTAGGGATCTTTTGTACCCGGCCATTTCCATTACTTCTTCGTTTGACTTCTTTTCAGTCCATGATATTCTCATAATTCTTCTGATATACCACATTTCTGCTGCTTCAAGTCTTCTTTCGAGGTCTTTTGTCAGCGTCCAGCATTCACATCCGTACAGAAGGATGGACCATATGTAGGCTTTCAGAGTGTTGATTTTGGTGCTGAGTCTTATATTTCTGTTGGTAAAGATGTATGGTATTCACAACAGAGATACTGCTGAAATAGCACAGTTCAGCTCTTCACAACTCACAACGGTTTCTGGGGGGAGGATGCCGGAAGCCCTGTCAGTATAAACAGCATCCCCACCTTCTGGAAATTCTGTGCTAGGAATTCCCTCTTTTCTATCCCTCTCTGTGTTTCTGCCTTGTTCCTTTTCTTCTTGTCACCTGCCTCCTCCTTGTCTATTTTCTGCCTTCTTGGTCCATTCTGCTGCCTTTTTCCCCAGAAAGTCTTAACAGATTTTCTCTCCCATGCTGAAGTTGGATGCGCTGGGCCTGACTTGTCAGGCGCTTAACGGCAGTGCAACGCATTTTGGCTCCTATTTCGACAGACGACTATAGTTGCTGTCTGAGCGTTTGATACAGAAGAAGATAAGAAGAAGAGAATTCCAATAAACTCTTATGAGCTATAAATCTCTAGCGATGCCAGAAAACGAAAGAGCAACGACTCTAATAACTGCATGGAAGGAGTTACAAAAGAAAGAAAGAAAGAAACGAAAGAAAAGAAAAGGAAAGAAAGTAAATTACCAGTTACAGAAAAGCTATTAATCAAAACGATAAGAGGAAAGGGAGGAAAAAAAGAAAAAACAAAAATCAACAAAAGGAAACTACAAAGCCATGAAAATGTTACTTACAAATTTCAAAAAAGAAGAGTATATAGAAACCAAAAAAAGCGAGAGAGAAAAAAAACCTTTTCATTAAAAAAAAAGAGAAATGAAAAGGGAAATTATCCCCCCCCCCAAAAAAAATATGCAGAAGTGTACTAAGCAGAAAGAGAAGAAGAAAAAAGAGAGAGAAAAAGAAATGATTTCAGAGAACAAACAAAAAAACATCCGCCAATAACCTCCTGGTCATGGAAATCTCAGCACGCTGGTTCTTACGTTGTCAAAGACGTCGCTTTCAGATTGAACATAAAAGGCGAGCTAGCGACACAAAACCACAACAAAACCCAACACAATGATAGCGGATAATGATAGATAATGAAAAATAATGGATTGGGTTTCTGAGCGTGTCAAAGATGTCTGTCAGATTGACATCCGGACGATTAGCGACACAAACACACACAGATAACCAACCCACATGATAGCGAGATAATGATAGATAATGATAAATAATGATTGGGTTTCTGACCCGCTGTCAAAGATGTCTGCTTCAGATTGACATCTGGCGACGACTAGTGACACAAACACACACAGATAACCCACCCATATGATAGCAAGATAATGATAGATAACGAATAATGATTGGGTTTCTGACCCGCTGTCAAAGATGTCTGCTTCAGATTGACATCTGGCGACGACTAGTGACACAAACACACACAGATAACCCACCCACATGATAGCGAGATAATGATAGATAATGATAAATAATGATTGGGTTTTCTCCCTTCCAGGCAGCCTACCTTTCTGTAAACTACTGGAACGGTAATGACGAGAATAATGATAAATGATGATAAAAAATGATAGTGATGATGATGATGACAATAATAACAATAATAATTATCATCATATTAAGAAGAAAAGAAGAACAACAACTATAATAATAATGTTAATGATAATAATAATGATGATGATGATAATAATAATAATAATAATGATGATGACAATGGTGATGATTTTTTTTAAAAAGGAGGTACTACTACTACTAATAATGATAAAACTGATTTTTTAAAAACCTCATATATATATATCACACTGAATCTTGTTCAAGATCTCCGCACTTCACAATACTACAAAACAAAAAAATATACAACAAACATACACCATTAACCATTAAGCACCTCACACACCCAAGTGCCAAAATCTAAAACCCCAAACAAAATATAAACCCCAAAACCAAGCAAAATGCATTGCTTATCCAATGTACCATCTGCAAATAAAAAATTTGACTTGACTTTGACTTTTGACTATAACTTCCCTTCATGGGATGATTCAAGTATTTTCAATACGACTGACAGGCACACAAACTTTACACTAATGGACGAAATATTCTGCTTTCTATTCCACATGTTCAGAGATTTTGTTATCAATGATAGTAGCTGTTAGTAGCTGTGAAAACCGAATGCTACGCTACATGACAAAGATCTAATGGGAAGACAGGATCACGAATGAAGAACCATGGAGAATGTGAAAAGTTGATGATCTGAAGTCTGTAGCTAGTAGCAATAGACTGCGCTGGTTTGGGCACGTTCAACGGAGAGCAGACCACCACATCATAAAAAGAGCAATGAACTTCGTAGTGGATGGAAAGAGACCAAAGGGAAGACCTAGCAAAACCTGGGCTGCCTGTATTGCAGATGATCTTTAGAGAAAGGGGTATAAATAAGGAGGAAGCTCAAAACAGAGAGAGATGGAGAAGGCTCAATGTCAAACCTTCCCTGGGAGAAACATGACAAAAAAGGAAGAAGAAGAAGAAGATAGCAACTGTAATACTAGAAAAGGGAAAAGGAAAAAACTAGAAAAAAAAGGTGGTTTAAAAAAAAAAAAAAGATGTTGTTGTGTGTTCCCCAGCTTAACACTCTGGGGGATCACCCAGAATGTGCCACACTCTGACTCACTCATCATCCCACCTGGGAATCACTGTGAGATTGAAATTGCACACTGAATGAGAAAGTTTGCTGTGTGTATGACTGTTTTTAAAGTACCTCACCATATAGGCAGCCATACTCCTGACTTCAGAGGATTTATCAAACGATAGTAATCGTTACACAAGGAAAGGGAGAAGGAGAGGAGAAGATTTTTTTTTAAAAGATAAAACCTCTGCAGAAAATGTTATATACCTTTTTTGGGGTGGGAGGTGGGGGGGGGGGGGGATGTTTGTTTATTTCTGAGCTAGAGCTCCGAAGTTCCCCAGTGGTGACATTGTGTGTGTGTGTGTGTGGCCGATATCTACCCACCATTAAGGTAGCCACATTCTGACTTCAGGGATTTGTTTGCTCCATTGTCACCACGCCGCACCATCAACAGCAAGAAACAATCCTCACAAAACCTATCACAACTGTGTACACACAACACACATAACAAATCTCCTCTCTCACACACACACACCTTTCTCTCCACACAACACAACTTTTCTCTCTCCACACACACACACATACTCTTCTCTTCTCTCTCTCTCTCTCACACACACACACACTCTCTCTCTCTCTCACTCACACACACACACACACAACACACTCCTCCACACACACACACACACCCACACACACAACAACACACCCCACACAACTCTCTCTCTCTCTCTCTCCACACACACACACACACACACACACACACCACTCCACACTCTCTCTCTCTCTCTCTCTCACACACACACACTCTCCTCCTCCCTCACACACACACACACACACACACACACACACACACACACACACCACTACCCCAAGAAAAATCCGGCAACCCATTTTTCGAAGCAAGACACTTTCTTACCCCTTCTTGTACTTGTGCTTTTGCTCTACGCTGATGACAAGTTAAAAAAAAAAATAAATAAAAACAAAAATATTTATATATCATCCAAGTGGTAACCATGCCTAATGCTGCTTAAGCTTAGCTGGGGAAAGCGAGTGCTCTGACCACTGAGCTATCCTGTCCCCAGATGAATACTAGGTATGTAAATAGATAAACAACAAATAAATAAATGAATATTTCAATAAACAAAGATATGAATAATAAATAAAAATTGATGAAAGAATTTTGTGTGTGTTTTACTCTGTAAGAAAATAAAGGTAGTACAGATTAAACAAAAAACAACAAAAACCCCAAACATATTAAAAACAAAAGAAAGGAAGGCGAGAGTAATCAAAAATCAATAAACATTTTTTGGAAAAATATTTTCTTTGACATTTACTTCTATCACAGCCTAAGACAATACCTAGTACAACAAAACTATTCCTCAATTTTCCCATCACACACACACATACACACAATCTGAATGTTTCTGTTTAATATCTTTGCCTGTTGAAAAAAAGCATGCGGAACCAAAAAAAATCTGAGTATAACATCACTTTTGTCAATATCTGTTACTCAATAAAACTGATTAAAAAAAAAAATTCCTAAAAATTATACACTTTGGTGAAGGTTATTTATAAACACACAACACGGTGTGAAAACATCAATTCTGTTGTTGTTGTTATCAATACAAACGCAGTAACACCATGCAATGTTATTGTTCTTCTTGAGCTGGAGTTATAATAAGAAAAACATACAAACGTGAACAGACAAAATCCTTTGGACAATTCCTCGCCACCCCCCCTCCCCCACTGTTCTTCATTCTGTTATGGGGGGGGTGGGGGGTGAGGGGGGCACGGTTATTAGCTCACTCATTCTCAATCACTACCAATTTACACAAGCTAGAAAATGAAGACAATAAAATTAAATTTTGTTCTTCCACATAACCTGATAACTCTATGTGTTCATAACCAGGTTTTTAAAAGTTTCATTCACTGATTTACAGCAACTATTTTTTGTCAATTTTTTTTTTTAAACCGATTCTTACAGATCAGCAGGAAGAGGTTACTTTAAAGCAGGGGAGAAAACTTGTGATGATGTCTATTGTGTTAAAACTGTGATAGGGAAACAAATACAGCTGCAGACAGGAAAAGAAAAAAATAAATAATGGGTGGCGCTGCTCTTGTGGCGACGTGCTCTCCCCGGGGAGAGCAGCCTGAATTTCATGCAGAGAAATTTGCTGTGACTTAAAGTGGTATACATATAAAAAAAAAAGGAAATAAATAAATATGCTATAACTTTTCTGTCTGTATATAGGAAATCTCTGCCAGGACATAATTATAACCACAACAGCAACAAGCAGCGTTCCTGTAAACACAAAGTCCATCCATAACTATAGACAATATTATGTCAATGTTGACATAGTAATGCATTCATCTTTATCTGTTGGAGATATCAACACACGCAAACATATTAAAATCCTTTGTGTAATTTTTACAAATCTTTCTAAACTTTTTTTCCCCAGTTATCAACAACAACAAAAACAACAACAGACACACATACACATGCACACACACACACACACTACACACATTAAAATAGTGCTGAGGTATAACTTTTTCTGTTGTTATAATCACATTACATAACTTCAATTTCAACAAACTAAAACTGTAGTCTTTTTTTCCCTATCAAAGTTATCAACACATATATACACACAAAATCATTTGTGCGAATTTTAAAACAAACTCTTTCAACAATTTTCTGTTAAAATCAAACACACACACCACTCACACACACGTGTGCAGGGTATTATTACTTTTTTGGTGTCAGTTTTTTGTGTGTTATCTAATCACATTGCAATATTACTTCAATTTTGACAAAATAACCCATCCGCGAGGGAGACTCATAGTCTAAGGTGTAAGCCATCGCCTGAAAAATAATAACAATAATAATAATAATAAATGGAACTTATATAGCGCTATATCTTGCAAAGACAAATCAAAGCGCATAACAGCAAAAGGGAAACTAAAAGATCGACATTTTCTTCGCTGTAAGATTTTTTGTTCCCCTGTGAGGATGCCGGGGGGCCTGTCAGTATAAATAGCATCCCCACCTTCTGTGCTAGAAATGTCCTCTTTTCTATCCCTCTCTTTGTTTCTGCCTTGTTCCTTTTTCTTCCTGTCACCTCCTTCTTGTCTATTTTCTGCCTTCTCGGTCCATTCTCCTGCCTTTTTCCCCCAGAAAGACTTAAATGAGAACAGTTCTCTCTTGCGCCGAAGTTGGATGCGCTAGGCCTGACTT
>CM054162.1:29766515-29814015 GCA_028751875.1 Rapana venosa
CACATATTACAAAGCTTGCCCTTCTTACAACACAGAACCACCACTTCCAAAATACAACATCAACAACAACAAAAACAAAAACAACATTCTAACACTAACACACACACACACACACACACGCACGCACACACACACACACACACACAGACACACACACACACAAAAGTGCACGCACACACACCATGCTAAAGATTCCAAAAACAACAACAATAGTGCCAACAATCCACTATTAAAAAAACAACCCAAAATTTAAAAAAAATTCCCACAAGCAACAACAAAATCATGAATACTCTTGAAAACCAGGAAATACAGAAGCACACTTCAGAATATTTGAAAAACAGTACACAGCAGCTCCGAACCCAAGCAACCAACACATTTTTGCATCCACCATCCCCTCCAATTTTATCCTTCATCTATCTTTCCTATCAATCTATCTATTGACAACCTGACCCCCGCCTGTCTATCTATCTATCTATCTATCTATCTATCTATCTATCTATCTATCTATCTATCTATCAGTCTGTCTGTCTGTCTGTCTGTCTGCATGTCTGTCTGCGTGTCTGTCTATCTATCTGTCTGTCTGTCTGCATGTCTGTCTGCATGTCTATCTATCTGTCTGTTCATCTGTGTCTGTCTGTCTGTCTGTCTGTCTATCTATCTACCTATCCATCCATCTGTCTGTCTGTGTCTGTCTGTCTATCTATCTGTCTGTCTGTCTATATCCGTCTGTCTGCCTGTCTATCTATCTATCTGTCTACCTATCCATCCATCTGTGTGTGTGTCTGTCTGTGTGTCTGTCTATCTATCTGTCTGTCTGTGTGTCTGTCTATCTATCTGTCTGTCTCTGTCTGTCTGTCTATCTATCTGTCTGTCTGTCTGTCTATCTATCTGTCTGTCTGTCTATCTACCTACCTATCCATCCATCTGTGTGTCTGTCTGTGTCTGTGTGTTTGTCTATCTGTCTGTCTGTCTATCTGTCTCTGTCTATCTATCTACCTATCAATCTATCTATCTATTTATCAATCTATCTATCTATTAATCTATCTATCTATTATTTAATCTATCTATTTATCTATCTATCTATCCATCTATCTATCTATCTATCTATCTATCTATCTATCTGTCTGTCTGTCTGTCTGTCAATTAATCTATCTATCTTTTGGGGGGTCTTCTTTTATTTTTCTTTCATTCCTCGGACAGTCTAAACAGCATCCCCACCTTCTGGAAATTCTGTGCCAGGAATTCCCTCTTTTCTATCCCTCTCTTTGTTTCTGCCTTGTTCCTTTTACTTCCTGTCACCCTCTTCCTTTGTCTATTCTCTGCCTTCTTGGTCCATTCTCCTGCTGCCCTTTTTTTCCCCCAGAAAGACTTGAAAGATAACAGTTCTCTCCCAAGCTGAAGTTGGATGCGCTGGGCCTGACTTGTCAGGCGCTTAACGGCAGCGTGACGCATTTTCGCTCATATGACAGACAAAGATGGTTGCTGTCTGGGCGTTTAATGAAAAAGAAGAAGAATATAGGTTCTTGTCATCTGGAGAAAGTCTGTAACTTAAAAATGTTGTGGTTTCACTTCTGTTGCTGACATTGTAACCTTATTTCCATAAATAAGTTAACGTTTATTTTGTGAAAATGTTTGTTTTTACTTTACGCATAAAAATGATTGACTTTTTATTTTTAAAAATCAGTAGTCTGCCAAAATTAATAAACATAGAACAAAAACACACAAAACAAAAATTAAAAACCAGCCTTGAAAACAATAGCAACAACAAAATTTAAAAAAAAGGAAAACACAGCAACAACAAACAAAATCAAAACACAGTAACAACAACAAACAACACATAAAACACAATGACAGCAACAGCAACAACAAATCAACATCAAAACACAGTAACAACAACAACACCACCAAACAAAACCTAAAACAACAACAACAAACAAACAAAAATCCACACTCAATAAATGACAACAATAAATTTTTTTTATAAAAACAACAACAAAAGCAAAACAACAGCTAAACCGATAACAACAACTGCATCCAAAACATAACGTAAACCACAGAAATCTCCATATTCATTTGACCCTCGCCAACACACACACACAAAACCCCCATGCACACCCAAACTGCAATATCAAATCTTTACCTTCCTCCTTTCTCGTCTACCCTGAGAGCAATAAAACACACACACAAAAATGGCAAGAGATCGATAAAATCAGACATCATTCACCACGACTTCAAAACTGATTCCAGAGACAACCAAACAACGCCACTCCGCAAGATCTTGGAGTATCGAGCATTCTGGACTTTATTTCTGACCACTTTCTTGAGCGTTTTCTCGCCGTCAACTAAAGCTGACAAGAATCGTTCGAGAGGATTTTTCCTCCGGAGTTAACTTCAGTGCCGACTCCACTCTCCCCAAAAGTCCTTCGGATGAGACTATAAACCGAGGCCCCCGTGTGCGAACGCACGCCGAACATCTTGCGCACACGTTAAAACCCGTTCCGCTTTTCGGAAGAGTAGGCCATTGTGTGCCGGTGGGAACGGATGACAAAATTGACAAAACTGCAAACACACGGGGACTGGATGGAAAAAAAGCACAGTGCTTACTCCATTATCCTCGAAATAAAAGAATAAAATAAAATATAAATAAATAAATCGTGGGATCTTTAACGTGTATATTTTGTTTATGTTTTGCGGGGCGTGCGTGTTTAGGCAGGGATGTTTAATGGCACTGGCAGGTTTGCATATTCAACGACCTATGAGAAAGAAGAGATGAAACAAGAGAGGAGCTACTATAGGTTGTTTTCGGTCTCTCTGTTCATTCTTTTTTTATTCTTTTATATCGAGGATAATGGAATAAACACTCATGTGCTTTTTCACATCCAGTCCCCGTGTGTATGCGGTTTCGTAAATTTTGTCATCTGTTCCCACCGGCACACAATGGCCTACTCTTTCGAAAAGCGGAACAGGATTTAACGTGTGCGCAAGATGTTCTGCATGCGTTCGCACACGGGGCCCCGGTTTATAGTCTCATCGGAAGGACTTTGACATTCAGTTCGATTTTTTTGTCAAACTGGGAAGAAAGGGCAAGGCTGGGAATCGAACCCAGAACCTCACGATTTACTTGTTGGCAGGTGAACGTCTTAACCATCCCGCCACCTTCCTTCCTTCCTTCTCTCTCAGAATGTGTGATGTACTTGTCTTGTTTAACAAGAAACAGATGCACTTTTGATGATCTTGATTCTTTTTGTACCTAAATACAGAATCATAACGACACAAACAAAAATGCTAAGTTTCTATTCTTTTTTTTCTATACGAAGAACTTGATGTAAACTGGTAAAAATGTTAAGAACACTATGGCATAAAAGGTTGTGTTTGTTTACTAGGGTTTTGGTAGTGTATATAAAGCCTCAGTGAACCATAAAAGAAGACACGACAATTGGGAGACTTTGGAAAATAAACATAGAAAATGAATGGAAAATGCTTGCAATATCTTATGAAGCTAAATAAAATGAGATTTTGATGAATTAAAATACTGATAAAATTAAACAGATGAAAAGAAAAAAATTCTATAGAATGCTCTTACCTCATTCATGTCGTCATCTTCAAAATCATCTTCATAATCCTGAAAAAAAAAAAAAAAAAAAAATTGTACGCAAAATTATCGTAAGCTATACCAAACACTGCCATGCAGGTAAAACAAAAAAAGAAGAAGAAAAAAAGACATTAAAAGAAAAGAGAGACGCTTAAAACATGGCTATTGTTTGTACAGTAAGATTTAGATGATAGACGAGATAGTTAAATTCAATCAGATATAAAAGTCAAAGGTGTCCCATAACCTAAGTGGTCAAGGCATCAGAGACCTCACTTCTCTAGGGCCAGCATATTGAGGGCGGCGCCCATCTCCTCTCCCTCGCTGCTTTACCTTCCCTGACCCTAAAGAGGGCAGGTACCCATTTACAGCTGGATAAACTGGGGAACTATATTGAAGCCAAGGGTCACCCATCCAAGAGGTAACCACGCTCGACGCTGCTTAACCTCGGCTGGGGTAAAGAGAGCGCTTGGACCACTGAGCTATCCTGTCCCCCAAGATATACTTCTGAAAAATGAGGATCGGTGGTCTAGAGGTAATGCACCTGCCTAGAAAGCGAAGAGTCCAGAGTGGTAAGTGTGTAGGGGTTCGATCCCCGTTTGGACCCAAAACTTTTCCCCCATCCACTAACCCATGAGTGGTGGTTTGGATGCTAGTCTTTTCAATGAACATCTTGCGCACACATTAAATCCTGTTCCGCTTTTCGGAAGAGTAGGCCATTGTGTGCCGGTGGGAACAGATGACAGAATTTACAAAACCACATACACACGGGGACTGGATGTAAAAAAGCACATGAGTGCTTATTCCATTATCCTCGACATAAAAGAAAAAAAAAAAAAAAAAATATATAAATGAGACAATAAACCAAGGTCCCATGCGCAATAGAACCCATTTTTATTTTATTCTTTTAAAAAAAAAAGTTTATATTGAGGATAATGAAATAAACGCTCATGTGTTTTTTTACAACCAGTCCCCGTGTGTATGCGGTTTTGTAAACTCTGTCATCTGTTCCCATCGGCACACAATGGACTACTCTTACGAAAAGCGGAACAGGAGTTTATAGTCTCATCTGAAGGACTTTGAGGGAGAGTGGAGTCTGCACTGATGTTAACTCCAAGGAGAAAATATCCCCCTTGAATGGGAATCGAACCTGGGTCGTCAGATTGCGAGCGCAATGTTCTAACCACTAGGCTATCCCGTCCCCCATGAGTGGTGGTTTGGATGCTAGTCTTTTGAATGAGACAAGAAACCGAGGTCCCATGCGCAACAGAACCCACGGCAACAAGAGAGTTGTCCTTGGAAAAATTCTGTAGAAAAAAAAGCCACTCTGATACAAAACCAAATTCATATAGGTAAAGGAGGTAAAGGAGTCCCATAACCTATAAGGTCGTAGGGAAGCGAGGTGTCAGAGACCTCACTTCTCTAGGGCCAGCATATTGAGGGCGGCGCCCATCTCCTCTCCCTCGCTGCTTTACCTTCCCTGACCCTAAAGAGGGCAGGTACCCATTTACAGCTGGGTGAACTGGGGGAACTGTACTGAAGCCAAGGCGCGCAAATGGTCACCCATCCAAGTGGTAACCACGCTCGACGCTGCTTAACTTGGCTGGGGGAAAGGGAGTGCTCCGACCACTGAGCTATCCCGTCCCCTTACTAAATTCATATGCAGATAGGAAAAAAAAAAAAAAAAAGTGTGGCGCTGCTCTTGTGGTGACACACGGTCTCCGCAGGGAGAGCAGCCTGAATTTCATGCAGATAAACCTGCGGTGACTTAAAGTGGTATACAATACAATACAATAATACAATACAATAACACACACACACACATATATCACAGAGCACTGGGTTGAGAAATTTATACACACACAAAAACTTGGAAGAGGACTATTTGCACTTAGATCTGTCTTTGCAAGATACAGTGCTATATAAATTCCATTTATTATTATTATTTGAAGAAAAATCGTACCTCAAAATCGTCGTCATAGTCGTTGTAGTCGTCATCATCCCCTCCAGCCTTTTGGCTCTCCTGAAAACACAAGCCTCATTAAGTTGTGGGTTGATTTATTTTCTTAAACCCTTAATGAAGAATTCATTAGACTGATGCATTCTCTGGTCATGTCCATATCTTTGTACGAAATGTGAAACATGGACAATAATAGCCGACTTTGAAAAAAGGATACAGGCAATGGAGATGAGGTGCTTACACAAACTCCTTGGTATCTCATACAGAGATCACATCACTAATGAGGAGGTGAAAACCAGAAATAAAATCGCTATCAGACCATATGAAGAGCTCCTGACTTCAGTGAAAAAGATGCAAACTAAAGCGGTACGGGCACGTCACACGAACATCTAGACTAGCCAAGTCTGTCCTACAGGGAACAGTACAAGGAGGGAGAGGAAGAAGAGGCAGACAGAGAAAACGATGGGAAGACAACATCAGAGAGTGGACTACTGGCCTTGAGTGGAACGAATTGCTACGGAAAGCAGAAGACAGTGGGGAGTGGAGGAAGCTGGTTGCAAAATCTTCAGTGGTGCCCCTACGGTCTACAGGATAGGTGAAGGTGAAGGAATGAAGAAGTGGATGTTTTAAAATCTACTTCTGGTGTGTCAAAAAAAACTAAGAGAAAGAGACAATTGTGAGTGAGCATTTCACTGCATATGTCACTGCACGTGTGTGTGTTATTTTATTTTATTTATTTTATTCTTTTATATCAAGGATAATGGAATAAGCACTTATGTGCTTTTTTTACATCCAGTCCCCGTGTGTATGCGGTTTTGTAAATTTTGTCATCTGTTCCCACTGGCACACAATGGCCTACTCTTACGAAAAGCGGAACAGGGTTTAACGTGCGCGCAAGATGTTATGCGTGCGTTCGCACACGGGGCCTCGTTTATAGTCTCATCCGAAGGACTTTTGGGGAGAGTGGAGTCTGCACTGATGTTAACTCCAGGGGAAAATATCCCCTTAAACAGGAATCAAACCCGGGTCGTCAGATTGCGAACGCAATGTTCTAACCACTAGGCTATCCCATCCCTGTGCACACAGTGTGTGTGTGGTGTGTGTGTGTGTGTGTTGTCTTCCATTTTATGTCTCTTCACAAAAAAGTGATATTAGGCAAAATGTTGAATGCATGGGCACATGACGTATGCCTGTGTTGAAGTGTTTACATGTAAGTGTGAACAGTGCATGCACTCAAGCACATATTTGTACCTATGTCTATATGTGTAAATATACCTGTGTTTGTGTGTGTGTGTGTGTGTGTGTGTGTGTGTGTGTGTGTGTGTGTGTGTGCACACATGCATTTGTGTGTGTGTGTGTGTGTGTGTGCGTGTTTGTGGGTAAATGAAATATCTACATGCACAGACTAAATTTATACTGCTAAAAAAAGTGATGAGGGTAAATTGGGAAACAACATAATGTAACTAACGTCAGCAACAGTAATGCAATAGAATACGATAACTAGTGTAAAAAGCCACCAAAAAAAATGCAATTAAAAATAATGATGAAATAACAATATCAATATAACACAGAGGTCAGCTACAAATCTGTGTTTGAGTGTGTGTGTGTGTGTGTGTGTGCATGCATGTGTGAGTGTGTATGAATGTGTGTGTGCATATATGCAAAATCTCACTACTAGTAAACCTTGTGAGCTCTAGCCAAGGAAAGACAAAAAAATCAAAAAACAAAAAAAAATTCAAAAAAAAAAAATTCATACATTCATTCATTTGTTCATTCATTCATATATTCATACATTCTTTCATTCGTTCACTACATCACTCTCTCTCTCTCTCTCCGCCCCACCTCTTTCTTCTTCCGCTCCTCTTCCTCCCTCTGTCTTCTCTCCTCCTCCCTCTCCCTCCTCTTCCTCTCCTCGCGGTCTGTGTCCTTGTCCCTCTTCTCCTTGTGCCTGTCCTCTCTGTCTCTCCGACGCTCCTCGCGCTCTTTCTCTCGGTCTTTGTCTTTGTCGCGATCTTTGTGCCGTTCCTCTTTGTCCTTGTGTCTCTCCTCCCTGAAAAAAAAGAAAGAATTTTTTAATTTTTAAAAATAAAATTTTTTTTTTATACCACTTTAAGTCACGAGATTTCTCTGTGTGAAATTCGGGCTGCTCTCCCCGGGGAGAGCGCGTCGCCACAAGAGCAGCGCCACCCTTTTTTTTTCTTCCTTTTGGTCTGCAACTATATTTGTTTCCCTATCAGAGTGGCTTTTTTCTAAGAATTTTGCCAGGGACAACTCTCTTGTTGCTGTGGGTTCTTTTACGTGCGCTGAAAATTTTGTGTAACACATGGGACCTCGGTAGCGCCCAGACCACCACTCATGGTCTAATGGATGGGGAAAAATTTCGGGCTGAAACGGGATACGAACCACGCACACACCCGACCCGGACTTTTCGCATTCTAGACAGGCACGTTACCTCTAGACCACCGATCCAAAGACCAAAAAAACGATAAAATAAACACAAAATAATTATTAGGGCTGGTTAATTTAAAACGTTTGTCCACTTCTTCAGCTATGGCTTCAAAGTTCACCAAATGGTGAGGTTTTTCGCGTATTCTTCTTCTTCCTTTTTTGTCATGTTTCTCCCAGGGAAGGTTTGACATTGATGAGCCTTCTCCATCTCTCTCTGTTTTGAGCTTCCTCCTTATTTATGCCCCTTTCTCTATGATCATCTGCAATACAGGCAGCCAAGGTTTTGCTAGGTCTCTTTCCATCCACTACGAAGTTCATTGCTCTTTTTATGATGTGGTGGTCTGCATTCCGTTGAACGTGCCCAAACCAGCGCAGTCTATTGGTACTAGCTACAGACTTCAGATCATCAACTTTGCACATTCTCCATAGTTCTTTATTCGTGATGATCCTGTCTTCCCATTTGATCTTTGTCATGTAGCGTAGCATTTGATTTTCACAGCTATTCAACAAGCGTTCAACGGTTTTTGTGAAAACCCACGTCTCCGAGCCATACAGGAGAACAGGTCTGATGCAGGCCTTGTATATCAGACAGCGTCTCTCTGGTGGGATTTTCTGATTTCCGAGCAGACGAAATTTTTCGCGTATACGACCGTTTTTTGTTGTTGTGCTTATTATTGAGGTATCTGTATTCTGACTTCAGGGGGTGGTGTCTAAATGCAACACTGGTGTGTATGTGTTTGTTTAAATATACTTTTTTGTCATCCGTTCTCACCGACAGGAATAGCCTACTCTTCTCAAAGGCAGAATAGGTTTTAACAGGTGCTGCGCAAGATGATGTTCTGCATGCTTTAGCACATAAAGCCTTCGTTGTTAGTCTCACCTTTCCCCCGTGGGGATTCCAGGGGCCTGTCAGTATAAACAGCATCCCCACCTTCTGGAAATTCTGTGCTAGCAATCCCCTCTTTTCTATCCCTCTCTTAGTTTCTGTCTTGCTCCTTTTCTTCCTGTCACCTCCTCCTTCTTGTCTATTTTCTGCCCTCTTGGTCCCTTCTCCTGCATTTTTACTCAGAAAGACTTAAAAGATAACACTTCTCTCCTATGCTGAAGTCGGATGCACTCGCTGGGCCTGATTTGTCAGGCGCTTAATGGCAGCACAATGCATTTTAAGCGCCTGACAAATCAGCTGTCTGAACGTTCAATGAAGAAGTCTCATCTGAAGGACTTTCTGGGGAGTGGGGTCAGCACTGATGTCAGCTCCTAGACCATCACTCACAGACTGGTGGTTGGGGGAAAAGCCCAGGTTCAGGTAAGAATTGAACCCTCAACCTCTTGCTTTCCAGATGAGTGCATTACCGCTAAACCAACGATCCATGAAAGCATATAAAAAATTCATATTCTTTCTACTGTCATAACATTATTATTGCTATCAACATGACTGTAATGATGACAATGATAACAGCACTTTGTTGTGCGCTTTACATTGAAATTAATAACACCCAAAGTGTATTACATGGGTATATTTTTATAAAAGAGACCTACAACATTACAAATGAATTTTACATTCACAATTTTGAAATGCACCTTCCATCACACAATATTCATACACGTACACAGCGTGCAAATCCAGCATTTTTTAATTTTAATTTATTTTAAAAAAATATTTTATTCTTTTATATCGAGGATAATGGAATAAGCACTTACGTGCTTTTTTTACAACCAGTCCCTGTGTGTATGCGGTTTGTAAATTCTGTTATCTGTTACCACCGGCACACAATGGCCTACTCTTATGAAAAGCGGAACAGGATTTAACGTGTGCGCAAGATGTTCTGTGTGCGTTCACACATGGGTGCCTCGGTTTATAGTCTCATCCAAAGGACTTCGAAGCATAACTCAGTCAAGGGTCCAGGGCCCAGTGCTAACTATTTTTAATTTTAATTTTTTAATTTAAATATTTTATATCGAGGATAATGGAATAAGCACTCATGTGCTTTTTTTTAACATCCAGTCCCCGTGTGTATGCGGTTTTGTAAATTTTTTCATCTGTTCCCACCGGCACACAATGGCCTACTCTTTCGAAAAGCGGAGCAGGATTTAACGTGTGCGCAAGATGTTCTGCATGCGTTCGCACACGGGGCCTCGGTTTATAGTCTCATCCAAAGGACTTCGAAGCATAACTCAGTCAAGGGTCCAGGGCCCAGTGCTAACTAAAATCAGCCTGCCCCTTCCTCTAACCCCCCCACACCCTTCCCTTCTCTTCACTCTCCCAGTTTTCTACACTGTTTACATCAAGGAAGATGTGAGGCTGCCCAAGTCCCAGAGCTTTCAGTTCCTGCTATAATCAGCATCAGCTGGCCCCAGCTGGGCTGGGCTGGAATGAAACTGTTAGGAGCTGAAAGTGGGGGGGAACTGACAGCCCATTACGCACAAGCAAAAGAAGCAGTTCTAGCTCACTCACTCACTCACTCATCCCTTGGTCGGGACGACCGTTGGGGTACCCGCACGGACGCTGCAAGTGGACCGCCAAATGGTTCTGTCCTGGGCTGCTTTCAGGAGGTTTGGTACAGTGAGGCCGGTCCACTCCTTGATGTTGGATATCCAGCTTTTGCGTGGTCGTCCCTGCCTCCTTGCTCCTTCCACCATTCCCTGCAGGACTGTCTTTGACAGGCTGTTATGCCTTGTTGTGTGGCCAAACCATTTCAGTTTCCTCCGTTTGACTGTATCTAGCAATGGTTCTTGTTTTGCCAGACAGTGCCTCGATCTGCTGCCAGACGTAGTCATTGGTTTTACGGTCTCTGTAGGTGATGTTCAGGATCCGCCTGAGGCACTTCATCTCAAAGGCTTGAATGCGACGTTCTAAATCGGCAGTAAGTGTTCATGCTTCACAGCTGTACAAGGCAATGGATGTGACGAGTGCCTTGTAGAGTCTGACCTTAGTGTGGGTTCTGATGTTATGGTTTCTCCACACTTTTGCCAGCTTAGTCATGGAGGAGAGTGCCACAGCAAGTCTGATCTTCACCTCTTGTGTGCTCGTACCTTCTTTGGTGATGACTGCTCCAAGGTACTTGAAAGTTTCTACCTCCTCTAGTGTCTCGCCACTCATCTTGATGCTGGTGGGAGTGGTCGGTGTGGTACTGTTCACTAGGATCTTGCTCTTTTCCGTGCTGATCTCCATACCGTGGGCATTGGCTGATGTTTCCAGTCTGGTGGTGAGATCCTGGAGTTCTTCTTCACTGCGGCCCATGAGATCAATATCGTCTGCGAATCGAAGATTGCAGACTGGCCTTCCTCCTATTGTGATTGTGGTCTTGAAGTCAAGGAGGGCCTCCTGCATGATGTTCTCCAGGAACACGTTGAAAAGAACGGGGGATAGCGGGCAGCCTTGTCGAACTCCAACTGAAGTCCAGAAGAACTCCCTGATTTCTCCACCCATGAGGACTGCACTGTGGGAGCTGTCATACAGCACCTGGATGACTTGAATCAGGTCCTCGTCGAAGTTATAGTCTCTCATGACTTGCCACAGAGCTTCTTGCCACACTCGGTCGAAGGCCTTCTTGAAGTCAATGAAGTTGTTGTAGAGCTGTAGTTGATGTTGGAGATGCTTCTCTATGAGCATTCTGATGTTGAAGATCTGCTCGACAGTGCTTTGACCTGATCTGAATCCTGCCTGTTCTTCTGATAGGATTTCTTCTGCTTGTGGTTTCAGTCTGTTCAAGGCAATGCGTAGCATAACTTTGCTTGGATGGCTTATCAGACTGATTGTTCTGTAATTTTGGCACTTCTTCAGGTCTCCCTTCTTTGGAAGTGGAACTATGATGGATTGGGTCCACTGTTCAGGCCACTCTTTGCTGGTCCAGATGCGTTGGCAGATGATTGTTAATGCCTTGATCATCTCTGGGCCTCCGTTCTTGATGACCTCAGCCGGGATGTTGTCAATCCCTGGTGACTTGCCTCCTTTCAAGGATCTTACTGCTTCTTCTACCTCTTCCTCCAGCACCTGTGTGCTTTCAGGATCTGATGGTCTGGGATCTTGCTCGTGAAGTTTGTTCGGATCAGCCTTCAGCTTGTAGTTGTACAACTACAACTAGCGCCTGGACTTTATCACAGTTCTTGATTAAACCATTGACGCTGGGGACAACAGCAAAGTGAGAGGCTGTATGACCAGTGGCTTTCTTTCCCACTCATGGAATTCCACTTTACAGCTTAGTCTTTAGTGATCGACTATGACTCTCTGACTAGGAGGCTTGACTCGCACAGTCCTTATGTGCTGCAGCCCTGGGGGGGCTAGTTGGCCTTTGGAGAACATCTCCAACGCTGACTGTCCTTATGCCCACTTGGCCGAGAGAGTGGGGATGTACTGTGGGCAAGGCATCTCCACTATAATCAAATTTCTGCCCAATTTCCGAAACAGCAGCTGCCTCCTTTGCTGTTTTGGAGGTCATCGTTGAAAACGGCGGACTAACATACAATATATACTAGAATTATACTCAGACTTTCTCCACAGTACACAAATCCAGCACAACTCAGTCAAGGGCCCAGTGCTAAAACTATCCCCTTCCTTTCACCAAGTCCAAGTGTGGTCAGTTCCTGCTGTAATAATCAGCACCAGCTGGGATGGGATGGAATGGATAGCAGTGGAGAGGAGTTGAAACTGACAGCTGTGTGTCGACAATGACTCGCTAAAAACTGGCTACACCCCCTCCTCCCCTCATTCCCTACCATCATCACTCACACATCGCCACTTTACTCTTGCACAGCAACACAATGACAGGCAGCACAATTATTTGTCATTGATTTGGAGATTTACACACCTGTCACGGTGTCTTTTCTCCCTTTCGTCATCGCCGTCGTTGTCTCGTTTGCTCTTGTGTTTCCTCTCCCGATCTCCATCCTTCAGAAACAACAACAACAACAAAGAATAGTAATCATTATTTTTTTTCAAATGAATTAACAAAAATCTCTTTAGAACCAAACAGAAAATAATAAAGAAAATAATTACAAATCTTTTTTTTTTAAAAAGAAACAAACACTAAAAAAAAACCAGCTATTTCCATACTTTTTTTTGTTTCAACCTAGAAATTATTGCTTAGATAACCTAGAAAACAAATTGCTGACAAAACCTAGAAAGTATTGCTGACAAAACCCAGAAAGTATTGCTGACAAATCTAACAAGAAGAAAACTGCTTACAAAAATCTAGAAAACAAATTGCTGACAAAACTTAGAAATTGTTGCTTACAAAACCTAGAAATAGTTGCTGACAAACCCTAGAAATTATTGCTTACAAAACCTAGAAATTATTGCTGACAAAACCTAGAAATCATTGCTTCCAAAACCTAGAAAAATTGTTGACAAAATCTAGAAATTGCTGACAAAACCTAGAAATTATTGCTGACAAAACCTACAAAGTCTTGCTAACAAAACCAAGAATGCATTGCTGACAAAACCTAGAAATTATTGCTGACAAAACCTAGAAATTATTGCTGACAAAACCTAGAAAACAAATTGCTGCCATAACCTATAAATTATTCTGGACAAAAACCTAGAAATTATTGCCGACAAAACCTAGAAAGTATTGTTGACAAAACCTATGATTTATTGCTGACAAAACCTAGAAATTATTGCTGACAAAACATAGAAAAAAATGGCTTACAAAACATAGAAAACAAATGGCTTACAAAATATAAAAAACATTGTTTATAAAACATTAAAAAAAACAAATTGCTTACAAAACCTAGAATGTATGGCTTAAAAAAAGCTGGAAAATTTGCTTACAAAACCTAGCAGGTTTTCTTTACAAAAAGCTTGAAAATATTCTTACAAAACCTAGAAAAAAAATGCTGACAAAACCTACAATCCACTGCTTACAAAAGCTTCAAAGCTTTGCTGACAAAACCTACAATGCATTACTTACAAAGCCTAAAAAGTCTTGTTGACAAAAACCTAGAAATTACTGCTAACAAAACCTAGATACAGTGTTGCTTACAAAACATGATTATCAGTGCAGATACATATTGTCATGATTGCATAGTTATGACACTTTTAAATCCAGCCTCAAGACATATTTATGTCAAACCTAAGATTTCCCCCCTCCTGTTTCATATCAGAACTGTCCCACCTTCACTAACCCATGTCCCATCACCCTGCTAAAGTATATGACCTCTGTGTGTGTGTGTGTGTGTGTGTGCGCTTTTGAAAAACATTTGACTATTGCAATTTTATTTCATAGATTTGGTCTGCAGCATACCATGTTTGTAATAATTATCTGTTTGTTTAAACTATTGATTATTTGTCATTGGTTGCATGACTGTGTAAGATTAGGTTGAATGCATGCGCTTTGATTTGTCTTTGCAAGATATAGCGCTATATAAGTTCCATTTATTATTATTATTATTACTGCATACACTGCAAACAATATTGTAGAAACTATTTTCCACTCACTTCCTCTTTCTTTTCTCTTCTTTCTCGTCTCTCCTGCCTCCTTCTCTCTCGTTCTTCCTGTAGTAGGGAAAATTTTGGTTTGGTTTGTTAGACTCTGTCCGTGTGTGTGTGTGTGTGTGGGGGGGGGGGGGGGGGGGGGAAACTTGTGTGTGTGACTGTGTGTGTATATGTGTGTGAGTGGGAGAGATGTGTGTGAGTGTGTATGTGTGCATGTATCTGAGAGTGGGAGAGAGTGAGTGAGTGAGTGTGTGAGTGGGAGAGAATGTATGTGTGTGTGTTTGTGTGAGTGTGAGTATGTGTACATGCATGTGAGTGTGTGTGAGTGGGTGAGAATGTGTATGTGTGTGTATGCATTTTTAAAATTTATTTATTCTTTTATATCGAGGATAATGGAATAAGCACTCATGTGCTTTTTTTACATCCAGTCCCCGTGTGTATGTGGTTTTGTAAATTTTGTCATGTTTTCACCGGCACACAATGGCCTACTCTTGCGAAAAGCGGAAGAGGATTTAACATGTGCGCAAGATGTTCTGCGTGCGTTCGCACACGGGGCCTCGGTTTATAGTCTCATCCGAAAGACTGTGTGTGAGTATGTGTACATGCTTGTGTGTGTGTGTGTGAGAGAATGTGAGTGTGTGTGTGTGAGTGTGCATACATGCATGTGTGTATGTGCGTGTGAGTGTGCGTGCATGCATGTGTGTGCGTGCATGCATGTGTGTGCGCGTGTGTGTGAGTGCGTGTCTGTGTCTTGAGGAAGATGGGGTGACTTTGTCAGTGCACAATTGCTCTGTTGTCCCTTTGTATAACAAGCTTATACACACACAACACACATGCAGACACATGTTATACACATGCGTGCACGCGCACACACATATTTACATGCGCACACACACAGAGATTTACATGCGCACACACACAGAGTTACATGCATGCACACACACATGCACATTTACACGCACACTCACACACATTTACATGCACACACACACATATAACACACGCATGCACACACATATACACAAAGGCATGCAAGCACAGGCATGTACGCACACACACACATATCGATGTTTTCTTTTGTTTGATTTGTATGGCTTAACACAGTTTAGGTTTTTTATTCTATGTATACATATATGTTATCATCTTTTAAAATTTTTTCGGGGGATAGATGGCTTGAAGAAATCAAGCAATTGCACTGCTTATTCAATGTACCATCTGAAAATAAAAGTGTGACTTTGACTCTGACTTGACTTTCACACACACACACACTCACACACAAACACACACACAGACTCTCACACACGCATGCACACACACGTTCACGTACATGCATACACACACACACTACTTACATCATCTTCATTCTTGTGATCCCCATCCTGCAATGAAAAATAAAACAAAGTTGAAAATCATTCAGAAATGAAGGAAGAAGAAAAAGAGAGAGAGAGAGAGAGAGAGAGAGAGAGAGAGAGAGGAGAGAGAGAGAGGAGAGAGATAGAGAGAGAGAGAGAGAGAAGAGAGAGAGAGAGAGAAGAGAGAGAGAGAGGAGGAGAGAGAGAGAGAGAGAGAGAGAGAGAGAGAAAGAGACAGAGAGAGAGACAGAGACACAGAGAGAGAGAAAGAGACAGAGAGAGGGAGAATGAATGAATGAATCTTTATTTTTCAAGGGTAACAGAATAAGCATGGGCATACATTTTTCATCCAGCCCTTGCCCTGATTAAGGACTATCAACAAAACAAGGGAAAAACCCTACTACATAATCCCTATCTGACCAGAACATTAATGTCAACAGATACATAGATTATAATGGTTTTTTGGTTTGTTTTTTTAGAAAAGAGAGAGTGAGGGGAGAGAGAGAGAGAGAGAGAGAGAGAGAGAGAGAGAGAGAGAGAGAGAGAGAGAGAGAGTGAGAGAGAGAGGAAGAGAGGGAGAGAGAGGAAGAGAGGGAGAGAGAGAGGGAGAGAGTTACAGAGAGAGATTTAAAAAAACATTTGTTTCACCATTTTATTCTTTTATATCGAGGATAATGGAATAGGCAATCATGTGCTTTTTTTTTTAAACATCCAGTCCCTGTGTGTATGTGTTTTTGTAAATTTTGTCATCTGTTCCCAATGGCACACAATGGCCTACTCTTTCGAAAAGCGGAACAGGATTTAACGTGTGCGCAAGATGTTTTGAGAGAGAGAGTGATTTTTTAATGTATTTATTTATTTATTCTTTTATATCGAGGATAATGGAATAGGCAATCAAGTGCTTTTTTTTTTAAACATCCAGTCCCTGTGTGTATGTGTTTTTGTAAATTTTGTCATCTGTTCCCAATGGCACACAATGGCCTACTCTTTCGAAAAGCGGAACAGGATTTAACGTGTGCGCAAGATGTTTTGAGAGAGAGAGTGATTTTTTAATGTATTTATTTATTTATTCTTTTATATCGAGGATAATGGAATAAGCACTCGTGTGCTTTTTTACATCCAGTCCCCGTGTGTATGCGGTTTTGTAAATTTTGTCATCTGTTCCCACTGGCACACAATGGCCTACTCTTTCGAAAAGCAGAACAGGATTTAACGTGTGCGCAAGATGTTCTGCGTGCGTTTGCACATGGGGCCTTGGTTTATAGTCTCATCCGAAGGACTTTTGGGGACAGTGGAGTCTGCACTGATGTTAACTCCAGGGGAAAATATCCCCTTGAATGGGAATTGAACTTGGGTTGTCAGATTGTCAGTGCAATGTTCTAACCACTAGGTGTTCCCGTTCCCCCAAGTGAGTGAGAGAGATAGAGGGGGAGAGAGAGAGAACTCTGAAGTGGTTTAATGGTATGCTGGCTTCGGCCACAATACACCAGATAGGGGGTGGGGTGAAAGTAATAAAACATATAAATAAACATGGGAACCATTTCACAGAATGAGTTTCTAATGGGTTTTTAATGGGTTTCTATGGCTTTTTAACGAGTTTTTAACAGGTGCGTAAGGTGCTCTAAGTGCATTTGCACACAGGACCTTAGTTAACAGTCTCATCTGAAGGACTTTCACATTCAGTTTGATTTTTGTAGTTGTTATTGGTGGTGGTGGTGAACCTGGGAAGAAAGGGTGAGGCTGGGAATCGAACCCAGAGCCTCACGGTTTACTTGTTAGGAAGGCGAACGTTCTAACCATCCTGCCACCCTCCTTCTTATCTTTGGCAATCAAACTGCCAAAATTGGCCCAGGCCAAAAAGCTGTGCCAGTTATTGATGTCAGCTAATTGCCAAGGCCTACACTGTAAATGTTGTTATTTTGTAGTATCATGTTGTGTTGAGATTGCCTTCAGCCATGACAAGCTCTTAACGTAACAACCTGCACTCTCCTATAAAGGAAAAAAAAAAATCATGTGAAATCGGAGTATGGCTGCCTATATGGCGAGGTACTTCAAAAACAGTCATGCACGCAAACTTTCTCATTCAGTGTTGCAAATTTCAATCTCACAGTGATTCCCAGGTGGGATGATGAGTGAGTCAGAGTGATGCACATTCTGGGTGACCCCCAGAGTGTTAAGCTGGGGAACGCACAACAACAAACTGCTGAAAAAATAAATGCTGACATTTTTTTTTTAAAGTGAATCGTTGTTGTTGTTATTGTTGTTGTTGTTGTTGTGCGTTCCCCAGCTTTACACCCTGGGGGTCACCCAGAACATGCCACACTCTGACTCAACTCACTCATACCACCTGGGCATAATCACTGTGAGATAGGAAGCACACCGGATAAAAAGTTGGCGTGTATGTCTCTTTCCAAGTACCTCATCATAATATAGGCAGCCATACTCCGACTTCAGAGGATTTTGTTTTTCTCTCCTTTTAAAGGAGAGTGCAGGTTTGTTATGTTAAGAGCTTGTCGTGACTGAACCAAGCAATCTCAACACAACAACATTTTACAGCACAACAACATTTTAGTGTAGGCCTTGGCAATTAGCATGACATCACTAACTGACACAGCTTTTGGCCTGGGCCAGGAATTGACACCTCGACAGGGGGGACGGGATAGCCTAGTGGTTAGAACATTGCGCTCGCAATCTGACAACCCGGGTTCGATTCCCGTTCAAGGGGGATATTTTCCCCCTGGAGTTAACATCAGTGCAGACTCCACTCTCCCTAAAAGTCCTTCGGATGACACTATAAGCCGAGGCCCCGTGTGCGAACGCACACAGAACATCTTGCACACACGTTAAAATCCTGTTCTGCTGTTTGTAAGAGTAGACCATTGTGTGCCGGTGGGAGCAGATGACAATTTACAAAACCGCACACACACGGGGACTCGATGTAAAAAAAAGCACATAAAGTGCTTATTCCATTATCTTCGATATAAAAGAATATAAAAAAAAAATAATAAAAAAATAAAAACCTGTGCCATGAATGGACACCTTGACAGGCAATACTTATAAAATAAATAAAAGAATAAATAAATAAATAAATAAATACTTACAGCGTCTCGTTTTTCTCTCCTCTCTCGCCGTTCTTGTCGACGACGTTCTCGGTCCTCCTGGGTAAAAAAACAGATTTTTATAAAAGACATTTTTATTCTATAGCTGGTATGATGTTAGTGCCAAACTTCTTCTTCTTCCTTTTTTGTCATGTTTCTCCCAGGGGAGGTTTGACATTGATGAGCCTTCTCCATCTCTCTCTGTTTTGAGCTTCCTCCTTATTTATGCCCCCTTCTCTAAGATCATCTGCAATACAGGCAGCCCAGGTTTTGCTAGGTCTTCCCTTTGGTCTCTTTCCATCCACTACGAAGTTCATTGCTCTTTTTATGATGTGGTGGTCTGCTTTCCGACGAACGTGCCCAAACCAGCAGTCTATTGGTGCTAGCTACAGACTTCAGATCATCAACTTTGCACATTCTCCATAGTTCTTTATTCGTGATCTTGAAAGCCAAACTGACAGTATTTAGTAGGAGTGTGAATATACGAACATGCGAGAGAGAGAGAGAGAGAGAGAGAGAGAGGAGAGAGAGAGAGAGAGAGGAGAGAGAGAGAGAGAGAGAGAGAGAGAGGTGTGTGTGCGTGTGTGGATGGAGGGGGGGTGTGGGGGGTGTGGGTGGGTGTGTAGCGTGTGTGTGTGAGAGAGAAAGAGAAAGAGAGTGACTCAGTGTGTGTGTGTGTGTGTGAGAGAGAGAGACTCTGTGTGTGTTTGTCTGTGTGTGTGTGTTTGTGTGTGTGGTTAATGAGCAAACAAAATAACCATACCTGCATACGTTTAAATGAGGATACTTTAACACCAAGAACACATACACAAACATACACCCTTCCACCTTTTACTTTTTTTTTCTTAATGTGTCTAATATCACATTTTGTGAAGAGACGTAAAATGAAATCAAACACACACAAACACACCATTGTGTGCCGGTGGGAACAGATGACAAAATTAACAAAACTGCATACACACGGGGACTGGATGTAAAAACTCACATAAGTGCTTATTCCATTATCCTCGATATAAAAAATAAAACAAAAATAAAAATTTTCTTAAAATACACACACAAACACACACACACAAAAACACACACACACACACACAAAAACAAACATTTACACACAAACACACAAATTTACACACACACAAACACACATTTACACACACATACCCAAAACCATGATTACCAAAAAAAACCCCACAAACAAACAAAAGAAAACTTACATCTTCTTCAGCCCTGTGATCGTCACCCTGTAAAAAGACAACATAAAATTCAAATTAACACATCTTCTATATAATTAACATTTTCATACACACACACACACACACACACACACACACACACACACACACACACACACACACACACACACAGAGGCACACACCCGCAAGCACACACACACACACGCAAGCACACACTCACAAACATACACACACACACTCACTCTCTCACACACACATACCACCTCACTACCACCACACCACACACAGATCACACACACACACACACACTCACTCTCTCACACACACACACACATACCACCTCACTACCACCACACCACACACAGATCACACACACACACACACACTCACTCTCTCACACACACACACACATACCACCTCACTACCACCACACCACACACAGATCACACACACACACACACACCCCTCTCTCACACACACACATACCACCTCACTACCACCACACCACACACACACACACACTCACTCTCTCACACACACACACACACATACCACCTCACTACCACCACACCACACACAGATCACACACACACACACACACACTCTCTCTCTCACACACACACACACACATACCACCTCACTACCACCACACCACACACAGATCACACACACACACACACACACTCTCTCTCTCACACACACACACACATACCACCTCACTACCACCACACCACACACAGATCACACACACACACACACACTCACTCTCTCACACACACACATACCACCTCACTACCACCACCACCACACACAGATCACACACACACACACTCTCTCTCACACACCCACACACACATACCACCTCACTACCACCACACCACACACAGATCACACACACTCACTCTCTCTCCACACACACACACATACCACCTCACTACACCACACCACACACAGATCACACACACACTCACTCACTCTCTCACACACACACA
The DNA here is from genome assembly GCA_028751875.1 of Rapana venosa. Classification (NCBI taxonomy): domain Eukaryota; kingdom Metazoa; phylum Mollusca; class Gastropoda; order Neogastropoda; family Muricidae; genus Rapana; species Rapana venosa. The sequence goes on from CM054162.1 coordinate 29,787,581, forward strand.
CTCACTCACACACACACACACATACCACCTCACTACCACCACACCACACACACTCTCTCACACACCCACACACACATATCACCTCACTAACACCACCACACCTACATTCACTACACACACACACCCAACACACACATAACCACCCAACACATACACCCCCCCAACCCCCCCCCCACGCGGAAACTCAAACATGCAATTTTTGTTTTCGTTGCTCGGCTAAAGCTCCAAGGTTCAGCGATAGTGAGATTTGTAGCGTACGCGACCGTTTGTGCCCCCCATGAAGGTAGCCATATTCCAACTTCGGGAACGATGTCTAAACACGACACCAGTGTGCATGCATTTAAAAAAAAAAAAAAAAAAATTTTTCCCCTATCATCCATTCTTACCAGCATGACTGGCCTACTCATTCAAAAGACAGAACAGGTTTTTAGCGTGTTCATAAAAGATCTTCTATGTGTGTTTGCACGTGGGACATCATCGGTTTACAGTCTTGGGACTTTCGGGGAGGGGGGCAGAGTCAGTACTGATTTGCCATGACTAAAAAGTGGTATATAATACAATACAATGCAATGCAATACAATACAATACAATATACAATAGTAACAGCTGCTGTTAGCACCAGACTGCTTTCACACAGCTGTCACCATTCCAGTCCAATTATTACCAAAAGAAAACATTTTAAATGTGTCCCATACCCTATGTGGTCATAGGGGAGCGAGGCATCAGAAACCTCAACTTCTCCAGGGGCCAGCATATTGAGGGCGGCGCCCATCTCCTCTCCCTCGCTGCTTTACCTTCCCTGACCCTAAAGAGGGCAGGTACCCATTTACAGCTGGGTGAACTGGGGGGACTGTACTGAAGCCAAGGCGTGCAAAACGGTCACCCATCCAACTGGTAACCACGCTCGATGCTGCTTAACCTTGGCTGGGGGAAAGTGAGTGCAGCTACAGCGAAATGGGTGAGGCAGTGAATTCCAAAGACCTGGCACACAAATTGTTTCACCGACCTCTCTGTCGCGGTGTTTGGATTCTTTGTCGCGGTGTCGTTTGCGGTCGCCGTCTTCGTCTCCGTGGCGACGACGTTTGTCTCCGTCACTGATATAGAGAGAAGGATACGTTGTGAGGATAAATAATAATAATAATAATAACAATAATGATGATGGTGATGATGGTGACGATCATGGTGGTAATAAAACTAGTAGTAGTGGTGGCGGTGGTGGTGGTGGTGTGGTGGTAGGTATGTATGTCAGATGTATGTGTGTATGGTGAGTAGTAGTAGTAGTAGTAGTAGTAGTGGTGGTGGTGGTGGTGGTGAGTGGTGTGGCAGTAGTGGTGATGGTGGGGTGATGGTGTAGTAGTGTAGTGTGTGGTGATGGTAGTGTAGTAGTAGTAGTAGTGGTAGTAGTAGTAGTAGTAGTGTAGTAGTAGTAGTAGTAGTAGTAGTGTAGTAGTAGTAGTAGTAGTAGTAGTTAGTATTTAGTAGTAGTAGTGGTAGTAGTAGTAGTAGTAGTGGTTAGTAGTAGTAGTAGTAGTAGTAGTAGTAGTAGTAGTAGTAGTAGTAGTAGTAGTAGTAGTAGTAGTAGTAGTAGTAGTAGTAGTAGTAGTAGTAGTAGTAGTGTAGTGGTAGTAGTAGTTAGTAGTAGTAGTAGTAGTAGTAGTAGTAGTGGTGGTGGTGATGGTGGTGGTGGTGGCAGTAGTGGTGATGGTGGCGGTGATGGTAGTAGTAGTAGTAGTAGTGTAGTAGTAGTAGTAGTAGTGTAGAAGTAGTAGTAGTAGTAGTGTAGAAGAAGTAGTAGTGGTAGTGGTAGTGGTAGTAGTAGTAACAGTTTCAGTGGTGGTGGTGGTGGTAGTGGTAGTAATAGTAATGGTGGTTGTGGTGGTAGTAGTAGTAGTAGTAGTAGCAACAGTATTAGTAGTAATGATGGCAGTAGTGGTGTTGGTGGTGGTGGTGGTAGAAGGAGGAGGACGAATGGTAGTAGAAGTAGAAGTAGTTGTAGTAATAGTAGTAGTATCAGTATCAGTAGTAGCAGTAGCAGTAGTAGTAATAGTAGTAGCAGTAGTAGTAGTAGTAGTAGTAGTAGTAGTAGTAGTAGTAGTAGTAGTAGTAGTAGCAGTAGTAGTAGTAGTAGCAGCAGTGGCAGTAGCAGCAGTTGAAGTAATAGTAGAAGTAGTGGCAGCAGCAGCATAATTTTTTTTTATATTATAGAAGACACAATGAATGGGGAACAACAATAATAATGAAGACAACAACAACCATGATGACAATGGTCATGATAATGTCATGATATAGGACAACACATGATATAAAACAACAACACTAACAACAACAATAACATATTTGTCTGTTTTCAAGTGCACAGTGTCCCCATAAGGGCAAATTTTCAAAAGAAGACTTGACTCTTTTTGGGGGGATGGGGTGGGGGGGAAATATCTCTACTTTTCTTATTTTTTCAAAATAGTAGCCTTTATCTGAAACATGTGAACGAGTGAGTGAGTGTGTGTGTGTGTGCGTGCGTGCATGTGTGCACACACACAAGCACACGTGTGCAGATGCATGTGTGAACACACTTGTCGATACATGACACGCGCAAACGCATGCATGCATGTACGTACACATGTACATGCACGCAAATATACACGCACTGCACCAAGTCTGCTTGAAAACACAGCATCAGGGCAAGGACAGGCAGACTCCACATAGTGACAAGAATCCGGTTAAGGACCAGTGACACACAATTTGGGGAAGGGGGGAACCGGATAGGTAGACTCCACATAGTGACATTTATTTTATTTTATTTATTCTTTTATTTATTTATTCTTTTATTTCGAGGATAATGGAATAAGCACGCATGTGCTTTTTTTCATCCAGTCCCCGTGTGTATGCAGTTTTGTCAATTTTGTCATCCGTTCCCACCGGCACACGATGGCCTACTCTTCCGAAAAGCGGAACAGGTTTTAACGTGTGCGCAAGATGTTCTGCATGCGTTCGCGCACACGGGGCCTGGGTTTATAGTCTCATCCGAAGGACTTTTGGGGAGAGTGGAGTCTGCACTGAGGTTAACTCCAGAGGAAAAAATCCTCTTGAACGGGAATCGAACCTGGTTCGTCAGATCAAGAATGCAATGCGTAATGCTCTAACCACCAGGCTGTCCCATCCCCATGCGTGTGTCCATAAGTGTGTGTGTGTGTGTGTGTGTGTGTGTGTGTGTGTGTGTGTGTGTGAGAGAGTATGTGTATGAGTGTGTATGCACGTGCGTGTGTGCGTGCGTGTTATGCATGTGTGCACGCACACAAGCACACGTGCGCAGATGCATGTGTGAACATACTTGTCGATACATGACATGCGCAAACGCATGCATGCATGTACGTACACATGAACGTGCATGCAAATATACATGCACAACAGCAAATCTGCTTGAGAAACAGCAGAGAAAGGACAGGTAGACTCCACATAGTGACATGAATCCAGGTAAGGACCAGTGACACAATTTGGGTAGGGGGCGATCTGGATAGGTAGACTCCACATAGTGACATGAATCCAGGTAAGGACCAGTGACACAATTTGGGTAGGGGGCGATCTGGATAGGTAGACTCCACATAGTGACATGAATGCAGTTAAGGACCAGTGACACAATTTGGGTAGGGGGCGATCTGGATAGGTAGACTCCACATAGTGACATGAATGCAGTTAAGGACCAGTGACACAATTTGGGTAGGGGGCGATCTGGATAGGTAGACTCCACATAGTGACATGAATGCAGTTAAGGACCAGTGACACAATTTGGGTAGGGGGCGATCTGGATAGGTAGACTCCACATAGTGACATGAATGCAGTTAAGGACCAGTGACACAATTTGGGTAGGGGGCGATCTGGATAGGTAGACTCCACATAGTGACATGAATGCAGTTAAGGACCAGTGAACAATTTGGGTAGGGGGCGATCTGGATAGGTAGACTCCACATAGTGACATGAATGCAGTTAAGCATGAATGCAGTTAAGGACCAGTGAACAATTTGGGAAGGGGGCGATCTGGATAGGTAGACTCCACATAGTGACATGAATCCAGGTAAGGACCAGTGACACACTCACTCTTCGTCGTCTCGTTTTCGATGGCGTCTGGCGCTCTCCTCTCTCTTGTGCCGTCGTCTGGTGTCGTCGTCACTGTCGGCAGCTTTTTCCTCCTTACGCGGGCGATCCTGAAGATGATCAAGGGAAGTAAGAATGTTTTAGGAACAAGGGACGACTAATTTCAGTGATTAGTGGTCACAAGTGTCTTAAGCTTTTCCCTATGGGTAACCCGCTATAGGGTAACCAGCCCTTCCCTCTGTATCACCCACTACTGGGTTATGGTAGCGTACAAATGTGCACAGTGCACGAGTACTGGGAAAGAGGGGGTCTCTCCCTTAACGTAGGGATAGTGTTAACATCTGAAGAAAAAAACATTACTGATTTTTTTCTTTCTTCTCGCTTTGCTTTTAGTGTATTGACAAGGCGATTTAGACACATATATGCATCTATTTTACAGATATTTTAATCCTAAAATCAGAAACTTTCTAATTTTACCAATATTTTCATCACAAAAGATGATACTCTTTTTTTTTATTTTAAAATTACATTCTTTGGCTAGAACTAGGTTCACCAATGGTGACATTTTGCACATGGGACTATTTGCTCGCCATTAATTAAGGTAGCCACATTCTGACTTTGGGGAAGATAAAACTCTAAGTTAAAGGCTATGCTCAACGCTTTTTAGCTCAATACAGTACAGTACAATACAGTACACTTAGTATAATACAGTACAATATAACACAGAACAGTAAAGTACAGCACAGTACAATACAATAAAAACAGTACAATACAGCACAATACAGTATAATATAGTACAATACAATACAGTACAATCCAGAACAGTGCAATATAGTACAATACAGAAGAGTACAATACAATACAGCACAATACACTACAATACAATACTTACAATACAATACTTACAACACAATACAATACTGTACATTACAGTACAGCTCGTTACAAGACAGTACAATACAATAAATACCATAGAGTGCAATACAATACATTACATTACAAAACAATAAATTACAGTACAATGAAATTACAGTACAATACAATACAGAACTCAGTAAAATACAGTACATTACAACACAATAAATTACAATACAACACAGTACAGTACAATACAATAGAGAACTCGGTACAATACAGTACAGTACATTACAATAAATTACACTACAACACAACACAATATAATACAACACAGTACACTACAGTACAACACAATACAATACACTACAGTACAACACACTGCAGCACAATACACTCACCTCTTTCTTTTTGCTGTCTCCCTCTCTCTTCTCCCTTCTCTCCCGACGGAGTCGTTCTCGATCCTCCTGTTCACAAGACAAAGAACACACAGGCAATAATGCAGAGTACATTTCTTATCTCACACACACACACCCATGCACGCACGCATGCCTGCACGCACGCACACACATCCTGTTCACGTATTTTCTAACGTCTTGTTCCTGTACCTTTTCATTATCTAAAGTATGAACGTGAAAGAACGGATGATATAGTAGGTGAAGTAATTTGTTTGTCCTGACGTTTTATGATTTTATTCTTAAAACATTCTTTATCTAAGTGTGTGTGTGTGTACGCGTGCGCGCACACACGCGCAGGTGTGTTTGAGTATGTGTGTGCGTGTGTATGTATATGTGTGTAATTTGTATTTTCCAATGTATTATTTTATTGATTTTCCTCCTTTTACTGGTTTAAATTATTGGTAAAGGTTGCAATAATGTAGTATTTCAGTATAATCATTAAGGAATTTGTTCTTAGATAGATGGCTTGATGAAAAAAAGCAAATGCACTGCTTATTCAATGTACCATCTGGAAATAAAAATTTGACTTGACTTGACAAGGCAAAAGAACACACAGACAATAAATGCAGAGTACTATTCTTATCTCTCTCTCTCTCTCTCACCACACACCATTCTGATACTTATTTTAATCAGGTTTGTTTTCCTTTGCTTGCTTCCTGTTATGTATAATTCCACAAGTTTCGGATGCTTAGATCACACTTTTTCCTTTTATCCTTTATTCAACCCTCCAAACAAACACAATGACAACAACTAATCATTTCTTTCCCCTCCACATAACCTGTCTAATATCACTTTCTAGTGGAAAGACAATAAAACAAACATACATACACACACACACAAACACCACACACAAACATTCACCTGCTTTACAAGTAAACAATGAGGTTCTGGGTTCGATTCCCAGCCTTACCCTATCATCCCAGAAAATCAAACTGAATGTTAAGTACTTTTGAAAGGAGACTCTAAACTAGTCAGACCCGTGCGTTTATGAACTTGTGCATGTGAAAAGAACCCATGACAGTTGAAAATCAGAAAGACAAGGGAGATAACTCCTGGCTGTCCTGGCAACAGTGGTAGGTTCAATTCCTCTGAGGTCAGAATGCAGCTACCTGAGTGGTGGCATTAGAAAAAAAAAAGGTCGCATACGCAAAAATTTCACCTGGAGCTGTAGCCTAGGGAAGAAAAAAAACAAACACTGTGTAAACGCTGGGACAGTATGATATCTCCAACCAAGTACACCAAGACTCTTTGTCATATGTTAAGGTATACATACATACGTATTTTATTTATTTATTCATTTATTTACTGATCTGTTTATTCTTTTATATTGAGGATAATGGAACAAGCACTCATGTGCTTTTTTTACGTCCAGTCCCCGTGTGTATGCGGTTTTGTAAATTTTGTAATCTGTTCCCACCAGCACACAATGGCCTACTCTTTTAAAATGCAGAACGTGTTTTTAATAGGTGTGCAAAATGTTCCGCATTCGTTTGCACATGGGGCCTAGGTTTATAGTCATATCCTAAGGACTTTGACATTCAGTTTGATTCTTTTTCATCAAAATGGGAAGAAAGGGCAAGGCTGGGAATTGAACCCAGAACCTCACGGTTTACTTGTTGGCAGGTAATGTCTTAACCATCCTGCCACCCTCCTTCTTGACATTTTTATACAAAGAATTTTCCAATTTTACAACATTTTAATATAGGCCACACCCCTTGGCTCACAGCAATAACTGACAAAGCTTTTGGCTGGGCCAAATATCTTGAAATACTTTTCTTCTTCTTCCTCGTTGAATGCTCAGACACCATCTACAGTTGTCTGTTATATGAGCAAAAATGCATCACGCTGCCGTTAAGCACCTGAGAAGTCAGGCCCAGCGCGTCTATTTCAGCATAAGAGAGAATAGTTATCTTTTAAGCCTTTCTGGAAAAAAAGGCAGAAGAATGGACCAAGAATGCAGAAAATAGACAAGGAGGAGGTGACAGGAAGAAAAGGAACGAGGCAGAAACAAAGAGAGTGATAGAAAAGAGGGAATTTCTGGTAGAGAATTTCCAGAAGGTGGGCATGCTATTTATACTGACAGGCCCCCGGCATCCCCACAAGGGAAAGTTGAAATACTGGAAATACTAACAAGGGTTAGCGGAGCAGAATTGTGTAAAGTGAAATTCGGTTTATACACAAATATGCAGCACTGGTTTATAAATGCATAGTCAAGACACATAAAAGCATGTCCATGTAAGTACGCACTGTCCATGTAAGTACGCACAGTCTAAGCGTGTGCACATATCAGACAAACACCATATTCAGCTACTTATATATAATAATATAAATACATAATATATATATAATATAATTATATTATAAATATACATATATATATATATAATACACACACACACATACATACACATGAATCCATGCATACACACAAGAATAGTATTAAGTGTGCACACACCACACACAAGCGCACATACACAATGCATTGTGAGAGCACACTTACACTTACACTCACACACACACACACACAAACACACACCACACACATTCTAACCTTCTCTTCTCCAACTCCCCTACACTCATTCCCGCAAACACAGATAACAGACTAAATTGAGACAACAACAACACGCACACACACACACACACACATTCTCTCTCTCTCTCTCTCTCTCTCTCTCTCTCTTCTCTCTTCTCTCTCTCTCTCTCTCTCTCTCTCTCTCTCCCCCTTCTCTTCTCTTGAACACCTATAGACTTTCAAAAACACAAAAAAACAAAACCCTTTAAAAAAAACAACACCCAACTATACTCCAACTAGCATCTACACAACTATACAACAAGAATAAAAGAAAGAATGGCTGTCACCAAAATAAAAATCTGTGAGAAAATTTATTATATAAAGAAGATTAAAAAAGAAAAGGAATGATCTAAACACCAGCTTCAACAACTAAAAAAAGAAGAAGAAAAAAAAAGGATAAAAATTACTGAAATAAAAAGGTTCAGGTTACAACAGGATCTTTTTTTCTGTTTACTTATCTATTTATTCCTTTATTCCTTCCTTTCGAGGATCATGGAATAAACACTCATGTGGTTTTTTTTACAGCCAGTCCCCGTGTGTATGCAGTTTTGTACATTTTGACATCCGTTCCCACCGGCACACAACGGCCTACTCTTCCAAAAAGTGGAACAGGTATCAACATGTGCACAAGATGTTCTGCGTGCAATCACACACAGGACCTCGGTTTATAGTCTCATCCGAAGGACTTTTGAGGGGAGTGGAGTCGGCACTGATGTTAACTCCAGGGGAAAATATCCCCTTGAACGAGATTCGAACCCGGGTCAGCAGATCACAAGCCCGATGCGCAACGCTCTAACCACCAGGCTATCCCTCAGCCAGAGCTCTGGTGTTCACCAACGGTGAGATTTTGCAACTGGTTTTTGCCCACCATTAAGGTAGCCACATTCTGACTACAGAGATGATGTCTAAACACGACACAAATGTGCATGCATTAAAAAAAAAAAAAGGTCCTCAGTTCTTACCAGCATGACATGGCCTACTCTTCACAAAAGGCAGAGCAGACTTTAGCGTGTGCCCAAGATGTTCTGCATGCATTCGCACACATTTGACAACATTTTGATGCAGGCCACAGCACTTCCAACATGTAGAACGGACTTTTAACGTGTGCGCAAGATGTTCTGCATGCGTTTGCACATGGGACATCAGTTATAGTTTCGTCCGAAGGATTTTTGAGGATAGTGGAGTCTGCACTGATGTTAACTCCAGGGGAAAATATCCCCTTGAACGGGCGTCTCAGCAGTGACTTGAACCCAGACCATCAATTTGTTTATTCTTTTATTTCGAGGATAATGAAATAAGCACTCATGTGCTTTTTTTCCATCCAGTCCCCGTGCGTATGCAGTTTTGTCAATTTTGTCATCTGTTCCCACCGGCACACGATGGCCTACTCTTCCGAAAAGCGGAATGGGTTTTATGTGTGTGCAAGATGTTCTGTGTGCGTTCGCAAACGGGACTTCAGTTTATAGTCTATCCGAAGGACTTTTGGGAAGTAGTAGAGTCGGCACTGATGTTAACTCCAGAGGAAAAATCCTCTTGAACGAGAATCGAACCCGGGTCAGCAGTTCATGAATGCATCATTCTAACCACCAGGCTATCCCGTCCCCTTGTGAGTGCAACATTCTAACCACTAAGCTATCCCCCCCCAACCCCCCCCCCCCCCCCCAAAAGTGGATATAAAAGTAAGGAGATAAGCAGAAACTTAAGCTCTACAAAGCAAAACTGATTCCCCCCCTCCCCGCCCCCAAATTAAAAAAAAAAGAAAATAGGTCAAGGTTGCAATAGGTATATGCGTTTGACATTCATGGAACGAAAGTGTATTTGAGATAAAATTTTACTGAAATTTAATTATAACAATGTATGTTTTTCTCTGTGTGTGTGTGTGTGTGTGTGTTCTGGTGTGTGTGTGTGTTGTGTGTGTGTGTGTGTGTGTGTTGTGTGTGTGTGTGTGTGTGCAATTTCTACATAACACAGGATAGGCGGACACAGACATGGACAGGCATACACACACTCACACACACACTCACTCACACACCACACTCACACACACACTCACTCACACACACACACATGCACACACTCACTCACACATACTCACTCTCACACACACACACACTCACTCACATACACACACCACACACTCACTCACACACACACTCACACACACAAACTATCTAAACACTACCACACACACACACACTCACATACACACACACATAAAACTATCAACACTAACCACACACATACACTCACACACACATACCTCCACACACACACACACACTTACACACATCACACATCACACACACACACACCACACACACACACACACACACACACACACACACACACACACACACACACACACAACACACACACACAACACACAAACTATCTAAACACTACCACACACATGGGGCCCAGACAAGGGGGGAAATATTCACATACACACACAAGCTAAATCAACTGATAACCATTTAAGGGTGTTTTTTTTACCAATATCAAAAAACATAATTCAAACAACAGCTGTAGCTTCTAACAGAGCAATTACAAACGAAACACATCTATCATTTACAGATTTAACTACCACCAAAACCCCCCACAAAAGAATAGAAAAGAACAGCAACATTAGCTAAAAGCAGCAAAGAGGGTTCATTAATAGAGGAGAAAAAATATCTGTAAGCAAAACAAAAAAAGTCAATAATCTTTTTTAAAAAAAACAACTATTTTTGAATGATAATGATAACAACAACAAAAATAATAATGAAAAGAAGAAGAAGAAGAAGAAGAAGGAAGAAAGCAGATAAATAAAGAATGCTGAAAACATTTTTTTTTTAATGTTTAATTTTTTTTTAATGATTCATTTTTTCAAAGAAAGCTGCTGATAAATAAAATTGGGTTAAAAAAGGTTACTAGCAGGAATTTTCTGGAAAGTGTTGATTAATTTTTCAAAGAAAGCCGTTAATCAATAAAGCCGGGTTAAAAGGTCACTAGCAGGTCAGTGGGACATCGACTAATTTACCTCTGTCAGGTCAGCCCGGACAGGAGAAAAGTCTCCCCGACTACGACCTTTGCCCCTACGATCCTTCAAAGGTCAACAAAGGAAACTCACAGCACCACGACAAAATATCACAGGAAACAATATCGAGAAATGACAGCATTGAAATATTCGAAACAGACAGACTCACAAAAAGTGGCACAAAGTTCACTTTACCAACACAACAAACATTAACATCAAAATAACAGCACAAACATTGAGAAATGACAAAACCGAAATATTAAAAAACCCAGACCAGTTCACAAAAGTTACACAAAGTTCACATTACCACCACAACGACATTAACAACAACAAAAACCTGCACACATATCAAGAAATAACAAAAAAAAAATATTCAAAACAGACTGATTCACAAAAAGTTACATAAACTTCACATCACCACCACAACCACAACACTAACAACAACAACAAAACCAGCACACACATATTGTGAAATCACAAAACCGAAATAATATTCAAACAGACCAGTTCACAAAAAGTTACATAAATTTCACATCACCACAACCACCACAACAACAAAACAGCACACAAAAGAACACAGGAAATTATTTTTCATTAAAAAAACAGATATATATTGATTCACAAAAGTTCAAGAAAATTTAGAAGACAGAGTATTAACAGAGGACAAATCACACACAAAGGCAAAAACAAAATATTAAATTTCAAAAGTTGATAAGTCACTGCATCATGAAAAAGATAATATTATGAAATGATACAGACAGCAATATCAATTTGATAGCAAACCAAAATCCTGTTGAAAAGGATAAAGGTAAAGGTGTCCCACAACCTATGTGGTCGTAGGGGAGCAAGGCATCAGAGACCTCAGCTTCTCTAGGGGCCAGCATATTGAGGGTGGCGCCCATCTCCTCTCCCTTGCTGCTTTACCTTCCCTGACCCTAAAGATACTCATTTACAGCTGGGTGAACTGGGGGACTGTACTGAAGCCAAGGCGCGCAAACAGCCACCCATCTACCCGGTAACCACGCTCGATACTGCTTAACATTAGCTGAGGGAAAGCGACTGCTCTGATCACGGAGCTATCTCGTCCCCTGTTGAAAGTGCGCTGAATAATACCACAACAAAAATATTAATCTATCCACGCACTCTGTCTCCCTCACCCTACCAGGGAATTGCTGTGAGGCCGTTAAGTACAAAACTGACAGGACGTTTGCATGTACGACTGTTTTCAACTATCTCGACATATCGGCATCCATACTCTGGCTTCAGAGGATTTTTTTCTTTTTTTAAAGGATACTGCAGATTGTTGTGCTAAGAGCTTGTCATGGCTGAAGACAATCTCAACATCACATGTTAAAAGCATAACAACATGTTAGTGCAGGCCTTGGTACTTAGCTGACATCAAAGACTGCCAAAGCTTTTAACCTGGGTCAAGTGTGAAGAGGACGGGGATAGCTCAGTGGTCAGAGCACTCGCTTTCTCCCAGCCAAGGTTAAGCAGCATCGAGCGTGGTTACCACTTGGATGGGTGACCGTTTGCGCACCTTGGCTTCAGTACAGTTCCCCCAGCTGTAAATGGGTACCTGCCCTCTTTAGGGTCAGGGAAGGTAAAACAGCGAGGGAGAGGAGATGGGCGCCGCCCTCAATATACTGGCCCCTAGAGAAGCTGAGGTTTCTGATGCCTTGCTCCCCAACGATCGCATAGGTTATGGGAACACTTTTACCTTTACCAAGTCTGATATTGAACAATGCTGTTTTGTACTAAGTGTACTGTGTTGTTGAACTATACTGTGATGCTTTGTGCTACGCTGTGGTGCGCTTACTTTATATTCTGCTTTGTAGATGTTATGGTATATCATACTCAAGGATACTGTTTTACATTATGTACAATGCATTGCCCTATCTTCCTTCATCGTGTATCATTTTGTATGTTAGTTCATTATTTCAACATGGTAATGAAAAAACCCCACAACAAATAAACAACCAACCAAACCAAAGCAAACAAACCCGACACTTTATAAACAGCAACTTTCCAAACACCCTGTAGTATATTAACCACTAGACTGCCTTACCCCGGAAATTTTCCAGGGCTAAACATGCACCCTATACGCCTACAACCCGGAAAATTTCCGGGGTGTCGAACCGAAGTAAACAAGCCTGCTTCCAGTTAAAGGGAAAGAACTCCAAAATTAGTGGAGATCACTCTCCTGTTGCTTGGCAACATACAGCTGCAAAAACCGTGGCAAAAAACGATCGTTTTTTAGCTCGTATTTTGTGTTTTTATGCATGACTGCTTGGGAAGTTCATGTTCAAAATGGCTGACACTTCTTGTTGAAGGCATCAATAACTTTACACAGCTGTAAAAGTGGCAAATAAAACTGTAGATTTACCTAACAGTGATGAAAACGATCGCGTATGATTCAGGAGATCGTGTATTTAAAAATACAATGAATGAGATTTGGCCTAGACTTATGTTTGACGTTATTGAGATGGGGGGTACTCAGAATGACAGAGGTGATGAAGAAAGCGTATTTTTGGTCAATTTTTTCCCCATTTTAAATATATTTTCGCAGTGAAATATCATGCTAGCTAATTTGAGCTTGCCTCGAAGTAATCTACCATATATATACTGTCATTAGGCAGACTATCAGGAATATTCATGTGGTAGTTTCTGAGTAAGAGGGATATGAACATAGCAGTGGTACATAAGAATTTTATTCCCCGGCATATAGGGTGCACTTGCACTGGGCAGTTAAGAGGTTAATTAGCAAAAGTATCTCAAACCCCGAACATTTTGAAAATGACAAAACACGATCTGTTTCTCATTTCTTTCCATCACCCTCTTTAACAGTTCAATTTTGTCATCACAAAGACAGAAAAGGAATCAGCTTACATCTTCATCTTTCTTGCGTGATTTCTTCTCCTCCCCTGCTCCATTCACGCCATCTTTAGCTCGTCGACGTTCTTTTCCGTCTGCCAATCAAAATAAAATAATAATAATAATAATGATGATAAGAAGAAGAAGAAATGGAAGTTATATAGTGCTATATCTTGTAAAAACAAATCAAAGTGCTTGCATTCAACCTATTCTTACACATGCAACCAAGAACAATTTACAGCTTTAACAAATTCAAATGTACAAACACACACACACACACATACACACTCACACACATAACCCAACACACACAAGTCCTTCTGATAAGACTATAAACCAACGTCCCATACGCGAATATCCTGCGCGCACATTAAAACTTGTTCTGCTTTTCAGAAGAGTAGGCCATTATGTGCTGGTGGGAACAAACGACAAAATTTACAAAACTGCATACACATGGGGACTGGATGTAAAAAAAAAAGCAAGTGAGCACCTTTTCCCTTATTCTTGAAATAAAAGAATAAACAAATAGATAACTGAATGCATGTACACACACACACACTAAAAATTTCTGCAAGCTTGAGTTCAGAAATGAAACATGTTCCACTGACCGTCATCTCGTGACTTTTTCTTCTTATCCCCTCCATCCTTTGCTCCCTGAAAATCAGTAATAACAACAATGGTCACAACAAAAATATAACAATGAACACATTGACAACATCACACCATATCATCAAATGATAGGTAGTATGGCAAGATGGCAACTGAATTTGAAAAAAAACAACCAAACCCCACACCGATTAGTGATTTGTATGAATATTACACAAATTACAGACATACACATGCAATCTAATCACTCATGCACATGCACACACACACACTTATATAGATAGAGAGAGAAAGAGAGAGAGAGAGAGAGACAGAGAGAGAGCTCTATTTTTCTTTTTTTTAGATAGTAACATATATTTATTTCACAATGCTTTGTATCCCTTAAAGCCAAATACTTCTTGTGCAAAAAAAAAATCATGATTGTCAGAGCACATACAGTGTTTTAATGTAAGTATAAACATTACTGACAAATATCTGAAATAATATCACAGATAACAATTCACTCATCATTCACAACAACAATGTTTTGTGTTACTAAACAGTAAGAATTAACACCCAAAAAACTTAAATAATTCCCAATATGCTGAACAGTGTGTCCCAATGCCAATTTGTGCCAGTAAGCATTCGAATTCTGAATTCACAATGATGTTGACTACCTAGTTTTTACATTTCTCTGAATTATCTGCCTGATTATCATTGTTACGAGTGTAGTCAATACATAATTGTGTGTGTGTGTGTGTGTGTGGGTGCGTGGGTGTGTGAAATAAGTCTGTGTTCTAGTCAACTGTCTTAAAACATTGAATTCATATATTGGTGTATGGTGTGGGTGTGCGTGGGCGTGTTCGCACACACACGTACGTGCGTGTGTACGTGCTGCGTATATGCGTGTGTAAAAATAAGTTTTTATGTCTTCTAGTCAATGGGTTTAAAATTGTGTTCACAATTGATGTGTGTGCGTGCGGGCGTTTGCGTGCGTGTGCGCATGCGCGCGTGTGTGTGGTGTGTGTGTGTGTGTGTGTGTTCGTGACATTTTATTTGAAAACCAATATGAAATATAGCTTTTGTGTCTTTGATATATTTGATGAGTATCAATCTGCCTGTCAGTATTGTAATTGGCCTTCATGGGATGATTAAAGTGTTTTTGACTTTGACTTGACTTTGACAATTCACAAACATGGCATTGCACACACTCACACTCCTTTCCCAATGGGAGGCAACCAAGGTCCCCCCTTACTCCCCCCCCCCCCCCCCCTACCCCCCCCCCCCCCCCCCCCTACCCCTCTGCCATCACCCTAAAATTTTTCAAAATTAACAAACTACACTAAAAGTAAAACTCGCTACTGTAACTGCTCTTCTTGTGGGGATGATTAAAGTGTTATCAACTTTGACTTTTGACTAGTAAGTACTACCAGTATGGATTTACCTACATGACAATCCTAAGCCACAAAATGACCCACTAAACTTCCTCACAGCACACACACACATGTGACACTCCACCACGAAATGAGTCGCTTTGCACCTGACCCACTTTTCTGCTAGGAGCCAGTTTTAGGCAGGTGTGGGAGGGTCAGGATTTCAATTTCCAGTGATTATAAAACTATAGCTATTATTCTTACCTTTTACTGATATATCATGGCATAATTTTGTTTCCTTTTGCTTGAAAACGCATTTTAATACACCCAAGCCCTCATTCTGACCACCTATTAGGATGCTAACCTTATCAATTTCTCATTTTGTCACTTCCTGCAGTCCTTCATTTCAATTTGTAATAACTTTTCATAGAACTGTCCGGTTTTCAATCTGCTTTTTGTTGTTGTGTGTCTTCAATTTTACGTCTGTTCACTTAAGTGATATCAGTGATATCACTTAATATATTTTGTTGTTGTTTGTATTGAACAGCCTTTTATATTGCAGATTAATAACACGTCAATAACTTTAAAAAATTGACATCTGATGCAACGCAACTCACTGGAGCGTCACCATTTATAAAACTACCCACACCAAATCCTTCGGGGTTAGATACTGGAACACAGTGCAAGAACGACAACAAACAAACAAACAAACAGACAAACAGACAGGCAATACACAGGTGAGGTGAGTAACCAACCGCTACCTGCAAAGCATGTGTGAGATCTTCCGTCGTCCAAGTGTCGTCTTTGCGTCGGGGCTAGAAAGCAAAAACAACATCGTCATCTTGAACACACACAGGCAACAACAACCAAACCCCAACCAAACCAAACAAAAAACCCCCAAACCAAACTAAACCCCTCCCCCCTAAAAAAAAACACACACAGAGCAAAGATTCTTCCCCTTGCCTGGTTAGCTAGTTGGGTAAGGGGGGAGTGAGGGGAGAGCATAGCCGAGTGGTTAAAATGTCGGTCGCACAGTCTGTGATCTGACAGAAGCTGAAGGTATGGGGTTCGAGTTTCCACTGAGGTATCCATTTGTGGGGGACTTTTCCCCTTAACAGTTAACACTACAGTCTTTTTTTTTTTCTTACATGATCAACACTGCAGGTGTCAGTATCTCTCGGGCCTGGTTGATGCTGGGAATTACTATGATAGGAACCGTAGCGCACAGCCCTGTCACATAGTCTCAAAGCACACGCACTTCCATAGCGGCAGTATAACAATCCTCCTCCTCATCACTGATCATCATGCAGCAACAGAAAAATGCCTCTGATTCGCAGGCCCTGGTCTCATGGTGGCCTCAGTTTTGGGTTTCCCCATACACTTCTGAGCCTGTGGTGAGTTTATGTCGGAGCTTTAGGGGTTGGAGGTTCGCTAGAGAAGGTCAATGGAGAAGCATTGTGAGTACAGTAGGACAGAACGTCACAGAAGATGAGGCAGGAAAAAAAGAAAAAGAAAGAAAGAAAGAAAGGAAGGAAGAAAGGACGGAAGGAAGACAGGAAGGAAGGATGAAAAAAAGAAAGAAAGAGGAAGGAAGAAAGAAAAAAGGAAGGAAGGAAGAAAGGAAGGAAGGAAGGAAGAAAGAAAGAAAGAAAGAAAGAAGAAAGAAAGAAAGAAAGAAAGAGGAGGGAAGGAAGGAAGGAAGGAAGAAGGGGGAGAACAGAGGAGAATAAAAAAACACAGAAATAAAGAGCAACAAGATAAGAAGTTAAATAAGATGTAAAACTAAAAGCAATATCAGATATAAAATGAAGTTTCCAACCAGCATCTGAGTGTGTGTGTGTGTGTGTGTGTGTGTGTGTGTTGTGTGTGTGTGTGTGTGTGTGTGTGTGTGTGAGAGAGAGAGAGAGAGAGAGAGAGAGAGAGAGAGAGAGATCTCATTGTTTACAAGTAGAATTGCACAGTCCCTAAATCAGATAAATCTGCTGGGACCTATTTAATACAAACAACTTACAAACAAGTCAGATATTTGACTGAGAGAGAAGGAATGGGTAGGTGGCGGCAGGGGGACGAAGGGGGGGAGGAGAGAGAGAGAGAAAGAGAGAGAAAGAGAGAGAGAGAGAGAGAGAGAAGAGAGAGAGAGTGGGAGAGAACGAGAGAGAGAGAAAGAGAGAGATATGAGAAATGAGAGAGAGAGACTCGAACTCGAACTCGAAAGATTTATTCACAAAAAGGCCATTGGCCCATACATGAAGGGGGGGGTTGCCAAACTGCTCAGTATTTTAGTGAGAACAATAAGTAAAGAGAGAGAGAGGGAGAGAAAGAGAGAGGGAGGAAGGAAGGGAGGGAGAGGGCAGGAAAGATGAACTACAACAGCACTGAAACAAATAAATGAGATTAATCAAAACGTACAGTTGGGGGTAGGAGAGGAGGGGGTGGGTGGGGGGGGGGGGGGGGGGGGGGGGTTTGCAGTTTAATTAAATCCTAACCATACACATAAAACTAAGAACAATCTCCCCAAAACCAAGCAGAAACACACACCACTTCCCTTTACAAAACAGAACAAACCCAGACATTTTGAAACTGTACTCATCTTCCACCCCCAGGCCCAGTCCTAATGCTTACATTGCCAGTTCTTAACATTACACAGGCTGTGTGCCACATTCATTAACGCTTCGATTTGTCTTGTTTTACAAGATTCAGCACTTTACAATGTCCGTATATTATTATCATTATTATTACGATTTTTAAAAAAATGTCCGTTTGATTCCTGGACTAAAGCTGCAATGTTCACCAATGGTGAGATTTTTCCATAAAATTACTGATCTTTTATATATATATATATATAATATATATATATAAAAATATAAATATATATATATATATACCACACAGAGTGAAACCATAACAACCAACATATACATCATCATCATCATTAGCCATTACACCAAGCGGTGTGTAGGGCAGCAACAAAGCGCTTCCACTCCTGCCTATTCTGGGCCAACCTAGTCACTGATCCCCAAGAGTGCTGCATGGCCTTCATCTCACTTTCTACAGTTCTTCTCCACGTTGCTTTTGGTCTTCCTTTCTTTCTCCTTCCTTCTGGGGTCCAGTGCAACCAACATATACAGATGTTCCCCAATATTTCGACTTTCACCTTCCTCAGGTTTTTTTTATTTATTATAATGATGTGATGGAATGACGTCAATCTCAATTATACGTCATTGTGAAACTTTGTTATGACATTGTAAATTAAACATCATACTGAGACCATGTTAGACAGAGAGAGAGAGAGAGGGCGGGGGAACTTTACATGGGACAATTATGGTCATATAGTAAAGGTTCACACACACACACATACACAAACACACACACTTGCGTGCGCACGCATACACGCACGCATGCACACATATATCTATTTTATTATTTAATATCTATTTTTTGTCATTCATTCTTACTGACATGAATGGCCTACTTTTCCAAAAGGCAGAATGGAGTTTTTACCATGTGCAGAAGACGTTCTGTACGCATTCGCACACAGGGCTTCAGTTTACAGTTTTATTCAAAGAATTTTCAAGGGAGTGGAGTCGATACTGATGTTAACTCCTGGAGAATAATCCTCTTGAACAAATGGAAGTGGTGATCAAAACCGGGTTTGATCCCAGGCCATGAAATCACGAGTGCAATGCTCTAGCCACTAAGCTATCCCGCCCCCTAATGAATCTGAACAACCCAGACCAAAAACAAAATTTTTTTCCACAAGGTTGAGATGTGACTACTGCGCTAAAATAGTGTGTATAGTGGGATGAAGACTAATCAGACTGACAATTTCTCATAATAAACCATCTAGCACTAACGAGGGTGGGTTTTTTCAGAAAAAAATGGCCACTTCACTACTAGCCAGGCACACATTTTGTTTGACGAATGAAAGAGGAAATTATTCCCAGCAGTAAGTTCATAATCTCTCGTATTCTTATCAACAACTAAAAGAAAAAAAAAAGAAAAAAGGTAAATATGTCCCATAACCTATGTGGCTGTAGCTTATGTAGGGGGGAGTGAAACATCAGAAACCTCAGCTTTTCTAGAGGCCAGCATATTGAGGACAGCACCCATCTCCTCTCCCTCGCTGCTTTACCTTCCCTGACCCTAAAAAGGGCAGGTACCCATTTACAGCTGGGTGAACTGGGGGACTGTACTGAAGCTGAGGTGCGCAAACCATCACCCATCCACTTGGTAACAACACTCAATGCTGCTTAACCTTAGCTGGGGGAAAGCGAGTGCTTTGACCAGTGAGCTATCCCGTCAATGACTATGGCTTAAGTGAGTTCAAATCCATGGTGATGGTACTGCACTGAAGGTGATTCACTTTCCCTGGGGAGAGCAGCCCACCCACATTTCATACAGAGAAATGTGGGTGGGGGAAATTGCCTAGTGGTTAGAGTACAGAGCTCATGATCTGATGGCCTGAGGAGTTCAAGCCACAGCCAAGACACCTGTTTACATGGGTTTTTACAGGATAGCCTAGTGGTCAGAACATTGCGCTTGCAATCTGACAACCCAGGTTCGATTCTCGTTCAAGGGGATATTTCCCCTGGAGTTAACATCAGTGCAGACTGCACACTCCCCAAAAGTCCTTCGGATGAGACTATAAACCGAGGCCCCGTGTGCAAACGCAAGCAGAACATCTTGTGCACATGTTACATCCTGTTCCGCTTTTCATAAGAGTAGGCTATTGTGTGCTGGTGGAAACTGATGACATAATTTACAAAACCGCATACACACGGGGACTGGATGTAAAAAAGCACATGAGTGCTTATTCCATTATAATAATAATAATATATGGAATTTATATAGCGCTGAATCTTGTAAAAAACAAACAAATCGAAGCGCTTGGACTCAATCATTTACAGGCATGCAACTCTCCTTAAACATAATAAGCAACAGATTTCAAATCCATGCGCGCGCACTACGCACGCACGCACACGCATGCACACACACACACACACACGGAACAACACTTAGAAGGTGAAAGATGCTGTTGAAAATTAGGGACAGATATGTGGGGGGAAAGTCTCAGGTAGGAAATAAGTGTGTTTTGAGGCTGGATTTGAAGGAATCAAGTGAAGGCTTTTGACGAAGTGAAAGAGGGAGGTCATTCCAGGTGGATGGACCAGAAACAGAGAAGGAGCGACGGCCAACAGTGGTTTGTTTGAATCTGGGTGTTCGAAAGCACAAAGTATCTGCGGCTGAACGAAGGGAACGGGATGGAGTGTACAGGTGAAGACAGTTACAGAGATAAGAGGGTGCAGATTTGTGGAGACATTTGAAACAGAGGGTATTGATTTTATACTCCAGTCTTTGTGAGACAGGCAACCAGTGAAGAGATCACAGAAGAGGAGTGATGTGTTCAGATTTTTTCTTTCTTAGGACCAGTCGAGCTGCAGAGTTTTGTATGCGATGAAGAGAGTGGATAGATGATGCTGGTAGGCCAGCCAAAAGAGAATTACAGTAGTCTAAACGTGAAAGAATGAGATGTGACAAGCTTGGAAGTTGCATCAGTGGACAGATACTTGCGAATCGCGCTTATGCGCCGTAATTGATAGTAGCAAGACTGGCAGGTCTGGGTGATGAATTTTTTCATAGAGAGTGTGTTGTCAAGAACTACTCCTAAATACTTCACAGAGTTGGACAAAGGAACTGACGTATTGCCGAATTCTATTGAAGTTTTTGTGATAGAGGAAAGTTTATGTTGGGTCCCTATGAGCATGGCTTCGGTTTTATCGGCATTAAGTTGTAACTTGTTCTGAGTCATCCAGTTTTGAATGTCTTGAAGGCAGTAGGACATATTTGTCAGGAGGGAAGGCAAGTTATCCTCGATATAAAAGAATAAAAATAAAAAATAAAAACCCCTGGAGTTAAGATCAGTACTGACTTCACTACCCCAAAAGTCTTTCAGATGAGACTGGTTTATAGTCTCATCCAAAGGACTTTTTTTTGGGGGGTGGGGGTGGGGGTGGAGTCAGTGCTGATATTAACAACTTCTGGTGGCTCGATCCCAGGCTGTCAGATCATGAGCACAACACTCTAACCACTAGGCTATCCTGCCCCCTGGACTTATATTAACTCTAGGGGGGGAAAAGTATCTTATATGGACATCTTAGAAAATACTTGTAATGCCTCACAGACACACTCAGATCACAAATTTGATGTTCTAACCAAGGGGCTATCCTGACCCCTCTTGACATTAGCAGAAAAGCACATCACAATTCATTCCTCTAAACTATCAACTGATATCAGAGATATGATAAATCTGTCACTTCCATATCAACATCAAATGATGTTACTTCATATGAGCCACAATTCTGGATGATAAAAATGGACGCTCCTTTTTAAGTTTGTATGTAGTAACCTCTAATTAACAGTAACACTCAGTGACATCTATCATTATAACCAACAACTAGAGTGTTATTTGCTAACTTAAACCTACGACGTTGATATGTAAAATGAACAGTACTGCTGGTTATTATAGTTTCAATGGATCATTTAGTAGATTTACCACACACAAAAATCAAACATAATAACGATAGTGCCAGCGAATGGGCGATTATTTTGTCAGTTACGATATTGTTCCATAATCAAGCTATCTTAAAGTTAAACAGTTCCAATATTTATTCTGGCAGGTAACACTATTTTACTGATCTTTGCTTGCTGACTCTAAGAATCAACCGAAAGCCAAAGTAAAAATTATATACAAGCGACACAGGCTGCACAAAACAAATGCCACAAGAACTAGCGTACTGCTTAAACCTTTCGCACTAAAAACCTGTCTAAAATTATTAAGCTAATTTCCAAACCGTCGTTACTCTGAAATGGCTAAGATCGACGACCAATATTACATATATGTTCATAGACAGCAAAGCAAACCTTTCCGGCTGGCATGGTTTTGCTGTATGGAAGGTTTATTTTCTTGCGTGGTCAAAACAGATAGCCAGAGTTTATCATCTCCAAGCCGCCATTTTTCAAGCTCTCAGGTATTTCCATAATCCGTTCTATGCATTTTGCGACATAATCAAAAAGATTCACCTTATTTTACGAATGGAATAAAACCTACTTGTCGTAAATAAATATAATAACTAATGAAAGACTTATTTGCATAAAAAGGAATTGTGTAAAGCAAAAATATGAGTTATTCAACATAACGTCATTGAATTTGTTTGGCAGTTCCACTTGCCATAGGCGCTTGAATAAAGAAATAAAGAAAAACTTCAAAAAGTTTAAACACAGAATTGCATGCTATTTGATCGAATTTCGCATGTAGGCAGTGATTACACTCGCTTTGTTGTTGTTGTTGTTTATTTTATTTTGTTGAGAGAGATTGATTGATTGATTGATTGATTATTGATTGATTGATAATCTTTATTGCCAAGGGTTACAGATAAATATTGGCGAACTTTTTTCATCACAACCAATAAAAATTTCAAGCAACTTAAAGTGTCTTACAAGCGTATCCTTCCTTCCTTCCTAACTTTAACCACCCCCCCATCCCCCCCACCCCCGCCCTCGCGAGAAGTGACGTCTGAGGCCTTGCTACCCTACGACCTTATAGGTTATGGGACACCTTTACCTTAAATTTTTATTTTTTTACCCCACCCCCATTTGCTATCTCCCCTTACTTCAACTACCCACTTCACTTCTTCCTCCTACACACACACACACACACACACACACACACACACACGCATGCATGCACGCACGCACACTTTCTTGCACACACACTTTCTTGGGCACATGTTAACACCTGTTTCGCTTTTCCTAAGAGTAGGCCATAGTGTGCCAGTGGGAACGGATGACAAAACTTACAAAACTGCATACACACGGGGACTGGCTGTAAAATATCCTCGAAATAAAAGAATAAATAATAAAATAAATAGATAAATGAATAAATAAATAAATAAATAGACCATGACAAATATAAACTTTCCCCTAACCTACTTCTGCTCTTCCCTCCCCTATTCTGCCCCCTCCAAAAATTGGGTCACACTGCATTTTTGGTGAGGTGCTCATTTCATTTCATGTTTGCTTGTTAGAATTTATTCTTTTTAGAAAGGGGTGGGGGTGGGGGATTTGTTTTGTCTCATGCTTTGTACAATGTTGCAAACGTGAGGTTGTGTAAATCCCTGTGGGTATATAATTATGTATGTATGTATGTTTGTCCCTCCTGTCCAAAGATGACCTCCAAAACAGCAGAGGAGGCAGCTGCTGTTTTGGAAATTGGGCAGAAATTTGATTATAGTGGAGATGTCTTGCCCACAGTACATCCCCACTCTCTCGGCCAAGTGGACATAAGGACAGTCAGCGTTGGAGATGTTCTCCAAAGGCCAACCAGCCCCCAGGGCTGCAGCACATAAGGACTGTGCGAGTCAAGCCTCCTAGTCAGAGAGTCATAGTCGACCACTAAAGACTAAGCTGTAAAGTGGAATTCCATGGGTGGGAAAGCCACTGGTCATACAGGCTCTCACTTTGCTGTTGCCCCCAGCGTCAATGGTTTAATCAAGAACTGTGATAAAGCCCAGGCACTCACACACATATACAATGCCCACATTCTGGAAATTCTGTGCTAGAAATTTCCTCTTTTCTATCCCTCTCTTTCTTTCTGCCTTGTTCCTTTTCTCCCTGTCACCTCCTCCTTGTCTATTTTCTGCCCTCTTGGTCCATTCTCCTGCCTTTTTTTTTTTTTTTCCCCAGAAAGACTTACAAAATAACAATTCACTCTTATGCCGAAGTCCGATGCGCTGGGCCTGGCTTGTCAGGCGCGTAACGGCAGCCTGACGCATTTTCACTCATATAACAGACAATAGTTGCTGTCTGAGCGTTCGAAGAAGAAGAAGAAGAAGAAATATTATAAACATAATGAACCCTTTTGAGACACTGACACTGAACCACTTCGATTTAAAGACACAATCAAAGAAGATGATAATATTAGTTAACATGGTTAGCACGTCAGTCTTTACTTCGAACAAATTTGTATGTTTCTGGGTTGTTTTCTTTGTTTGTTTTATGTTTTATCCCATTTCTACCTGTCGTTTATGGGGATTTCCTACAGCGCAGTTATCATCCTTGTTTGACCCTTATGGTTGGCTGGGGCGTTGATACCAGGAACGACAGAAGAGCTGGTTTTTAACCTTGTTTTAATCGATTATGATTTCGTGGGCCTTTTGGTTTGTTTTTCCCGTCCCTCTGCTAGAGGGGACGGGACAGCTCAGTGGTCGGAGCACTCGCTTTCCCCCAGCCAAGTTAAGCAGTGTCGAGCGTGGTTACCACTTGGATGGGTGACCGTTTGCGCGCCTTGGCTTCAGTACAGTTCCCCCAGTTCACCCAGCTGTCAATGGGTACCTGCCCTCTTTAGGGTCAGGGAAGGTAAAGCAGCGAGGGAGAGGAGATGGGCGCCGCCCTCAATATGCTGGCCCTAGAGAAGTGAGGTCTCTGACGCCTCGCTCCCCTACGACTTTATAGGTTATGGGACTCCTTTACCTCCTCCTCCTCCTGCTAGAGCTCTGAGGTTCACCAATGGAGATGGATCGTGGTCTAGAGGTAACGGCCTGTCTAGAATGCGAAAAGTCCGGGTCGGAAGTGTGCGGCGGTTCGAATCCCGTTTGGGCCCGAAACTCTTCCCCCTATCCATTAGACCATGAGTGGTGGTCTGGGCGCTAGTCTTTCGGGTGAGACGATAAACCGAGGTCCCATGTGTGACACAAAATTATTCAGCGCACGTAAAAGAACCCACGGCAACAAAGAGAGTTGTCTCTGGCAAAATTCTTAGAAAAAAAGCCACTCTGATAGTGGAAACAAAATACAGTTGCAGACCAAAAAACACAAAAAAGATGGCGCTGCTCTTGTGGCGACGCGCTCTCTCCGGGGAGAGCAGCCCAAATTTAACGCAGAGAAATCTGCCGTGACTTAAAGTGGTATATTAATGAAATAAATGAAATAAAATAGAGGAGAGATTTTACGTACATGACCATTTACCCACCCTTAAGGTAGTAGGCACATTCCGGCTTATGGGATGAATTTGATTATGTTATTTTAACATTTATAAAAGGTGACAGATCTGATACGATCTATGTAATGGGCGGAGCTAAAAACCTTAGGGGGACGGGATAGCCTAGTGGTTAGAACAACGCGCTCGCAATCTGACGACCCGGGTTCGATCCCCGTTCAAGGGGGATATTCTCCCCTGGAGTTAACATCAGTGCCGACTCCAGTCTCCCCTAAAAGTCTTTCGAATGAGACTATAAACTGAGGCCCCGTGTGCGAACATCTTGCGCACACGTTAAATCCTGTTCCGCTTTTCGTAAGAGTAGGCCAATGTGTGCCGGGTGGGAACGAATGACAGAATTGACAAAAACCGCATACACACGAGGACTGGATGTAAAAAAAAAAAAAAGCGCATGAAGGCTTATTCCATTATCATCGATACAAAAGAATAAAAAATAAATAAAGGATTTGATTGAAAGAAAAGGCTTTTGAGTGGTGAACTAGTGGGGTAGGGCCTTGACAGAAGAGAATGACATGGCGGAGGGCTGGTTGTATTCACACAATGTGTACATCTTCGTTATGGA
>CM054162.1:29819015-29821515 GCA_028751875.1 Rapana venosa
CCATTTATTATTGATTCATTATTTATTATCATTATTTCATATACCATCAGGTTTTGTTTTTTGTTTTTTTTCTTGAAATAAAATCTTGAACTCGAAATCTTGAAAATAACACTGGAAACTGGGGGACGGGATAGCCTAGTGGTTAGAACATTGCGCTCGCAATCTGACGACCCGGGTTCGATTCCCGTTCAAGGGGGATATTTTCCTCGGGAGTTAACATCAGTGCAGACTCTACTCTCCCCAAAAGTCCTTCGGATGAGACTATAAACCGAGGCCCCGCGTGCAAACGCACGCAGGAAGAACATCTTGCGCACACGTTAAATCCTGTTCCGCTTTTCGTAAGAGTAGGCCAACGTGTGCCGGGTGGGAACGGATGACAGAATTTACAAAAACCGTATACACACAAGGACTGGATGTAAAAAAAAAAGCACATAAGTGCTTATTCCATTATCCTCGATATAAAAGAATAAATAAATAATAAATAAATAAGTGTATGTTTGTCCGTCGTGTTCGACGATGACCTCCAAAACAGCAGAGGAGGCAGTTGCTGTTTCGGACATAGGGCAGAAATTTGATTATAGTGGAGATGCCTTGCCCACAGTACATCCCCACTCTCTCAGCCAAGTGGGCATAAGGACAGTTAGCGTTGGAGATGTTCTCCAAAGGCCAACTAGCCCCCAGGGCTGCAGCACATAATGACTGAGCAAAGTCAAGCCTCCTAGTCAGAGAGTCATAAAGGTAAAGGTAAAGGAATCCCATAACCTATAAGGTCGTAGGGGAGCGAGGCGTCAGAGACCTCACTTCTCTAGGGCCAGCATATTGAGGGCGGCGCCCATCTCCTCTCCCTCGCTGCTTTACCTTCCCTGACCCTAAAGAGGGCAGGTACCCATTTACAGCTGGGTGAACTGGGGGAACTGTACTGAAGCCAAGGCGCGCAAACGGTCACCCATCCAACTGGTAACCACGCTCGACGCTGCTTAACTTGGCTGGGGGAAAGCGAGTGCTCCGACCACTGAGCTATCCCGTCCCCAGAGAGTCATAGTCGATCACTAAAGACTAAGCTGTAAAGTGGAATTCCATGAGTGGGAAAGCCACTAGTCATACAGCCTCTCACTTTGCTGTTGTTGCCCCCAGCGTCGATGGTTTAAATCAAGAACTGTGATAAACCTCAGGCGCTGATGGCCAATAAATAAATAAATAAATAAAAATACTGGATGCTTGACATTTTGGCAAGCAGTTCGGCTGGCAAGTGTTGATGCATGCAACAAACAGCTACAGTACAGAACCCACACCACAACAGCCCCACTTCCCACAGCAAAGAAGAAACGAAGCAAAATAGAACAGAACAAAACAAAACAAAACAGGTAGGCGTTTATTCTTACTGACATGACAGCATTCTCTGTGTGTTAGTTAGTGTGTGTGTGTGTGTGTGAGTGTGTGTGAGTGTGTGTGAGTGTGTGTGTGTGTGTGTGTGTGTGTGTGTGTTTATGTGTGTGTGTTCTGTGTGTGTGTGTGTTAGTGTGGTGTGTGTGTGTTTTGTGTGTGAGTGTGTGTGTTTGTGTGTGTGTTTTGTGTGTGTGTGTGTGTGTGTGTGTGTGTGTGTGTGTGTGTGTGTGTGTGTGTTTTGTGTGTGAGTGTGTGTGTTAGTGGGGTGTGTGAGTGTGTGTGTGTGTGATTCCCTCTGTGTGAGTGTGCTCGCGCACGCTCTGTTTGTGTGTGTGTGTGTGTTGTGTGTGTGTGTGTGTGTGTGTGTGTGTGTGTGTGTGTTTTGTGTGTGTGTATTCTGTGTGTGTGTGTGTGTGTGTGTGTGTGTGTGTGTGTGTGTGTATTCTGTGTGTGTATGCGTTTGTGTGCACGTGCACACGCGCTGTATGTATGTGTTAAAGTGTGTGTGTGTGTGTGTGCGTATTATGTATTGTGTGTGTGTTCTGTGTGTGTGTGTGGGTGTTCTATGTGTGAGTGTGCTCGCGCACGCTGTATTTGTGTGTGTGTTGTGTGTGTGTGTGTGGTGTGTGTGTGTGTGTGTGTGTGTGTGTGTGTGTGGTTAAGTGTGCGTTGTGTGTGTGTATTCTGTGTGTGTGTGTGTATTATCTGTGTGTGTGTTCTGTGTGTGCGCGCGCGTGTGTGTGCACGTGCACACGCGCTGTGTGTGTGTGTGTTCAAATCCTTGCATTTTTCTCTCTAGTTTTACGTCTTTCCACTTATAAATGATGTTAGACAATAATTCCATTTTCTGCACGTGCCTGTGAGTGTGCTCATGGGATGTTTGTGGGTGTGCGCATGGCAGTGTATAGCCGGCTTATTTAAGCAGCCGACAGACTATCCTGTTCAACCTTGCAGTCCTTTTGGAAGAGGCTATGAACTGAGGCCATCATGTGCGAACGCATGCAGAACATCTTGCGCGCGCACACGTTAAAAACCCATTCCGCCTTTGGGAAGAGTAGGCCATTGAATGGACTGTTCAAACGCGTGTTCGTTCCAACCTGTCAGTGTGGAAAGG
>CM054162.1:29826515-29829015 GCA_028751875.1 Rapana venosa
GACCCCCTTGCTGTCTCGTCCATCTCCTGCTTTATCCACTGAACTCTTGTGGATCGGTGGTCTAGAGGTAACGCGCCTGTCTAAAATGCGAAAAGTCCGGGTCGGAAGTGTGCGGTGGTTCGAATCCCCGTTTGGGCCCGAAACTTTTCCCCCCCATCCATTAGACCACGAGTGGTGGTCCGGGCGCTAGTCTTTCGGATGAGACGATAAACCGAGGTCCCCCCATGTGTTACACAAAATTATTCAGCGCACGTAAAAGAACCCACGACAACAAAAGAATTGTCCCTGGAAAAATTCTTAGAAAAAAAAGCCACTCTGATAGGGAAACAAATACAGTTGCAGACAAACAAAAACCAAAAAAAAAAGGGTGGCGCTGCTCTTGTGGCGACGCGCTCTCTTCCTTGGAGAGAGCAGCCCGAATTTCACGCAGAGAAATCTGCCGTGACTTAAAGAGTGGTAGAAATGAAAATGAATGAAATGAAGTCGGAATGCAGCTACCTTCATGGTAGGTTAAAAAAAACAACCCCCAAAACCAAAAGGTCGCATACGCACAAATCTCACCATTTCATTTATTTCATTTATACCACTTAAAGTCACGAGATTTCTCTGCGTGAAATTCGGGCTGCTCTCCCCGGGGAGAGCACGTCGCCACAAGAGCAGCGCCACCCTTCTTTTTCTTTTTCCTGTCTGCAACTGTATTTCTTTCCCTATCAGAGTGGCTTTTTTCTAAGAATTTTGCCAGGGACAACTCTCTTGTTGCCGTGGGTTCTTTTACGTGCGCTGCATACTTTTCTGTAACACACGGGACCTCGGTTTATCGTCTCATCCGAAAGACTAGCGCCCAGACCACCACTCATGGTCTAATGGATGGGGGAAAAGTTTCGGGCCCAGACCATGGGTGAACTCTGGACTTCTAGCTGGGGAACAAAACAAAAAAATCCACTGAGCCAACTAAACCTAGACCCCCTTCTCCCCCCCCCCCCTCATCCTCCATCCCCCCCCCCCCCCCCTTATACCTCCACCCCACCCCCCTCCACTCTCTCTATTTTTTTCCGTAAGCTATGTAAGTGTATTGCTATGGGCTTTATTTTATTTTATTATCATATATATCCTTATTTCTGTATGCCTGTGAATCATGGACCCTGACTGCAGATTTGGAGAGAAGAGTACAGGCGGTGGAGATGAGATGCTTTCGGAGACTCCTTGGCATCTCCTACAAAGACCACATAAGCAACGAAAGCGTGCATAACAGAATCCAGCAAACCATTGGACCCTATGAGAACCTTCTAACGATCGTGAAAAAACGTAAACTTAAATGGTATGGGCATGTCACAAGATCCAAAGGACTTGCAAAGACAGTTTTACAAGGCACTGTCCAGGGAGGAAGAAGAAGAGGCAGACCAAGGAAGAGCTGGGAGGATAACATCAGCGAATGGACAGGCCTAGAACTCAACAAAACCCTGAGAAAGGCAGAACAGAGAGAGGAATGGAGGGAACTGGTTGTTGAGTCTTTGAGGGTGCCCCCACGGTCGTCAGACTACGGGACAGATAGATAGATAGATATCCTTAAGGGCGGGGACTAGATGTAAAAAAGCACATGGGTGCTTATTCATTATCCTCGAAATAAAAGAATCCTCTCTCTCTCTCTCTCTCTCCTCATCATCTCTCTCTCTCTCTCTCTCTCTCTCTCTCTCTCTCTCTCTCCTCTCTCTCTCTCTCTCTCTCTCTCTCTCTCTCTCTCTCTCATTATGGGAGGCATTCAGCTTTTGCTATGCACTCAGAACACTCAGCAGAACACGGACACAATAAGGTGAGATGGAGGACAGGACAGGACAGGGAGAATGGATTAAAAAATAAGATGAGGGATTTGGGGAGAGGATGGGGTGATGGGGGTGTTGGGGGCTGGTGAGGGTGGGGGTGCAGGGGGGGTGGGTGGGTGGGGGGGGGGGGGGGGGGGGAGGTTTGCCTAGTGTATGGTGTCTTTTGAGTGTCTGAAGAACTTAAAAATATTTATTACTGCTGCTGCTGCTGCTGCTGCTGCTGCTGCTGCTGCTGCTGCTGCTACTACTGCTGCTGCTGCTACTACTACTACTACTACTACTACTACTACTACTACTACTACTACTACTACTACTACTACTACTACTACTACTACTACTACTATTCTTCTTCTTCTTCTTCTTCTTCTCTTCTTCTCTTCTTCTTCTTCTTCTTCTTCTTCTTCTTCTTCTCTTCGCAATTCTTCTTCTTCTTCTTCTTATCAAAAGTTGGGTGAAATGATTTTCAATGAGAAAAAGTGTTGGGTGGGGGTATGGTATATTTTTAGTGTCTGAAAAACTTAAAATACGATTTTTAACAAATTAATTTTAAAAACCTAGGTGAAATGATTTTCAACAGAGAAAAGGTGTTTATTTTTTAACCTAAGAATGATAAATGTGCTCCCCAAATCCCATTTCATTAAGTATTTCTGATGGTGCTTTGTCAGTCTGTCTCTTCCTTT
>CM054162.1:29834015-29849015 GCA_028751875.1 Rapana venosa
TGTAGGTTACTTCCCTTCTTTCTGCGCAGTCTGTTTTCAGTTTCCAGTTTCTTCTTCTTCTTCGTAGTGAAACGCTCAGACAGCAACTCCTGAGGCCCTGACAAATGCTGCCATGTGCACTGAAGGCCCTCCAGGGGTCTGAAGAGTTTGTCCCTCATCGGCAGATAGGTCAGTAGGCCAGATATCGGCCAGTCCTCAGGTTTGGGTGTGTTGGACAGACAGGGCTGGAGGAAGTGTTCCTCCACTGTTATGGGAAAAGCGATACAGGGGCACGCCTCAGAATCGCCAGTGTTTCCAGTTTGAACAATAGTGATTTGATACAGGCTACACTCCATCTTTAGCTTCCGGGTTCTATAGTAACTTTCTGTACAGTGCAAGTTGGGGGAAAAAAGTCGATTTTTTTAAAGTATGAAAAAATGCACTGTATACTGGTTTTGGGGATTGAGGACAAAGAGCAATACCAGATAGTCACAAGAAAGGTGGAAATGATCATCAAATTAGGATTGGTTGTGTTCCTACAGTGTTGACCCTGGGCGTGCATACAAAACCGCATACACACCGGGACTGAATATTTTTTTTAAAAAGCCCACGAGTGCTTATCCCATTATCCTTGAAATAAAAGAATAAATAAAAAGAAAGAATTGTAAAAAGGAAGCCAGCAGACGACAAATGACTGAGTGTTTGCTGAAAAAAAAATTCAAATCTAATAAATTTGTGCAAAATCACATGAGTTTTGAGTCAGAGGCAAATCTTTCACAAAAAACGGTATTTATTTCTGTGGGTGTCTTAGTATGTGGGGTATGAATGCAAAAGTGATATAGGAAAACAGAAGGAAATATGGCTAAATATAAATCAGGAGTGCAGCCATTAGTGACATCATTATAATAATTATGAAGGTTACATAATATAAGGGTTAGATTCTGGTACTTTTCCTTCTATTTTCTTATATCAGTCTTGCTTTGTACTTGGCGTATCAAGGCATCCACAAAAATAATAACCATTTTTTGGTGAAAGGCTAACTCAAAACTCGGGACAATACCAACAAATCTGGTAGGTTTGAACTTTATTTTTTTTTTCCAGCAAACACAGTCCTTGGACGTCTGCTAGCTGCCTCACCACAATATGCATGCGCGGGGTCAACACTGTAGGAACACAAGCAATCCTCATTTAATGATCATTTCCCACTTTCTCATCACTACCTGGTGTTAATCTATGGCCTCAACTCCCCCCCCCCCCCCCCCCCCAAAAAAAAAAAAAAAAAAACCCAAAAACAAACAAACAACAACAAAACCCAACAACAAACAAACAAACAACAAACCAACAAGTACACAGTGCATTTTTTCATACTTAAAAAAATCTGTGAAAACCGGCAAACATTTTTCTGAGTGGCACTCTATACAAGATACTACATGACCCGAAACTAACCCTTATGTGTAACCGAAGCAAGATATCTGGCCACAGACAACTGTTGGGAGGCAGGCCAATATTCTGCCTTCAATACTGGGTGAGATGTGTAGTGCCTGGTCTTTTTGTAACTCTGCAGGAGGTCTGCCTGCTGGCCTCAGCCGACATATTCCGTCTTCAGAGCAGCTCATTGTGTGTGTGTGTGTGTACAGGATGCATGCTGGGTATGTTCGTGTCTCCGGTACTCACCGAATGCTGGTGACATGAATTACGGGATCTTTACCGTGCATAATCGTTTTCATCTTCGCTGCATAATATACACACAGAGAATGAAAGATACTAGCAGGTCTGCATTTAAAGCTGACCTGGGAGATAGCTAACCCCCCCACCCCCACCCACCCCCACCCCTTAATTCACCAAACTACCACTATCTCAAAAGAGAAGAAAGAACAAGTCATCATTCTAAAGACTCCGCACTGGGCACAACAGGCTAAATCACCACATGGAAGGACGGTGGCAGGATGGTTAAGACGTTTGCCTGCCAACAAGTAAATCGTGAGGTTGTGGGTTCGATTCCCAGCCTCGCCCTTTCTTCCCAGTTTGACCAAAAAATCGAACTGAATGTCAAAGTCCTTCGGATGAGACTATAAACCGAGGCCCCGTGTGCGAACGCATGCAGAACATCTTGCGCACACGTTAAATCCTGTTCCGCTGTTCGAAAGAGTAGGCCATTGTGTGCCGGTGGGAACAGATGACAAAATTAAAAAACCGCATACACACGCATAAAAAAAAAAGCGCTTTGATTTGTAGCTTTACAAGATTCAGCGCTATATAAATTCCATACGTTATTATTATTATTATGTCCACAAAGCTGAAACTCGTTCCTTCTCCCCTGTGGCAAAGAAAACCAGACTGGTTAGCACATCCTTCAGAGGTGCACGCTATCCCGTTTGGACCCGAAACTTTTCCCCCATCCATTAGACCATGAGTGGTGGTCTGGGCGCTAGTCTTTCGGATGAGACGATAAACCTTGGTCCCGTGTGTTACACAAAAATTATTTAGCGCACGTAAAAGAACCCACGGCAACAAGAGAGTGTCCCTGGCAAAATTCTGTAGATAAAAAAACCACTCTGATAGGGAAACAAAAATGCAGTTGCATACAGAAAAAAGATACCCCCCCCCAAAAAAAAAAAAAAAAAGGGTGGCGCTGCTCTGTGGCGACGCGCTCTCCCCGGGGAGAGCAGCCCGAATTTCACGCAGAGGAATCTGACGTGACTTTAAGTAGTATAAATAAAAAATGAATAAATATAAATTCAGCGACCTGAGGAAGATTGTGTTGCCGACGGAGATAGCCCTGCAAACCAAGCTGTACGGCCCACGAGAGGAACTGGAAAGAACTTGCCAATGTAGAAAGCGTAGGAGAGAAGAAAAAAAGGGAAGAATTCACTAGACGTTACTGCATAGATTCGAACCTACGACTTCATGGACCCATGAGATTGAAGTCGAACGGTTTTAACCACTCGGCTATGGCGTTGTCGGTGTATGTTCGACCCTGTGATTTATTTATTTATTCTTTCATATCGAGGATTATGGAATAAGCACTCATGTGCTTTTTTTACATCCAGTTCCCGTGTGTATGCGGTTTTGTAAATTTTGTCATCTGTTTCCACCGGCACACAATGACCTACTCTTCCGAAAAGCGGAACAGGATTTGACGTGTGCGCAAGATGTTCTGCATGCGTTCGAACACGGGGCCTCGGTTTATAGTCTCATCCGAAGGACTTTGACGTTCAGTTCGATTTTTTGGGTCAAACTGGGAAGAAAGGACGAAGCTGGGAATCGAACCCACAACCTCACGGTTTACTTGTTGGCAGGCAAACATCTTAACCATCCTGCCACCTTCCTTCTTGCGTGTGAAGCCAGTTGGTGTGATGTCCTTGGCAATATCTTTTGTTGTTGTTGTTCTTATATGGGAAACTGCATTATTGATTTTTTTTTTTCCACTGACAAAGCTTATACGTGTGAGCTCAACGTTTTTATCAGAACATTGATCGGCTGTCTTCAATGTCGGAGAAGGGGGGGGGGGGGGGGGGGGGCGGATATTGCTGTGGGTGATGTCACAATAACCTCACTTCATAAGGATTCAAGAAGGGGAGTGGCAGGATGGTTTAGAAGCCTTATACGTTTACTTGACACAAAAATCAAACTGAATGTCAAAGTCTTTCGGATGAGATTAAGATGATGTGTTACTTTTTTAAATCTGTATTGTTTTGATAATGGTGGATATTGTGTAATCTTAGAATGCCACTCATAAATTTCTCAGGTTGAAATATTAATGTATTCTTGAGTCTTGACTACCCTCCCCCCCTCTCTCTCCCTCTCTCTCTCTGGGCCGGATGAAAAAAAAGTATGCGCATGCTTATTCTGTAACCCTTGAAAAATAAAGATTCATTCAATCAAAGATAACAGAATAAGCATGCTGTGTGGTGATGTTAACACGTGGTAGCAGTAATGAGTAGTTGTAGCAGTAGCAGTAGCCGTAATAGTCGTAGTAAAAATGGAAGACAGTAGTTGTAGCAGTAGCAGCAGATGTAATAGTAATAGTCAAAGTAGCAGTAGCTGTAATAGTAATTGTCAAAGTAGCATTAGTTGAAGCAGTAGCAGCAGTTGTAATAGTAAAAGTAACAGTAGTTGTAGCAGTAGCCGTAATAGTAATAGTAATAGTCAAAGTAGCAGTAGTTGTAGCAGTTGGCGTAATAGTAATAGTCAAAGTAGCAGTAGTTGTAGCAGTTGCCGTAATAGTAATAGTAGTAAAAGTAGCAGTACTTGTAGCAGTTGCCGTAATAGTAATAGTCAAAGTAGCAGTAGTTGTAGCAGTAGCCGTAATAGTAATAGTAGTAAAAGCAGCAGTAGTTGTAGTAGTTGCCGTAATAGTAATAGTGGTAAAAGTAGCAGTAGTTGTAGCAGTAGCCGTAATAGTAATAGTAGTAAAAGTAATAGTAGTTGCAGCAGTAGCCAAAATAGTAATAATAGTAAAAGTAGCAATAGTTGTAGCAGTAGCCGTAATAGTAATAGTCAAAGTAGCAGTAGTTGTAGCAGTAGCAGCAGCTGTAATAGTGAAAGTAGCAATAGTTGTAGCAGTAGCCGTAATAGTAATAGTCAAAGTAGCAGTAGTTGTAGCAGTAGCAGCAGCTGTAATAGTGAAAGTAGCAATAGTTTTAGCAGTAGCCATAATAGTAACAGTATTAAAAGTAGCAGTAGTTGTAGCAGTAGCCGCAATAGTAATAGTCAAAGTAGCAGTAGTTGTAGCAGTAGCAGTAGCCGTAATAGTAATAGAAGTAAATTTAGCAGTAATTGTAGCTTTAGCCATAATAGTAAAAGAAGCCGTAGTTGTAGCAGTAACAGCAGCCGTAATAGTAATAGTCAAAGTAGTTGTAGCAGTAGCAGCAGTTGTAATAGTAAAAGTGGCAGTAGTTGTAGCAGTAGCCGTAATAGTAATAGTAGTAAAAGCAGTAGTAGTTGTAGCAGTAGCCGTAATAGTAATAGTCAAAGTAGCAGTAGTTGTAGCAGTAGCAGTAGCCGTAATAGTAATAGTAGTAAAAGTAATAGTAGTTGCAGCAGTAGCCAAAATAGTAATAATAGTAAAAGTAGCAATAGTTGTAGTAGTAGCCGTAATAGTAATTGTCAAAGTAGCATTAGTTGAAGCAGCAGCAGCAGCAGTTGTAATAGTAAAAGTAGCAGTAGTTGTAGCAGTAGCCGTAATAGTAATAGTCAAAGTAGCAGTAGTTGTAGCAGTAGCAGTAGCCGTAATAGTAGTAGTACATTTAGCAGTAATTGTAGCTTTAGCCATAATAGTAAAAGAAGCCGTAGTTGTAGCAGTAACAGCAGCCGTAATAGTAATAGTCAAAGTAGTTGTAGCAGTAGCAGCAGTTGTAATAGTAAAAGTGGCAGTAGTTGTAGCAGTAGCCGTAATAGTAATAGTAGTAAAAGCAGTAGTAGTTGTAGCAGTAGCCGTAATAGTAATAGTCAAAGTAGCAGTAGTTGTAGCAGTAGCAGTAGCCATAATAGCAATAGTAAAAGCAACAGTAGTTGTAGCAGTAGCCGTAATAGTAATAGTAGCAAATTTAGCAGTAGTTGTAGCAGTAGCAGTTACCATAATAGTAATAGTAAAGGTAGCAATAATAGTAGTTGAAGCAGTAGCAGCAGTTGTAATATAATAATAATAATAATAATAGTAAAAGTAGCAGTAGTTGTAGCAGTAGCAGCAGTTGTAATAGTAAAAGTAGCAGTAGTTGTAGCAGTAGCAGCAGTTGTAATAGTGATAGTAAAAGTAGCAGTAGTTGTAGCAGTAGCAGCAGCTGTAATAGTGAAAGTAGCAGTAGTTGTAGCAGTAGCCATAATAGTAATAGTAAAAGTAGCAGTAGTTGTAGCAGTTGCCGTAATAGTAATAGTCAAAGTAGCAGTACTTGTAGCAGTAGCCATAATAATAGTAAAAGTAGCAGTAGTTGTCGCAGTAGCCGTAATAGTAATAGTAGTAAAAGTAGCAATAGTTGTAGCAGTAGCCGTAATAGTAATATTAGTAAAAGCAGCAATAGTTTTAGCAGTAGCCGTAATAGTAATAGTCAAAGTAGCAGTAGTTGTAGAAGTATTAGTAATGATAATAATAGTAAAAGTAGCAGTAGTTGTAGCAGTAGCAGCAGCTGTAATAGTGATAATAGTTGTAGCAGAAGTTGTAGCAGTAGCAGCAGTTGCAATAGTAATAGTAAAGGTAGCAGTAGTTATAGCAGTAGCCGTAAAAGTAGCAGTAGTTGTAGCAGTAGCAGCAGTTGTAATAGTGATAGGAAAAGTAGCAGTTGTAGCAGAAGCAGCAGTTGTAATAGTGATAGGAAAAGTAGCAGTTGTAGCAGAAGCAGCAGTTGTAATAGTGATAGGAAAAGTAGCAGTTGTAGCAGAAGCAGCAGTTGTAATAGTGATAGGAAAAGTAGCAGTTGTAGCAGAAGCAGCAGTTGTAATAGTGATAGGAAAAGTAGCAGTTGTAGCAGAAGCAGCAGTTGCAATAGTAATAGTAAAGGTAGCAGTAGTTGTAGCAGTAGCCGTAATAGTAATAGTAAAAGTAGCAGTAGTTATAGCAGTAACATCATTATCATGTCATCATCATCATCATCATCATCATCATCATCAGCAGCAGCAGCAGCAGCAGCAGCAGCAGCAGCAGCAGCAGCAGCAGCAGCAGCAGCAGTTGTCCTCCTCGTCGTTGTCGTAAAAGTAGTAGTATAGTAGCAGCAGCATCAGTAGTAGTAGTAGTAGCAGCAGCAGCAGCAGCAGCAGCAGCAGCAGCAGCAGAGCAGCAGCAGCAGCAGCAGCAGCAGCAGCAGCAGCAGCAGCAGCAGTAGTATTTAAAGAAACAATAGTAGTAGCAGCAGTAGTAGTAGAAGAAGGAGCAGCAGCAGTAAAAGTGGTAGCAGCAGCAGCAGCAGCAGCAGTAGTAGTAGTGGTGGTGGTGGTGGTGGTGGTGGTGGTGGTGGTAGCAGCAGCAGCAGTAGTAGCAGTAATAGTAAAAGAAGAAGAAAAGATGAAAAAGTAGTAGTAGTAGTAGTAGTAGTAGTAGTAGTAGTAGTAGTTCCGAAAGTCAGTCAACTGTACTACTAAAGTATCGATTATGTTTGTCAGTTTTCAACATTTGAATATTTACCGCCTTGGTGAAGCTTAGATGTATGATCATATTTTTGAAAAAGGAACTTCTCAATTGAACACCTTCATAATATCCACAAAATAAAAATAATAATAATAATAATAATAATAATAATAATAATAATGATAATGAACGCAACAACAAGCTTAGGGTTTACATAATGCTCAACCATCATAATGCACAGTGTTGTTCAATTAAAGCAAGAATGGAAGACCAAAATACTTTCCCCTTTTATATTTTTTTTCTTATCTACATGGCACATATCCAAAACTGAAAATTTCAAATTAAGATTTTCGAGATAATCTCTCCCATGCCGAAGTCGGATGCGCTGGGCCTGACTTGTCAGGTGCTTAACGGCAGCGCGACGCATTTTCGCTGCTAATATGACAACATAACAGTAGTTGCTGTCTGAGCGTTCGTTGTCGAAGAAGATTTTCCACAATTGCCATTGCGTTATGGTCTTAACCTCTCGTGTGTAAGGTCTCTTTAAATTAAACATGCGTGCCATGACCATTAAAATAACTTTAGACACGATCAATTTTCCATACATTTGGGGTTTTTTTGGGGGGGGGGGGGGGTTGTTGTTTGTATTGTTTTGTTTTTTGAAGAAAGGAAACAACAATGCAGGGATAGGATGCAGATGATGATGATAATGGTGATGATGATGATGGTGGTGGTGGTGGTGGTGGTGGTGATGCTGCTAATGATGGTGGTGGTGGTGGTGGTGCTGCTGCTGCTGCTATTTACTCCCTAGAGCTATAGATGAGCATTAACACATTCTATTTGTAAATCTGCCTCTTGCCCTGAAGAGAGAGAGAGAGAGTGGGGGGGGGGGGGGGGGGGGGGGGGAGGGGGGGGGGGGGGGGGGGGGGGGAGTGGGGAGGGGGGGGGGGGGGGGGGGGGGGGGGGGGGGGGGGGGGGAGGGGGAGGGGAGAGAGAGATGGAGGAGAGAGAGCGAGGGGTCACTAGATCAGGCACAGTGTACTGACTAATGACTAGGCTGGGGGGGTGGGGGGTGGGGGGGTGGGAGGAGGTGGGGGAGGGGGAGGGGGGGTAGGGAATTTCACTATAGACGGCAGATGAGGGTGGAAGAAAGACAGGCGTTACGACTAAGGACATTGCCTTGTTTCGCATGGGTGGGTATGAGAAGAATACGCAGTTCTCGGTTTGAGGGTGGCAGCTCCGTCCGGCGGCGGCGGTGGAGGGCTGGACGGCCGGGCGGGCGTAGGAAGTGGAAGGAGGGGACTTGAGATCGATCCTACTACGCAGCTATTTATAGGTTAGACAGTCTTAATAGGTTCGGCTGTCGGTCACGACTGGCAAACGACATGGTGGAGCCTTACCAACTGTTCCTTCGCAAAGAGAGGACGGGTAATGCGGAAGAAGCAAGTGTGTCTGCTTCTTTCGGTTTGAGGCGTCAAGGCAAAAAGCTACCCAACTGACTGCGCAAGGTCGGTCGAAGCAAACGGATAAGGAGGTGACTTTTTTGACACCATTTGGCAGTGAGTCTTCCATTTACGTTTTTCAAAAGAGAAGAGCTCGAAGGTGTCGTCTGCAAGATTATTTATTGAAGCGGAGTGTCCTTCCTGTGTACCATAAACAGTTCTTCTTTGGGCCTCCTACGTTGTTTGTGTCAGATCTGGCACTGCATCTCATACCGGTGCGGCATTTCTCTTTCTTCTTTTTGTTGTTATCGAGTCAGGATTTACGAGAGTGTGTTCGTTGGTAGGGTAAATGAAGAAATACGTGATGAGACTGGCATCATTTATTTACACAGCTTCGTTTCTGATGAAAGTGTGATACTAGGCCGAAGCCGGCATTGGAGAAGATTTAGTTGATCCGTGGATGGTGGCAGCAACATGCGCAGAAACGTGTGCAGAATCTTATGAGCAGTGTGTGTTCTAGAAGAAGATTAAATCTACTGGAACTATACTACGGCTGGTTAGGTTTTTGAGTGGTGGTGTCGTGGGGTTTATTTTATTTTTCCTATTTTATTTACCTACTCATCCGTCTTTTCAGGCTCGGTTGACTTAAATT
Organism: Rapana venosa; assembly: GCA_028751875.1. Lineage (NCBI taxonomy): Eukaryota > Metazoa > Mollusca > Gastropoda > Neogastropoda > Muricidae > Rapana > Rapana venosa. The sequence goes on from CM054162.1 coordinate 29,843,149, forward strand.
ACGTTTGGAAGTGACTTGAGATTTTCAAGGCAGGTTTAGTCCGAACTGTTGATAGTTGTCACTATTTCAGACGTGTTGAAGTGATTCGAAAGAAGTGCTGGGGTCCGCCAGTTTTCCTATTCACTAAAGTTGAATTTTGTTGGTTTCAACGAATATTCGCTGAAGCAGACGACAGAGCTGGTTGATTGACAAGGTGTTGGGGACGTGCTTTTTTTGCATTATATCACCTGTCAGGTAAGATAATTGTTTTGTCAGTTTAGGGCTTGGCGGGGGGGGGGGGGGGGGGGGGGGGGTCTTGTTGTGTGGGGCTTGGTTTCGTGTACGGGTTCTGTGTCTGTCTGTCAGTCAGTCCGTCTGTGTGGCTGTCTGTCTGTCACAGTCTGTTTATTTGTCTGTCTTCTTGCGTGTCTGTCACAGCCTGTCTGTCTGCCTGTTTGTCTGCCTGTGTGTCACAGTCTGTAAAAATCTGTCAGTCAGTCAGTGTGTCTGTCTATCAGTCTGTCTTTCTGTCTGTCTGTTACAGTCTGTCTTTCACAGTCTGTTTGTCTCTGACTGTCTGTCTGTCCGTCAGTCAGTCTGTCTCTATCAGTGTCTGTCTGTCTGTCTCTGTCTTCCTGTCCGTCAGCCTGTCTGTCTGCCTGTCTGTCACAGTCTGTCAGTCAGTCTGTCTCTCTGTCAGTCAGTCTGTCTATCTGTCAGTCACAGTATGTCTATCTGTCAGTCAGTCTGTCTATCTGTCAGTCAGTCTGTCTATCTGTCAGTCAGTCTGTCTATCTGTCAGTCACAGTCTATCTATCTGTCAGTCAGTCTGTCTATCTGTCAGTCTGTCTATCTGTCAGTCAGTCTGTCTATCTGTCAGTCAGTCTGTCTATCTGTCAGTCAGTCTGTCTGTCTGTCAGTCACAGTCTGTCTGTCTATCTGTCAGTCAGTCTATCTGTCAGTCACAGTCTGTCTGTCTGTCAGTCAGTCTGTCTATCTGTCAGTCAGTCTGTCTATCTGTCAGTCAGTCTGTCTGTCAGTCAGTCTGTCTATCTGTCAGTCAGTCTGTCTATCTGTCAGTCACAGTATGTCTATCTGTCAGTCACAGTCTGTCTATCTGTCAGTCAGTCTGTCTATCTGTCAGTCAGTCTGTCTATCTGTCAGTCAGTCTGTCTGTCTGTCAGTCAGTCTGTCTATCTGTCAGTCACAGTCTGTCTATCTGTCAGTCACAGTCTGTCTATCTGCCAGTCACAGTCTATCTGTCAGTCTGTCTATCTGCCAGTCACAGTCAGTCTGTCAGTCTGTCTATCTGCCGGTCACAGTCTATCTGTCAGTCTGTCTATCTGTCAGTCAGTCTGTCTATCTGTGATCGGTCAGTCACAGTCTGTCTATCTTTCAGTCACAGTCTGTCTGTCTTTCTATCTGTCTGTCAGTCTGTTTGTCTTTCTCAAGTTCTTTCTTTGGCACTGTCTTCCTCGCTCTTTTTTTTTTTTAACCTCTTGCTCTCTAGGCGTAGCTCAATCTCACAGTTTGCCAGCCAGTCTGTCAGTTTGATTCTGTCTCTCGGAAATCTGTCTGTCTGTCAGTCTGTCTGTCTATTAGTCTGTCTCTCTGTCTGTCTGTTACAGTCTAGTCTGTCTTTCACAGTCTGTCTGTCTGTCTCTGACAGTCTGTCTCTCTGTCCGTCTGTCTGTCTGTCTGTCTGTCTGTCTGTCTCTGTCTCTCTCTCTACCTGTCTGATCATTTCTGCTCTCTGACGATCTGTCTGTCTTTGTCTCTGACACTCTGTCCGTCCGTCCGTCCGTCCGTCCGTCTGTCTGTCTGTCTGTCTGTCTGTCTGACTCTACCTGTCTGATTTTTTCTGCTCTCTGACGATCTGTCTTTGTCTCTGACACTCTGTCTGTCTGTCTGTCTATGTGTCCGTCCGTCCGTCTGTCTGTCTCTGATTATGTTTTTCTGCCTGTCTGATTATCTTTGCTCTATGGCGCTTTGTCTGTCTGTCTTTGTCTCTGACCCTCTGTCTGTCTATGTGTCCGTCCGTCTGTCTGTCTCTCTGATTATCTTTTTCTGCCTGTCTGATTATCTTTGCTCTATGACGCTTTGTGTGTCTTTGTCTGTCTCGTGACACTTTGTGTGTCTCTGTCTCTCTCCCCTCAGCCTGACCCCTCCGACCCTCTCTTGTTCCCTTCTCCCTGTTCCCTCCCACCTCTGTCTCACCCTCGCCCTTCCTCCTCCCCCCCCCCACCCCACTCCCTTTCCCTGTTTCACACTTTTTTCTTTTCTCTTCTCCCCCCCCTCCCCCCCCTCCCCCTCCCACCCCTGTCCTTTTTAAGTGCCGGCTTTCCGGGTCATCTCAGTATGCATAGTTTAATTATCTTGGTTTATATATTTTTTTTTCTGGTTTCTTGTTTGGTTGTGTGTGTGTGTGTGTGTGTGTGTGTGTGTGTGTGTGTATGTATGTGTGTGTGTGTGTGTGTGTTGTGAGTGTGTGTGTGTGGTGAGAGAGAGAGAGAGAGAGTGCAAGTGTGCAAGCGAGCGAGAGAGTGTGTGAGAGCGAGAGCGCGCGTGAGAGAGAGAGAGAGAGAGAGGAGAGAGAGGAGAGAGAGAGAGAGAAGAGTGTGTGTATGTATGTATGTGTGTGTGTGTGTGTGTGTGTGTAACACGGAGTGAAGGGGAGAGAGAGAAAAGAGAAAATGGAGGGGAGAGAGAGAGAGAGAGAGAGAGAGAGAGAGAGAGAGAGAGAGTGAGTGAGTGAGTTGAGAGAGAGTGCGTGTGTGTTCTGTGTGAGCGAGCGAGCGCGTGAGAGAAAAAAAGAGAGAGAGAGAGAGAGAGAGGGAAGGAGAGAAGAGAGAGGGGAGAGAGAGAGAAACTCGAACTCGAGAGAGAGGAGATGAGGAGAGAGAGAAGAGAGAGAGAAAAATGAGGGGAGAGCAAGAGGAGAGAGAGAGGAGACGAGAGGAGAGAGGAGAGGAGAGAGAGAGAGAGGAGGGGGAGAGAGAGAGAGAGAGCAGGAGAAGCAGACAGTCAGACAAACAGACACACAGACACACAGACAGACAGAAAGACAGAGACACACAAAGAGAGAAAGAGAGAGAGAGAGCCATCTGGGGTCCTAGTCCAGTTTTGTGTTCGGCATAATTGATGCTACACTGCATGTTGTTTTCCTGTGCACGCACGAACAATACACCCTACTGTATCAAAATGGGATAAAACCGGTTTAACTACTAAACTTCACGAAACTTATGTACGCGTGCACACGCTCGCACTCAGTACATACACACGCGCGCGCGAGTGGGTGCAAACACTCACAGAGACACAAGCACGCACGCACGAACGCATGCACACACACACACACTGTCTGTCTGTTTGTCTATCTGTCTCTCACTCTCTCTCCCCTCCCCCTCTCTCTGTCTACCTGTCTGTCTTGTCTATCTCTTGCTGTCTCTATCATTCACAACACACACCACACACACACACACCACAACACACACACACACACACACACACACACACACACACCACACACACACACACACACACACACACACACTCACTCTCTCTCTTTCTCCCTCTCTCATATCACTTTAAGTGAACAGACATAAAAATTGAAGACACACACACACACTCTCTCTCTCTCTCTCTCTCTCTCTCTCTCTCTCACTTACAGTCCACCACATACAAACACACACACGCACACACACACACACACACAAAACTAACACACAAACACACACACACACACACACACTATCTCTCTCTCTCTCTCACAGTCACACACACAGAGGCAAGTACACACGCGGACAGAAAGAGAGGTACATAACAATAAATAAGTAGACAAACAATAAGACAAAGACAGCCAAACACACACACACACATACAAAACAACACACTGTCTAACACACACACTCACACATACACAACACACACACACTCACACACTGCCAAACACACACACTGTCTAACACACACACTGTCAAACACACACACTGTCAAACACACACACTGTCTAACACACAACACTCACACTAACACACACACACTAACACACACACTCACACATACACACACACACAATACACAAAACACTACACAACTCGCACACAAACTGTCTAACACACACACTGTCTAACACACACACACACACACACACACACACACACACAACACACACACACACAACACACCACACACAGACACACACACAATGTCACACACTAACACACGCACTCACTCTCTAACACACACAAACACACACATACATACACACATTGTCTCTCTCTCACCACACACAGTCACACACACACAAACACACACATTGTCTAACACACCCAGACGCACACCCCCCACACACAGACACACACACACACACACCACACACTACATACAACCACACACACACAGCACACACACTGTGTAACACACACTAACACCAGACACACACAACACACACTTCACACTTACACACACTCACACTATCTAACACACACACACACTGTTTAACACACACACACTGTTTAACACACACACACTGTCTAACACAACACACACACACTTACACACACACTTACACACCACACACCAATACAACACACACATACACACACACACACACACACACACACACACACACACACACACACACACACACACACTGTCTTATACACTTACACAAACACACACTTACACAAACACACACACATGTCTAACACACACACACACACACACTCTCTCTCTCACACACCCACACCCACTGTCTAACACACAACACTCACACACACACACAACGCACACACACAACACACACTGTCTAACACACTTACAACAACACACACACACACACACACACACACACACACACACACACACACACACACACACACACACACACACACACACACAACACACACAAACATACACACACTGTCTAACACACACACACACACACACTCTCTCTCATACACACACCCACACCACTGTCTAACACACTTACACACACACACACACAACACACACACACACACAAACACACTTACACAAACACACACACTGTCTAACACACTCACACACACAACACAACACACTTAACACACACACACACACACACACACACACAACGCACACACAACACACACAACAGACCCACCCACTGACAAACACTCACACACACAACACACACACACTAAACACACACACACGTCTCCTCTCACACACACAGTCACACACATACACACACACTTACACACACACACACACACACACACACCACACACACACACACACACACGCGCGCGCATACACACACACGCATACACACACACGCATACACACACAACACACTCACAACCCACACACACTTACACACACTTAAACACACATACACACACACTGTCTAAACACACACTTACACACACACACACTCACACACACACACACACTTACCACACACTTACACACACATTACAACACGCAACACAACACACACACACACTGTCTAACACACAACCACACACACGCATACACACACACTGTCTAACACACACAACACACACACACACACACAACACATGACACATGACACACACACACACACACACACACACACACCACACACACACACACACACACACACACACACACCACACACACACACACACAGCGAGACACTGTGACCCACTGCACAAGGATAGCTGCAACTTGAACTGTTTGTGGGTTAAAGCAAATGTCAGGAAAGTGTCAGCTATTTATAGACATTACTTACTAGCTCAAGGCCCGGTGTGTGGTGTGTGTGTTTTGTGTGTGTGTGTTGTGTGTGTGTGTGTGTGTGTTGTGTGTGCGTGAGAGAGAGAGAGAGGGAGGGGAGAGAGAGTGTTGAGTTTGTGTGTGTGTAG
>CM054162.1:29861515-29864015 GCA_028751875.1 Rapana venosa
TCTGTCTCTGAGTCTTAGTGTCTGTCTTCTGTCTGTCTCGTTCTCTCTGCCTCTGTCTTTGTCTCTCTCTATCTGTCTGTCTGTCTGTCTCTGAGTCTTAGTGTCTGTCTTCTGTCTGTCTCTTTCTCTCTCTGTCTTTGTCTTTGTCTCTCTCTATCTGTCAGTCTGTCTGTCTCTCACTCTGTCTCTGTTTGTCTCTCTCTATGTTGCTGTCTCTGTCTCTCTCTTTCTTTCTGGTCTCTCTTTGTCTCTGTTTGTCTGTGTCTATCTGTCTGTCTCTTTCTTTCTTTCTCTCTCTCTCTCTCTTCTCTCCTCTCTCTCTCTCTCTCTCTCTCACTCTTTCTCTCTGTCTTTGTCTCTTTCTCTCTGTCTGTTCGTCTCTCTTTGTCTGTGTCTGTCTCTTTCCCTCTCTCCTCTCTCTTTCTCTCTGTTTTTCTGTCTGTATCTCTCTTATCTGTCCGTTTCTGTCTGTCTGTTTGTCTCTCTATCTGTCTGATTCTCTATCTGTCTGTCTTTTCTCTCTTTGTCTCTGTCTTTCTGTCTCTGTCTTTCTGTCTCTATCTCTCTGTCTGTCCGTCTCTCTCTGTATCTCTGTCTCTGTCTCTCTCCTCTCTCTCCTCTGTCTTTATCTTTGTCTTTCTGTCCATATCTCTCAGTCTGTCCGTTTCTGTCTGTTTCTGTCTGTCTGTCTGTCTGTCTCTCATTAGTCGTGATAAATAACGGTAGTCCCTACTCAGGGCAAGGGCCGGATGGAAAAAAGTAGGTCAGTATTTATCTGTAACCCTTGGGAATAAAGATCATCAGTCAGTCAATCAGTCAGTCAATCAATCTCTCTTTGTCTCTGTCTGTCTCAATACTTATCTGTAACCCTTTGGAATAAAGATGATTAATTAATTATCACTCAATAAATCAATTAATCTGTCTGTCTGTCTGTCTGTCTGTCTGTCTGTCTGTCTTCTTCTCTCTCTCTCTCTCTCTCTTCTCTCTCTCTCTCTCTCCTCTCTCTCTCTCTCTCTCTCTCACATACATTTGCGCATGCCAACTAGTTCTGGGACTCCCTTGTAAATGCACATATATTTGACCCAGCTCTTCTTCTTCTTCTCTTCCTCTTGATGTTGTTGTTGTTGTTGTTGTTCTTCTTCTTCTTCTTCTTCTTATTCTTTTCTTCTTAATTCTTCTTCTTCTGTCTTCTTCTCGTCTTCTTCTTCTTCTTCTTCTTCCTTCTTAATTCTTCTTCTTCTTCTTCTTCTTCTTCTCTCTTCTTCTTCTTCTCCTCCTCCTCCTCCTTCACCATCATCATCATCATTATCATCATCATCATCATCATCATCATCACCATCATCATCATCATCATCATCATCATCATCTGCTTGTTCTTCTTTTTCTTCTTGTTGTTGTTGTTGTTGTTGTTGACTTCAATTTTACGTCTGTTCACTTCTAGTGATATTAGACGAGGGGGAACACATGGAGGGGTGGATGTCTTATTTACAACAAAAAATAGATAAATAAATATTTAAAAAAATTAACCCCCCCAAAAACATCAACCATGCTTTTACAAAAAAATCACATCAAGAAACTTGCCAATGCAACAGGAATTATAAAAACCTAAAAACATGTCATTAACGTTAATGCAACTATAACAAATGTCCTAAGGGACTGCGATAAAGGCCTTTCACAATTTCAAATGCCAGTTTTAAATTATTGAATATGCTGGTAAGGGAATTTTCAGAAAAATGGGGCATGAAAGGTTTTACACTCTGGCAGTCAAAAAGTATATGAGTATTGGTGATATTCTCACCACATAGACATTTACCATTTTTGCTGAATTTGGTTATCAATGCATTTAGTTTCATTCTATAAAATAAAACAGTAATTCTTCTTGACATAAAAACATTTACACAATCCTTTGAATGGTTCACGACTGTTAAATTATCGGTGTTAATTGCAGTTCTAGTTAAAGATCTATCATTTTGCTGATTAGTTTCGGTGACCTGTCTCCATGATTTTTGTTCTAGTAAGCTGTACCCCTCTTTTAAGGATAGAGGCACATGCAATTCTATTGCATCCCGTTCATGTTTTGCACCTTTCTTGGCAGCTCTCCTCCTCCTCCTCCTCCTCTCCTCCTCCTCCTCCTCCTCCTCCTCCTCTTCTTCTTCTTCTTCTTCTTCTTCTTCTTCTTCTTCTTCTTCTTCTTCTTCTTCTTCTTCTTCTTCTTCTTCTTCTTCTTCTTCTTTCTTCTTCTTCTCCTCCTCCTCCTCCTCCTCTTCCTCCTCCTCCTCCTCTTCCTCCTCCTCTTCTCCTCTTCCTCCTCTCCTCCCTCTCCTCCTCTCCTTCCTCTCCTCCTCCTCTTCTCCTCCTCTTCTCCTCTCCTCTCTCCTCCTCCTCTCCTTCCTTCTCTCCTCCTCCTCCTCTTCTTCTCCTCCTCTTCTCCCCTCCTTCTCCTCCTCCTCCTCCTTCTTCTCCTCCTTATCCTCCTCTTCCTCCTCCTCCTCCCCGTTTT
>CM054162.1:29881515-29909015 GCA_028751875.1 Rapana venosa
GTCTATTTTCTGCCTTCTTGGTTCATTCTCCTGCCTCTTTTCACCCCCCAGAAAGACTTAAAAGATAACAGTTCTCTCTCATGCCGAAGTCGGATGCGCTGGGCCTGACTTGTCAGGCGCTTAACGGCAGCGTGACGCATTTTCGCTCATGTAACAAACTAATCGACGACGACGAAGAAGAAGAATCTGTTGTGCCGATTTTCGTCAGTGTGCCAGCTCGTTTTTGTGTCTGTTGGTCGGTTTGTCTGTATGTCTGCCTCTAAGCGTGTTTCTTATGTAGTTATGCATTCATGTGTCTGTGTGTGTGTGTGTTGTCTGTCTACCTGTCTAGTCTATGTCCGTATCTGACTCTGTATCTGTCTCTTTCTGTCTGTCAGTCTCTCTCTCTCAATCTCTCTCTCCCTCTCCCCCTCCCCCCCCCCCCCTCCTCTCCCCCTCTCTCTCTCTCTCTCTCCTCTCTCTCTCTCTCCTCTCCCTCCCCCCTCTCTCCCCCTCCCTCTCTCTCTCTCTCTCTGCCTGTCTATCTGCCTTCCTGCCTGCCTGCCTGTCCGCACAGCATATAATTTGTATGGTCTGTCTCTTTTTTTCTTTTTTATCTGTTTCCTTCTCCCCTCTCCTCTCTCCTCCTCCCTCCCTCCTCCTCTCTCTCTCTCTCTCTCTCTCTCTCTCTCTCTCTCTCTCTCTCTCTGCCTGTCGTCACTGGTCCCCTCTCCTGTAATTATTATGATTATGATTATTATCATCATCATTATTATTGTTGTTGTTGTAGTAAGAACACAGTCATTGTTGGGCTAGACCATGCTCCTCCCTTACTACATACATACATACATACATACATACATACATACATACAGTATGTTACATGTCTGATCTGTCTGTATGTCTGTCCGTCTGTCTCTGTGTCTGTCTGTCTGTCCGTCTGTCTGTCCGTCTGTCTCTGTGTGTCTGTCTGTCTCTGTGTCTGTCTGGCCGTCTTTCTGTCTGTCTCTGTGTCTGTCCCTGTCTCTCTCTCAATATCAAACTCTCTGTCAGTCTTTGTATCTCTCTCTGTCTGTCTTCTCTCTCTCTCTCTCTCTCTCTCTCTCTCTCTCTCTCTCTCTCTCTCTCTCTTCTCCCCTCTCTCTCCTCTCTCTCTCTCTCTCTCTCTCTCTCTCTCTCTCTCTCTCTCTCTCTGGCTGTCTGTCTTTCTGTATATATGTATATGTGTCTCTCTCTGTCATAGCGCTTACCAAGTCTCTCTCTGTGTCTGTCTCTGTCTGTCTGTCTCTCTCTCCCTAATTGATGTTACCCTGATAAGGGCGGGAACTGGATGTAAAAAAGCACACGAGTGCTTATTCATTATCTTCGAACTAAAAAAAACCCAAAAAAACTTCTGTCTCTCTGTCTCTGTCTGTCTATGTCTGTCTGTCTGTCTGTCTGTCTGTCTGTCTGTCTGTCTCTCTCTCTCTCTCTCTCTCTCTCTCTCTCTCTTTCTCTCTGAACATCTTGCGCGCACGTTAAATCCTGTTCCGCTTTTTGTAAGAGTAGGCCATTGTGTGCCGGTGGGAACAGATGACAGAATTTACAAAAACCGCATCCACACGGGGACTGGGTGTAAAAAAAGTACATAAGTGCTTATTCCATTATCCTCGATATAAAGAATAAATAAAATAAAATCTCCTCTCTCTTCTCTCTCTCTCTCTCTCTCTCTCCTCTCTCTCTCCTCTCTCTCTCTCTCTCTCTTTCCTTCCCTCCTTTCCATTTTCTCCTTTTCCCTCCAGTCTCGACTTTCCAAAGAAAGTGTTGCTTACAAATTACTGACAAGGTGTGGATCTGTCTCAATACACCTTCAGCGGTAACTCTCATAAAGCCATGGGGTGCATGCATATGCTATGATGTGATCTGTTTCTGGTCCATCGATTTGGAATGACCTCCCTATCTCTCTTCGCCAAAGGCCTTCTTGTGACACTTTAAAATCCGGCCTCAAGACATATTTGTTTCAAACCTAAGATTTTCCTCTCCTTTTGTTTCATTTCATAGCTATCCCTGCTTTTCAACAGCCAAAAAACTCCATCACCCTGCCAAAGTGTATAACCTGTGTGTGTGTGTGTGTGTGTGTGTGTGTGTGTGTGTGTGTGTGTGTGTGTGTGTGTGTGTGTGTGTGTGTGTGCATTTGGACTTGTTAGAACTATTACTTGCTATTGGTTGCATGACTGTGTAAGAATGAGTTCAGCGCAAGCGCTTTGGTTTGTCTGTGCAAGATACAGCGCTATATAAATTCCTTTTATTATTATTATTTATTATTATTATTATTATTATCCATAAACATTCTCTTTCAACTAAAAAAGGTAAAGGTGTTCCCATAACCAATGTGGTCGTAGGGGAGCGAGGTGTCAGAGGTCTCAACTTCTCCAGGGGCCAGCATATTGAGGGCGGCGCCCATCTCCTCTCCCTCGCTGCTTTACCTTCCCTGACCCTAAAGAGGGCAGGTACTCCCATATTCAGCAATCATTTAGTGCACGTAAATGAACCCATGACAACATGTGAGGTGTCCCTAACAATCTTATGTGGGGGGAAAGCCACTGGGAAACATACTTGTGGGCAGGATTTTTGTTTTAAAGAAAGGGTGGCGCTGCTCTTGTGGCGATGCATTCTCCCCAGGGAGAGCAGCCTTGATTTCACGCAGAGAAATCTGCTGTGACTGAAAGTGGTATGAAATACAATACAATACCATACAGTACCATACAGTACAACGCAACGCAATAAATACAAAACAACACAATAGTATACAATACAAAAAAGTACAATACAATGTAGTGCAGTACAGTACAGCACAACACAATACAACACAACACAATACAATGCAGTGCAATATAGTGCAACACAGCACAGTATAATGCAACACATCATAACACATTATAATAATAATAATATATGGAATTTATATAGCGCTGAATCTTGTAAAAAAAAAAAAATCGAAGCGCTTGCACTCAATCATTTACAGACATGCAACTCTCCTTAAACATAATGAACAACAGATTTCAAAAACCATGCGCATTATAACACAATACAGTACAATGCAACACAATACAATACAATACAACTCAACACAATGCAGCATAATACAATACAGTATCATACAGTACAATACAACACAATACTACACAATACAAACAAGTACAATACAATGCAATACAATACAACACAACACAATGTAACACAATACAATGCAGTGCAATATAGTGCAGCACACCACACCACACCCCAACACCACACCCCAACACACCCAACACACCCCAACCACAACACAACCCATTCTTTCTTCAAAAAATCATAACAACCTCACATTTCAAATCTGTATCCTGTCTTCCACAGGAAAGGAAAAGAGAACCTCACCATCCCAAAGTTCCAACCCAACCCACCCCAACCCAACCCAACCCATCTTTCTTTTAAAAAATTCATAACAACCTCACATTTCAAATCTGTTTCCTTTCTTCCACAGGAAAAGGAAAAAAAAAACCTCACCGCCCCAAAGACCAACCTAACCCAACCCACCCCAACACAACACAACCCTACCCCAACCCAACCCAACCCAACCCTACCCCAACCCAACCCAACCCAACCCTACCCCTACCCAACCCGAACACACCACAACCCACCCCGACCCAACCCTACCCCAACCCAACCCTACCCCAACCCAATCCCAACCCTACCCCACCCGAACACACCACAACCCAACCCTACCAACCCAACCCAACCACCAACCCAACCCTACCCCAACCCCAACCCAACCCACCACCCTACCCCTACCCCAAACCCCTAACCCCCCAACACCACAACCCAACCCACCCCAACCCAACCCTACCCCAACCCCAACCCTACCCCTACCGCACCCGAACACACCCAACCCAACCCAACCCTACCCTTACCCCACCGAACACACACCCAACCCAACCCATTTTTCTTCCAAAAAATCATAAACAACCTCACATTTCAAATATATATCCTTTCTTCCACAGGAAAAGGAAAAAAAAAGAACTTCACCTCGCCTCACCTCACCGACCCACCACCACCACCATCACCACCAGAACAACCTCAGCAACAACGCCAAGTGGAATAACAACAACAAACAACAAACAACTGGAGCATCTACCCTCGGCCATGGATCCCGGATCCCCCAAATCAGAGATGCCGGAGAAGAAGGTGAACTCGGACGGGAGCCTGGGATCGTCCAGCCCTTCCTTGAAATCCCCGGTGTCTTCCGAAAAGATGGCCAAATCCCCATCCTCTGATGCCACTGCCAGGAGATCGCAGTTTGCTCGTCAAGGTTCGGTTTTGGTTTTTTGGTTTTGGTTTGGGGATTTTTTTTGGTGTTGTTGTTGTTGTGTGTGGGTGGGTGGGTGTGGGTGGGTGGGTGGAGTGTGGGTGGGGGGTGGGTGGTGGTGGTGGAGGGGTGGTGGTGGTGGAGGGGTGTGTGGGGTGGTGGTGGTGGAGGGGTGGTGGTGGTGGAGGGGGTGTGTGGGGTTGGGGGAGGGTGGGTTGGGTGTGGGGGGGGGGGGGTAGGTGTGTGTGTGTGTGTTTTTGTGTGTGTGGGTGGTATGTATGTTGTGGGTGTGTGTGTTGGGGGGGGGGGGGTGTATGTATGTGTTGTGTTGTAGTGTGGGCATGTGTGTGGGTGTGGGTAGATGGGTAGATGTGTGTGTATGTGTGTGTGTTTTGTGTGTGTGGGTGTATGTATGTGTGGGTGGGGGGGGGGGGGGTGTATGTATGTGTTGTGTTGTAGTGTGGGTATGGGTGTGGGTAGATGGGTAGATGTGTGTTTTTGTGTGTATGTGGGTGTGTGTGGGGGTTGTGTGTGTGTTGTGGTGTATGTGGGTGTTTGTGTTGGGTGGGTGGGTATATGTGTGTGTATGTGTGTGTGTTTTTGTGTGTATGTGGGTGTATGTGTGTGTGGTGTGGTGTGTTGTAGTGCTGTGTTGTGTGTGTGGGGGTGGGTGGGGTGTGTGTATGTGTGGGGGGTGGGGGTGTGTGGAGTGTGGGGAGGGTGTGAGGGGGGTTGGGTGAGGGGTGGAGGTTGGTGTGTGTGTGTGTGGGTTGGTGTGGGTGTGTATGTGTGTGTGTGTGTGTACTTGTGGGTGGGATGTGGGTGGGTGGGGTGGGTGTGGTGTGGGGAGGGGGGGAGGGGTGTTGTGGTGGGGGTGTGTGGGGTGGTGGTGGTGGAGGGGTGGTGGTGGGGGTGTGTGGGGGGGAGTGTGGGGTTAGGGGAGGGGTGGGGTGGGGGGGGGTTGGAGGGTGTGGGGTGGGGGTGGGGGGGTAGATGTGTGTGTGTGTGTGTTTTTGTGTGTGTGGGTGTATGTATGTGGGGGGGGGGGGGTATGTGTGTGTTGTGTTGTGTGTGTGTGTGTGTGGGGGGGGGGGGTAGGTAGATGTGTGTATGTGTGTGTTTTTGTGTGGTATGTGTTGTGGTTGTGGTGTGTTGTAGTGTTGTGTGGTGTGGTGTGTGTGTGTTTGGGGGGGGGGGGGGGGTGTTTGTGTGTGTGGTGTGTCGTGTGTGTCGTGATTGTGTGGTGTGTGGTGTGTCGTGTTGTGTGGATTGTGTGGTGTGTCGTGTGTGTCGTGATTGTGTGTGTGTGTGTGTAGGGGTGGGTGGGGGTGGAGTGTGGGTGAGAGGGTGGTGGTGGGTTGTGGGGGTGGATGGATGTGGGGGTTGGTGTGTGTGTGTATGTGTGTGTGTTGGAGGGGGGGGGATGTTGGAGGAGGGTGTGTGTGGGGTGGGGGTGGGGGTAGATGTGTGTGTGTGTGTTGTGTTGTGATTTTGTGTGTATGTGGGTGTATGTGTGTGTGTGTTGTGTTGTGTTGTAGTGTGGGGTGGGGGGGAGTAGGTGTGTGGGTGTGTTTGGGGGGGGGGGGAGAGTGTGGGGAGGGTGTGAGGGGTGGTGGGTGAGGTGTGTGTGTGTGTGGGGGGGGGGGGTGTGTGGAGGGAGTGGGTGTGTGGTGTGTGTGTGTGTGGTGGGAGGTGGTGTGGGGGGGTGGGTGGGAGATGGTTGGGGTGTGTGCGGGGGTTGGGGTGGTTGGGGTATGGGTGTGTGGGGCTTGTGTGTGTAGGGGGGTGGGGTGGTGTGTTGTGTGGCAGGGAGGGGGGAGGATTGCGTCTTGTTTGTTGTTATCATTGTTTTTAGTTTTTTTTTATCTTGATGTTATCCCTTAAAAGGGCCGGGACTGAATGTAAAAAAACCCAACAACCCACATGAGTGCTTATTGACTATTCTCGACATAAAAGTAATTGATTGATTGATTGATTGATTGACAGGGTCAGGGGAAAAGCTCATGAGTGCTTATTGATTATCTTCAGCATAAAATGAATTGAATGGTTGATTGATAGATTGATTGATTGATTGACAACGACAGGGATGTCTACGGGGACTGGATGTAAAAAAGGCACATGAGTGCTTACTCGTTATCCTCGACATAAAAGAATTTCATTGATTCATTGATTGATTGATTTTAACAATTTTTTTAAATTCTTTTATTTCGAGGATAATGGAATAAGCACTCATGTGCTTTTTAAAAAAACAAAAACATCCAGACCCCGTGTGTATGCAGTTTTGTCAATTGATTGATTTGATTGATCGATTGACTAACTGACTGACTGATTGATTGATTGATTGATTAACAGAGTCAGGGGAAAAGCACACGAGTGTTTATTCGTTATCCTCGACGTGAAAGAAATTGATCGATTGACTGACTGATTGGCAGGGTCAGGCATGCCCTTCCCGTCAAAGAGTCATTGATTGATTGATCGATCGATCGACTGACTGATCGATCGATTGATCTACTGACTGATTGACTGACTGATTGATTGATTGACAGGTCAGGATGTCTTCCGTCACATTGAGTCATGACTCGATTGATTGACTGATCGATTGACTGACTGATTTGATTGACGGGGTTTTAAGCATGTCTTTCCCCGTCAAGAGTATTGTTTGCGCCCAAACGATTGCTGACTGATTGATGTTTTGATTGACAGGGTCAGGGATGTCCCCCCCGTCAAAGAGCTGATTGATTGATGATAAATGATTAAATGATGATCGATCGATCTTGACTGACTGTCTGATTAAACAGGGTGGGGCCCTTTCCCCGTCAAAGGTCATTGATTGTGACTGACTGATGACTAACTGACGGATGATTGCCGATTAAATGATGATTGAAGGGTCAGGCATTTTCCTTTCCCGTCAAATTCTTTGATTACTAAATGACAAATCAATCGTTTATGATGACAAATTGATGACTGATGCCCGATGTTTGACTGACAGAGTTTGACTGACAGATGTTTTGATTGACAGGGTCAGCTGTCCTTCCCGCAAAAATCATTGATTGACTGCGATGATTGACAAACCCCGGACTGACCGTTTGACGACGACTGACATGATGACTGATTAACTACTGATTTGATTGACGGGTCAGGCTTTCCCTTCCCCCAAAAAGTTTGATTGGACAAATCGACTGACGACTGATTGACGCTGCTGTTTGATGTTGACGGGTCGGGCTGTTTCCCTCCAAGGGGTCACTTCTCAGGACGGTACGGCCAGACGCAGACGATCGTCCTACCGGGGCGGGCCCAGCTTTGACCCCCCCCCACATCAATTCTTGCCCACGGGGCCTTCGCCTTAGCGCCTGGAAAGTATCCAATCCCAAGGGAGTGGTGTGCCGTGGTGCCTGCGTGTTGTGTTTGGTGGGTGTTTGTGTGATTAAAATTGATTCAGTTTTCAGAATATTTTTTGCCTTTTTGTCATGTAGATTATTTGACACAACAAAACATCAACTAAAATTATTTTTTTGGCAAAAGTGATGTACACTAAAAACATGTTGTATTCTACTTCTCTTTCTCTTTTTTTTCAAAACATTTTTAAATATCTGTGATATTTTTGCTTGTATTATCAACTGTGTTATGTCACTTAATTTTTGTACACAGTTTTTGCGTTTTTTTGTTTCTTTTTGATTTTTAATAACAAATTTTTTCGAGTTCTCATATAAAAGCATTCATCAGTAAAAAAAATTCATCTTTCAATTTTGTTACAGTGTCTACTTTTCCCCTCTTGGATTTTTTTGGTGTCCCCTTTCTCTATCATTAAATTGTGCGTTGTGCTTTTAAAAAATGTCTTCTTATGAGTTTTTTTTTCATAGTTTACAAAGTATGGTTCCAATCTGTTTCTTTGGTAGAAAAAATCATAAAATTTTAGTTTTGCAAAAAACTTTCTTTTGGTGATCCCAAAAATTTTTTACATTCCTTTAAATTTTTTTCTAACAGAAACTCAACGAAAAGAACTTAAGAGTGCTTTTGGTTCTTCCAGACTGTTTAATCCAATTTTGTCAAATTTTTTACTGTGTTTTTTCCCCTTTATGTTGTTTCTTCTATACAAATAATCGTATACTATTTTTTATAAGAGTTGGTTTTGATTCTGTCAAAAGAAACCAAAAGGAATTATCTGGATATGATTTTAAGGGGCTGGAAAATTCCCCCCAATTCACCCAAAGTGGGGGTAGTACAATGCTTTTTATGAACTCCTTTTATTTTTGTGTGTTTGTGGGTGTACGTAGTGTTGGGTGGTTGGGGTTTTGAGTGCTTGTGTGTGTTTGTGCGTGCGTGGTGTACGTGCGGTGTGTGATGTGTGTGTTGTCTTCAATTTTACGTCGTTCACTTAAAATGATATTAGACAGAATTGTGTGTGGGTGTGTTGTGTTGTGTGGTGGGTTTTGTGTGTTGTGTTGTGTGGTTGTGAGTATGTTGGTGTGAGTGTGGGTGTGTGTGTGGCGTGGTATGTGGTGGTGTGTTTATTTTTTTTTTTATTTTATTCTTTATTTTATTTTTTCTTTATATCGTGTGTGGGTGTTTTTTTATTTTTTTTATATTTTATTTTATTCTTTTTTATCGCGCGTGTGGTGTGTTGTGTGTTTTTTTATTTCATTTTTTATTTTTTTTTATATTATTTTTTTATACGCGTGTTTTGTGTGGTGTGTGGTTTATTTTATTTATTTTTTAGTTATTTTATTCTTTTTTATCGTGTGTGGTGTTGTGTGGTGTGAGGGTGGGGGGGGAGTGGTGCGGTGGTGGTGGTGGGGGAGAGTTGAGGGTGGGTGGTGGGGTTGGGGGTGGGGTGGGGGTAGGGGGGGTTTAGGGGGCGGGGGGGGGGTGGGGGGGTTTTGGGGGGTGGGTGGGGGGGGGGGGAGGGGGTGAGTTTTGGTGGGGGGGGGGTGGGTGAGGGAGTGTTGGGGTGGTGTGGTGGTTTTGTTGGGGGGGGGGGGGGGGGGGGGAGGGAGGGTTTAAAGGGGGTTTTTTTTGTGTGTGTAGGGTTCTTTGTGTGTGGTGTGTTTGTGGGAGAGAGAGAAAGGTACTACTTGTGTGTGTGTGTGTGTGGTGGTTTTTTTTAATTAAAATTTTTTATTTTTTTCTTTTATATCGAGGATAATGGGAAAGCACATGTGCTTTTTAGCCAGTCCCCCTTGTAGCGGTTTTGTAAATTGTCATCTGTTCTCACTGGCACACAATGGCCTACTCTTACGAAAAGCGGAACAGGATTTTAACGTGTGCGCAAGATTTTTCTGCGTGCGTTCGCACAGGGGGCCTCGGTTTATAGTCTCATCCGAAGGATGTGTGTGTGTGTGTGTGTGTGTGTGTGTGTGTGTGTGTGTGTGTGTGTGTAGGGGGAAAAGGGTTACTTGTGTGTATGTGCGTGTATATATGTGTGTTTGCGTGCGTGCGTGTGTGCTCACTTGTGTGTGTATGTGTGTGAGCGCGCGCGCGTGTGTGTAAGTGAGTGGGTATGCAGGCACGCGTGCCTGTGCATGCGCATGTTCACGCGTGCGCGTGCACGTGTGCGCGTGAGCGTGCCAACGCATGTGTGTGGACATCAGCGTGTTTTGCAAACTCTGAAATGAGCTGTTGTATGTTTGTTGTTATAGTTTTCGTTAAACGTTCTACCGATTTCATTTCATTGTACTCATTTTACTGAAACGCCAGATCTCTCTCTCTCTCTCTCTCTCTCTCTCTCTCTCTCTCTCTCTCTCTCTCCTCTCTCTCTCTCTTCTTCTCTCCTCTGTCCCTCTCTCTCTCTCTCTATCTTCTATATCTCTCTCTCCCTCTCCCTCCCTCTCTCTCCTTATCTCACCAGTCAAGTTTTTACAGTTATGTGCTTACAATAATTATGCATTTTACATTGTGGATGATTTGATTTTTTCCCTCCTTTTTCTGTGAACTAAATTGTGTTGTTTATTGTTTGGTTGAGAAGTTTTTGTTGTTGTTTTTTGTGTTCTTTTGCCCAGAGGGCTTGTTAAAAAAACCCAACAACAACAACAACAAAAAACTACGTGTTTGCTTATGCCATCATCATTAACCATTACACCCAGTGGTGTGTAGGGCAGCAACAAAGCGCTTCCACACCTGCCTATCCTGGGCCAACCTAGTTACTGATCCCCAAGAGTTCTGCATGGCCTTCATCTCACTTTCTACAGTCCTCCTCCTCCACGTTGCTTTTGGTCTTCCTTTCTTTCTCCTTCCTTCTGGGGTCCAGTGCAATGCTGTTCTTGTGATTGACTGTGGGTCTCTTCGGAGGATGTGCCCAATCCACTTCCACCGTGGTCTGGTGATGATGATTCCCATGTCTTCCTGCCTGCATCTCCGTAGTAGGTCTTCATTGGACATCTTCTCTGGCCAAAAGATCCGGAGAATTCTTCGGAAGCATATGGTGTGAAAGGATCGAAGTTTGGTAAGATCCGCTTCCGTCATCCTCCAGCACTCAGAACCGTACAGGAGCGTAGACACAACACAGCTCTGGTATAGCTTCAGCTTGGTGTTGGTGTGTACGGAGTTGATCACCAGATATTGTTCATCTCCAAAAACACACTCCTGGCCTTCCCCAGTCTGTTGTGGATGTCTTCTTTTGTGCCGCCCTTGGTTGATGCTGCTGCCAAGGTATGTGAACTTGTCTGTTCTGGCGCAGGTCAGTTCCATTCACTTTCACGGGGCTGGTGTGTTCACATTGAGCGACATTGTCTCTGTTTTTCTTGGTGCTAATACGAAGCCCACTTGCTGTCGAATTTTTAGAGTCTGCGGGTCTTCCCCTGGATATGTTGGTGTGTGTGGGACAGCAGCGCCAGGTCATCCGCAAAGTCAAGGTCGTCTAGTGTGGAGAACAGGCTCCAGCGAATCCCTCTTGGGGTGTCTTCTGTCGTCTTCCTATCACCAATCAATGGCCAGATTGAAGAGAACTGCCGACATACACTTCCTTGTCTTACTCCAGTTCTTGACTTCGAAGACAGTTTGCTATGGGCCCACAGAGCATCTGAAGGTTGTCTTTAGAAGTCTTGATAAGGTGTTACCAGTTTCGATGGGATGCCATAGTGTCGAAGGTTACTCCAAAGGCTGTCTCTGTGTATGCTGTCAAATCCTTTTCGAAGCCCACAAAATTCACATACAGTTGTCTTTGCCACTCTGTGCATGTTCGATGATGTTTTCTGAGCGTGAATATTGGTTTACATCCTCGTTGCTTCCTGAACCCTGTTGTTCCTTCCTCAGTGCATCGTCCACAGCGTCTGATATTCTTCTGATGATGACCTTGGCCAGTATCTTGCTTGGCACAGACAAAAGAGTGATTCCCCTCTAGTTGTTGCAGTCGCTCAGGGTTCTTTTCTTGGGCATTTTGACTATCACTCCCTTGGTCCAATCGCCAGGTACTTTTTCGTTCTCCCATGCAGCTGTGAACAGTGGTTGCAGTATGTCAGCTGCTAGTTCAGAATCTGCCTTGAAGAGTTCGGCACCAAGGTTGTCCTGGCCTGGTGACTTGCCGTTCTTGAGGGTCTTGATGGCAGCCACTATCTCTTCCTTTGTTGGGGGGTTGACGTCAATGTCTAAGTCTTTTATAGCTTTGGGGATGTCGGCTTTTCTCGTCAGGTGGTGGTCGGTTGAGAACTTCCTGGAGTGTTTAGCCCATCTTTCTTCTTGCTCTTTCTCTGTTGTCAAAAAGTTTCCCCTTTTCTGTCCCTGATTGGTCCCCCCGCTCTCCTTTAAATTTGTTGATACTTTCTTGGTGATCTTGTAGACTCTCCCTTGCTCTCCTTGGGCCGCCGCCTCTTCTGCCTCAGCTGCCAGCTGGTCCTGGCTTCTTCTTGTCACGGCGTGCGAGTCTCTTCACTTTCCTGTGTGCCTCTCTGTACAATCTTCCTGCCTCTCTCGTTAGCCGTGGGATTTTACTTGCAGGAAGTCTCTTCTTGATCTCTCTCCTTTTTGATGGCATCGAGGTCTCTTGTTTGGGTCCAGTCATTGTTGGTCTTCTTCTTTTGATGGCCGATGTTGTCCTTGCTGCTCTCAGTGTACAGTTTACAGATTGCTTCCATGTCGTATCTATGTCATTTCTGTTCTGTCATGTTCTGCGGTATGGATATTGTTCTCAGATTGTTGATGAATGCAGACTTCACGTTGGTGTCTCTCGTTCCGCTGGGTATAATCGCCTTTGATGGTTGGTCTTGTTCTTTTCTTCAGTTTTAAACTGGATGGGGTGCGGTTCCCAGGGTGTGATCGCTCCCGACATCGCACTTCGCTTGGGTTCTCACATCCAGAAGAGATCGTCTCCATATACCGTTGATCATCAGATGGTCAATCTGGTTCATGTCTCTCCCATTCGGCGACGCTCAAGTCAGCTTGTGGATGTCCCGGTGCGTGAAGAGGGTCCCTCCTATCACTAAGTTGTTCATGGCGCAGAACTCCACAAGTCTCTCCCCGTTGTCATTTCTGTTCCCCGCTCCATGTTTTCCCATGCTTATGCCATAACCCTCTTTAAATAAAATGTATTCAATTCAATTCAGTTCAATTCATTTCAATACTTCCACTCTCTCTCTCTCGTCATCATGGTCATTCTGTCCCTCCCCTCTCCCCCCTCCCCCTTCCTCCTCCTCTCTCCCCCCCCCCCCCCCCCCCCCCCCCCCCCCCCCCCCCCCCCCCCCCCCTCCCCCACCCCCCCTTTCCCCCCCCCCCCCCTCCCCCCCCACCCCCCCCCCCTCTCTCTCTTCTCTCTCTCCCCCCTCTCTCCCCCCATTCTCTCTTCCTCTCTCCTTCCCACCTTTAAAAAAAACATGCAACCCCCCACACCCTTTCCCCCAACCCTCCCCAACCCCCACCCCCTCCCCGCCGCATCAACCATTATCTGCTTTGCTATCATTTGTTATTTTTGTTGCATAAGTTTGTACTTAATTTGTTATGTTTTTGCGGCAGGGGAGTTTTCTGAAGGTAATGTAATGTGTGAAGAAAAACAATAAACAAACAACACAAAAAAATAAAATAGAAACAAAGCATAACAAAAGGAATATTGCTGGTCAGTATTGTTAGTGTGTGTGTGTGTGGCTTCGATGTTGAATAGGTCGGCAGGACCAGGACTAATTATCAATATTGAAAGAATAATTATCAAGTTGTTGTGATTTTTTACTTCTATTTGTTGTTGTTACGTTTCACGTTATGTGCATGTAGTAACACCGTGTGTTGTATTATTGGTTTGTTTTATTCTAGTGTAGATGTTGCACACCTTGTAAACCGTTTTATTATTTATTTATTTATCTTTTTAAAAAATCTATTTATCTAGTATTATAAGCGCTTTGATTTGGTTTTTTGTCAGATATAGCGCTATATGAATTACATGTATTATTATTATTATTATTATTATTATTATTATCTACCCCTATGGGGATGCCAGAGGCCTGTCAGTATAATAAGCATCCCCACCTTCTGGAAATTCTGTGCCAGGAATTCCCCCCTTTTCTATCCCTCTCTTTGTTTCTGCCTTGTTCCTTTTTCTTCCGGTCACCCCCTCCTTCTTGTCTAATATTCTGCCGTCTTGGCCCATCCTCCTGCCTTTTTTTTCCCCCCAAGAAAGACTTATACAATAACATTTCTCTCCCATACCGAAGTCGGATGCGCTGGGCCTGATTTGTCAGGCGCTTAACGGCAACGCAGCGCAACGCATTTTCGCTCATATAATAATAGTAATGTATGGAATTTATATAGCGCTGAATCTTGTAAAGCAACAAATCAAAGCGCTCAGATGACATGATTCCCCCTCCCCCCGCCTCCCGAGGATAATGGAATAAGCACTCAGGTGCTTTTTTTTTTAAACATCCAGTCCCCGTGTGTATGCGGTTTTGTAAATTTTGTCATCTGTTCCCACCGGCACACAATGGCCTACTCTTTCGAAAAGCGGAACAGGATTTAACGTCGTGCGCAAGTGTTATTTATATATATATATTTATATATATATATATTTATATATATATATAATATATATATATTTATATATATATATACACGAAAGGAATGAAGGCTCTAGCAGGTCTGCACTTGAAGTTGACCTGGGAGATGGTAACAAAATCCCTTCTCTTAACTCTTCAGACGCCGCCGAGATTCGAACCCACGACTTCTTGGACTCACGGGATTGAAATTGAACGATCTTAACCACTCGGCTATAACTTGTCATTTATCTATTTATTTATTTTGAATATTTTTTTAAAATGTATTTTGACAACTTTGTATTGTGTGGGGAAAAAAAAGGTGTGTGTAGTTTTTTTTGAATGTGTGTTTCATTTTTGTTTTGTAAGGTGTATAGCTGTTGTTGTTTTTTTTCCATTTTGTTTTTGTTGTTTGTGATTATCACTGATAGTTTTGTACTTAGTTTGTACACGCTTTATTAGAGTTACGTGGTGTTATGTTTAGTGGCGATGTGGTTGTTGCTATGGTGGATTGTGATGATTATGCGCTGTACAAAAAAAAATGCACACACTCTCAGTAACCTCTTCTCTCTCGCTCAGTGAGTGTGTGCGTGCGTATGTGCATGCGCGCTCTGTGTATGTAAGTGTGTGCGTGCGTGCGTGCGTGCGTGCGTGCGTGCGTGTGTGTGTGTGTGTGTGTGTGTGTGTGTGCATTCACGTGCCTGTGTGTATGCATACTTGCGGGTGGATGCTTGTATGCCTGCTTACCACTGCATGCCACCACCATACCCCTTCAACTTTGTCTCTGCGTGAAATTCGGGCTGCTCTCCCCGGGGAGAGCGCGTCGCCACAAGAGCAGCGCCACCCTTTATTTTTATTTATTTTTCCTGTCTGTAACTGTATTTGTTTCTTTATCAGAGTGGCTTTTTTTCTGCACAATTTTGCCAGGGACAACTCTCTCGTTGCCGTGAGTTCTTTTACGTGCGCTAAATAATTATGTGTAACACATGGGACCTCGCTTTATCGTCTTATCTGAAAGATTAGCACCCAGACCAAACGGATCTAGTGGATGGGGGAAAAGTTTGGGGCCCAAACGGGGATGGAACCACCACACACTTCGAACTCGGACTTTTTGGTTTCTGGGCAGGCGCGTTACCTCTATACCACCGATCCACCATATTGCTTGAGTGTATAATTATGTGGGTGGATGGGTGTGTGTTTTTGTATGAATTTGAACGAATAATTGTGACAGACAAGTACTAGGCTGAGGGAGGGATGGCTGGTCTTTGGAAATGTGTCAACATGTTAAGGAAGCTATATTATGTCATTTGTAATGACAATGTGTGTTTTACGTTGTGTAGTGCAGTCGAGAACATTTTTTTTAGCATAATATGTAAGTGGACAAGAAAGAAGCTTGTATCTTGCATTTTGTATCTTGTATCTATTTAGTAAACGCGTGTACGCCAGTAGCAACGTGTAGTCAAAATCTTTGGGGGAAAAAAATTACATGCTCTGTCTCTGTCTCTGTCTGTCTGTCTCTCTGTCTCTGTCTCTGTCTCTCTCTCTCTCTCAGATATTTTCAACAAAGCGAAGCCTACATTTTGCATGGCGTGAATCTTGCAGGAAAGGGGGGAAAAGGTGAAATCGAAATCATTTTTTTTTAATTACGAAAGTTGAATTTAGTAGATTGTTCTTTGTTTTGGAAATTGTTTGATGTTCAAACAGAACCTTTACTTACATATGCCTCCGAAATATGGGGAGTTACTGTTAATTTACAAATAGAAAAAGTACATTATATTTGCTATCAAACGTTTCTTAAATGTCCCAATCCATTCGTCAAATACTGTACTATATGGAGAAACGGGAAGATATCATTTAAACATCAGAACGTCTGTTAAGTGTATTAAGTACTGGCTAAAACTACTGAAACTTCCACAGTCACGTTTATGTAGGCAGTCTTATGACACGATTGTTATACAAATGGAGCTGGGTAAGAAGAATTGGGCTTATCAAGTTTAAAAAGTTTTTATCAGAACATGGTTTTGGAATCGTGTGGTTGTCTCAGGAAGTAGGTAGTGAGCATTGGTTTATTTCTGAGTTTAAAGACAGACTCATTTGTTCATTTAAACAAATTTGGCACTCACATATGGAAAGTAAAGATGAATCACTGCTGTTTTTTTCCGTTTAAGTGTGCCTTTCAGATTGAAAAATATCTTTGATTAGTCAATGACAAATGGCACCGACTACATTATGCGAGATTTCGATTAGGGATACTTTGTTTTAATGCAAACAAAAGATTATTTCAACCTGAGACGTCCACACAGTTCCCATGCCCAATGTGTGGTCATATTCTTGATGATGG
The DNA here is from genome assembly GCA_028751875.1 of Rapana venosa. Classification (NCBI taxonomy): domain Eukaryota; kingdom Metazoa; phylum Mollusca; class Gastropoda; order Neogastropoda; family Muricidae; genus Rapana; species Rapana venosa. The sequence continues at coordinate 29,898,104 of CM054162.1, forward strand.
AAGTACATTTCTTATTTCAATGTCCGGCGTATGTTTCTATACGTGAAAACTGTAGTCTTTTCAACTTAGAAGCTTTCCAAAGGCAAGAATTTTTTTCTGTTTTGTCGTCTGATTATGATGTTGTGATAAATCAAATATGTTGCAAAGTTTATTGCTGAAGCTCAGAAATTACCATAATTACAGCTTTAACACCAATTAGTTTGAAATTTTATAACACAACTAAAGAATTTTTATATTGCAGTAATCTCTAGCAAGAATACTTATTGGAAATCTCACATAAAGTTTGATTGAATGGTTGAATATAGCATTCTAGAATGTTCTTGTTATTATTTTAGTTGTTGTTTATTGGTTCCTGTTGTTTATCCTTGACATCATTTGTGTCGTCAGTTTGTAACTGAGTTTACGCCAGAGCTTACAGTCGTATCCATTTATGAAGAGCTATTTTCTTTTCATTAAGTTAAGAGCATCGTGTAATTCTTATATTTATTTGTATTCACAAACGAAAGTCGAGTGTAACCTTCCCTAGTCAATAGGCCACATTGGGCAATGACAATAAAGTGGTCAAAGCGTCTCTCTCTCTCTCTCTCTCTCTCTCTCTCTCTCTTCTCTCTCTCTCTCTCTCTCTCTCTCTCTCTCTCTCTCTCTGTCTGGTCTCTCTCTCTCTCTCTCTCTCTCCTCTCTCTCTCTCTCTCTCTCTCTCTCTCTCTCTCTCTCTCTCTCTCTCTCTCTCTGACTGTCTCTCTCTCTGTCAGGTCTCTCTCTCTCTCTCTCTCTAACTGTCTCTCTCTCTGTGGTCTCTCTCTCTTCTCTCTCCACATCAATTCTAAATAATCCTTCAATTCCCTCTTATTTACCTCTATCAAGAAGATGTACCCAAAAAAAGTCTTGTATTTGTTAAATTACCCTTATTAGAAAAAATAACCTGTCCTTATCCTCATCAGTCTTGTCATTCTATTACCCTTAGAAAAATAACCTGTTCTTGTCCTTATTACTTTTGTACTCATTCTATTACCCTTAGAAAAATAACCTGTCCTTATCCTTTTCAGTCTTATACTTATTCTATTTCCCTTAGAAAAATAACTTGTCCTTATTCTAGTACCCTTAGAAAAATAACCTGTCCTTATCTTTATCAGTCTTGTACTTATTCTATTACCCTTAAAAAATAACATTTCGTTATCAGTCTTGTACTCATTCTATTACACTTAGAAAAATAACCTGTCCTTGTCTTTATCAGTCTTGTACTTATTCTATTACCCTTATCAGAAAATAACATTTCGTTATCGTTATCAGCATCCTTCACCTCCTAAGTGTGTTTGCGAGTGTGTGTTTGTGTGCGTGCGTGCGTGCGCGCGCATGGATTTGAAATATGTTGTTCATTATGTTTAAGGAGAGTTGCATGCGTGTAAATGATTTGAATGCAAGCGCTTCGATTTGTTTGTTTTTGCAAGATTCAGCGCTATATACATTCCATATATTATTATTATTATTATTATTATTATTATTATTATTATTAAAATAACCTGTCCTTATCCTTATCAGTCTTGTACTTATTCTATTACCCTAAAAAAATAACATTTCGTTATCAGTCCTGTACTTAATTCTATTACCCTCATCAGAACAAAACAACATGTCCTTATCGGTATCGTTGTCCTCATCTGTGCACAGTCCCTTGGTGGACGTCTCAACGCTTCATCCTCTCCATCATCTGCTTCTTCGGCTTCGTCTTTCTCTACGCCCAGAGGGTGAACCTCAGCATCGCCATCGTGTCTATGGTGATCCACGAGACGGACAGCGGCTCCAAGACCAATGTCAGCGTGGTAGGGAATTCCACGGGCAACGGGACAGGATTGTATTATAACGTCAGCGCTACCACGCCAGGAGCGACGGCATCCAAGGAGGAAGAGGAGCTGTGTCCTGATTTGAAGAAGAGTGCTGGCAGGGTGAGTGTGGGGTTTTTTTTTGGGTATTGATGAAATGATGATGATGATAATGATGATGATAAAACGAAATATTGATTTTTTTTTGTGGGGGGGGGGGGGGGTTGGGGAGAGAGGGGTGTGCTGTGTATCTTATGTGACGTTCCTGTCGTCATCATCATCGTCGTTGTCGTCATCGTCACCATTATTATTATTTTTTAATTATTTTTTTTTATTATCGTTGTTGTTGTTGATATTGTCGTCGTCGTCGTCGTCATCATCATCATCATCATTATCATCATCATCATCATCACCACCACCACCACCATCATCATCATCATCATCATCATCATTATCATTATCAGTAGCAGCAGCAGCAGCAGCAGCAGCAAGAGCAGTAGTAGTAGGAGGAGGAGCAGCAGCAGCAGCAGCAGTAGAAGTAGTAGTAGTGTTATGAATATGAAGGTGATTGTTATTATTATAACTGTTGTTGTTGTTGATATCATCATCATCATCATCATCATCATCATCATCATCATAAGTTTCCTCTTCTTCTTCATCATCATCATCACTATAATTATTTTTATCGTTAAAATTCTTATTATCATCCCAGGAAGGAGAGTTCCACCGGAGCAAACCCTTACAGGGCCTCATGTATCATCATCATCATCATCATCATCATCATCACTTCTACTACTATTACCATCATTCTTTTCATTATAATTTTACCATCATTATTATTATTATTATTATTATTATTATTAATTCTACTCCTCCTGCTCCTGCTCCGCCTCCTCCTACTACTACTACTACTACTGCTGCTCCTGCTACTGCTGCTGCTGCTGCTGCTGCTGCTGCTACTACTACTACTACTACTACTACTACTACTAATTATTAGTATTATTATTATTATTATCATTACTTCTTGTTCGTTTTCTTCTTACATTACTACTTACTAACTCACTACTACTACTACTACTACTACTACTACTACTCACCTACACCACTCACATACCTACTACTACATACTACTTATTATTATTATCATTACTACTACTACTTCTACTACTTACTACTACTTATTATTATTATTATCATTACTCTACTACTACTACTACTACTTATTATTATTCATATACTACTACTTAATTATTATTATTATCATTACTACTACTTATTATTATCTATTGTTATTATTATTTTATTATTATTATCCATTACTACTACTACTACACTACTACTACTACTCACTACTACTACTACTACAACAATTTACTTCTTCTACTACTACTTACTTATTATAATTATTATTATTATTATTATTATATTACTACTACTAACTTAATTATTATTACTAACTACACTTATATATTATCTATTACAAACTACTACTACTACTACTACTACTACATACTACTACTACAATAACAACTCCTACTACTACTTCTACTACAACTACTCCTACTACTACTTCTTCAACTACAACTACTACTACTTTTACAACAACAACTAAACTATTACTATACAACACTCTATACTACTTACTACTACAATACTACTACTACTATCTACTACTACTACTACTACTACTACTACTACTAATAACAACTCCTACTACTACTTCTGCTACAACTACTCCTACTACTACTTCTCATACAACTACTACTACTTTTACAACAACAACAACAAACATTCTACTACTACTATTACTACTACTACACTATACTACTACTACTACTTCTTCTTACTACTACTACTTACTACTAGCTACATAACATCCTACTACTCTACACTACTCTACTATACTTTTCAACTACAACTACATACTACCTTTACAACAACAAACAACTTCTACTACTACTATACTACTACTACTACTTTTCTTCTTACTTAGCTACTACTCTACTATACTACTACTACTTACTACAACAACAACAACTTTACTACTACTACTTACTACTACTACTACTACTCTACTTCTACTACTACTATCTACTACAATAAAACTCACTCTACTACTCTACAACTACTCCTACTACTACTTCTTCAACTACCACTACTACTACTTTTACAACAACAACAACAACACTACTACTACTTACTTTCTTCATCTTCTTACTACTACTACCTACTCTACACTACTACTACTTCTGCTCAACTACTCCTACTACTACTTCTTCAACTACAACAACTACACTTTTACAACAACAACTAACTACAACTACTACTTACTACTACTTACTTCTACTACTACAACTCTCTACTACCTACAACCACTCTACAACCCCACCTCCTCCTCCTCCTCCACTCCTCTCCTCCTCCTCCTCCTCCTCCTGTCATCACTGCCGTCATAACCATAACCATCACCATCACCCCTCTCTCTCTATATATATATCCCTTCCCCAACAGGAAGGAGAGTTCCACTGGAGCAAACCCTTGCAGGGCCTCATCCTGGGGGCCTTCTTCTGGGGCTACCTGATCCTTCAGGTGATCGGGGGCATGGTCAGCGAGCGCTTTGGGGCCAAGCGGGTCATCACCATCGGCATGTTGCCCGTGTCCCTCCTGTCCGTCATCTCTCCTTTCTGCGCCCGCGCCAACCCGTACCTGTTCTTGGTCGTCAGGGTGTTGATCGGGGTGGGGGAGGTGAGTTGGTGTGGGGGGTGGTGGTGGGGTGTGGGTGTGGGGTGTGTGGGTTGTGGGGTGGGTGTTGGAGGTGGGGGGAGGAGGGGGGGGTGGGGGTGAGGGGGGGTGGGAGGTGGTTGGGTTGGGGGGGGTGAGGGGTGGGGGGAGGGGGGGTTGGGTGAAGGGAGGGTGGTGGTGGTGGTAGGAGGGGGTTTGGGGTGAGGTGGGGGTGGGTTGCGGCGCCAACCCTTACCTTTCTTGGTCGTAGGGTGTTGATCGGGGTTGGGGAGGTGAGTTGTGTGTTGTTGGTGTGGGTGTGGTGGGGTGGGGTGGTGGGGTGGGGGTGGGGGTGGGGGTGGTGTGGGTGGGGGGGGGGGTGGTGGGAGGTAGTTGGGGGGGTAGGTGGTGTGCACGTACTCTTTCTTGGTCGAGGGTGTGTGGGGGGGGGGAGGTTGGAGGTGGTGTGTTGTTGGGGGGTGGGGGGTGGGGGGTGGGGTGTTTGGTGGGGTTTGATGGGGTTGGGGGGAGTGGGGGGGTTGGTGTGGGGTGGTGGTGGGGTGGGGGGTTGGGGGGGTGGGTGGTGGTGGTGGTGGGGGGTGTGGGGGTGGTTGGGTGGTGCCAACCCGACCTCTTTTGTGTCGGGTAGGGTGGGGGGGAGGGTGGTTTGGGTGGGGGGGGGTGGTGGGGGGTGGGGGTGGTGGGGGGTTGGTGTGGGAGGGGTGAGTGGGTTGGGATGAGTGGGTGGTTTTGGGGTGGGGTGGGGGAGGGGGTGTGTGTGTTGGAAGGAGGGGGTTGGGGTGGTGTGGAGGGGTTGGGTGGGTGGGTGCCAACCCTTACCTCTTTCTTGGTCGTCAGGGTGTTGATCGGGGTGGGGGAGGTGAGTTGGTGTGGGGGGTGGTGGGGGGTGAGGGTGTGGGGTGAGGGGGAGGTGGGGTTGGGGGGGGGGTTTGGGGGGGAAGGGGGTTTGGGGTTACCTCTTTCTTGGTCGTCAGGGTGTTGATCGGGGTGGGGGAGGTGAGGTGGTGTGTTGTTTGGGGTGTGGGTGTGTGGGGGGGGGGGGGGGGTTAAGGTGGTGAGGGGTGGGTGGGGGGTTGTGTGTTTCTTGGTCGTAGGGGTTTTGATTGGTGATGGGGAGGTGAGTTGTTATTGGTGGGTGGGTTGGGGGGTGGGGTGAGGGGGAGGGGAGGGGAGGAGGGGGATGGAGAGGAGGGGGGATGGAGAGGAGGGGTGAGGGGGTGGTAAGGTTGGTGGGTGGATCGCGCCAACCCTTACCTCTTTCTTGGTCGTCAGGGTGTTGATCGGGGTGGGGGAGGTGAGTTGGGATGGGGGTGGGGGTGGGGTTTGGAGGGGTGGTGGGGGAGGGGGGTTGGGGAGGGGGTGGTGTAGGGGTGTAGGAGGGGGTTTTGGGGTGGGTGGGTGGTGCCAACCCTGATCTCTTTCTTGGTCGTATGGGTGTTGATCGGGGTGGGGAGGTGAGGTGGTGTGTTGTTGTTGTTGTTGTGGGGGGTGTGGGGGAGGGTTGAGTGTTTCTTGGTCGTAGGGGAGTTGAGTTGTTATTGGTGGGTGGGGGAGTGGTGAGGGGGATGGGGAGGGGGGTGGGGTGAGGGGGATGGGGAGGAGGGGTGGTGGTGTGGGGGTGAGGTGGGTGGGTGTCGCGCCAACCTTTACCTCTTTCTTGGTCGTGAGGGTTTTGATTGGGGTGGGGGAGGTGAGTTGGTTGTTGTGGGGTGGTGGGGGAAGGGATGGGGGGTTGGGGAGGTGTGTGTATAGGGTGGTGGTGGTGGTGGTGGTAATGGGGGGGGTGGGATGGGGGGGTAAGGGGAGTGGGTGGTGGGGTGGGGGAAGGGAGGGAGTGGAGGTGTTGTTTGGTGTGGTAGTGGTTGTACTGTATTATATTGTATTGTATTGTACTGTATTGTATTGTATACCTCTTTCAATCTCGTCGTTGTAACGTCTATATATCCATGAAAAAAGCGTGTGTGTGCATGCATGCGTGCGTGTGTGCGCGTGTGCGTGTGTGTGGTCTTTTCAGGGTGTGATGTACCCGGCAGCTCAGGCTCTGTGGTCCCGATGGGCTCCCCCCAATGAAAGAAGTCGTCTGATTGGATTCTCCTATGCAGGTACTGTAGCGCGTTAAAGAACCCACGACAGAAGAAAAGGTTGTTGTTGTTTTTTAAAAGGGCGGGAAGATTTGGGGGAGGGGGGGGGTTAGGGTTTTGTTTTTTTAAGAAATCAAGTTTTCTTTTTTTTATGTTATACATTTTATTTTGAATTGATTTTGTTTTTCATTCCTCGGCTAGAGTTCTGAGGTTCACAAATGGTGAGGTTGTTTTTTTTTTGGGCGTAGGTGACCATTTTTGCCCACCATGAAGGTAGCCACATTCCGATTTCAGGGATGTTGTCTAACCACAACACCAGCGTACATACTTTTTTAAAAAATCCTTTTTTTTTTTTTTTGGTCATCTATTCTTACTGGCACAAGTGGCCTACTCTTCTAAAAGGCACAACGGGTTTTGACGTGTGTGCAAGATGTTCTGCGTGTATTCACACACGGGGCTTCGGTTTATAGTGTCATCCGAAGGACTTTTGGGGAGAGTGGAGTCTGCACTGATGTTAACTTCCAGGGAAAATTTCCCCTTGAACGGGTGCATTGGGGAAGGCTCGAACCCGGGCCGTCAAATTGCGAGTGCTACGCTCTAACCACTAGGCTACTCAGCCTGTCGAGTTGATTTGATTTCTGTGTGTTTACATGTGAATTTGTAAAACCTATTAATTGGGCGCGTGTGTGTGTGTGTGTTCACATTTGAATGTGTAAAACCTATTAATTGTAACTGGCTGCATGTGAAAGACTAGGATGAACGAAAGCGCTTTGATATGTTTTTTGCAAGATATAGCGCTGTATAAATTCCATGTATTATTATTATTATTGTTGTTGTTATTATTATTATGATGGTTGTTATTATTATTATTATTATTATTATTATTTCATGTGTGAGACGTAGAGCCTGAGGACAGGTGAAGAAAAAAGACAATGTGTGTGTGTGAGTGAGTGTGGTGTGTGTGTTTTACATGTGTGAGGGGGGGGGGGTGTGTGAGCGTGTGTGTGTTTATTGTCTGTTCCTTGGCTAGAGGTACGATGTTCACCAATGGTGAGATTTCGCGTATGCGACCATTTTTGCCCACCATGAAGGTAGCCGCATTCCGACTTCGATCAAGGGATGTATGCTGGGCATATTCGTGTTTCCGTAACCCACTGAATGCTGATATGGATGATGGGATCTTTAACATGCATATATAATCTTCTGCACGTGTTTATTATACACGAAGGGAGGTAAGGCACTGGCAGGTCTGCACTTTAAAAAGTTGATCTGGGAGATGGTAAAAATGTCTTTAACCTTTAATTTACCAGACGCTGCCACCGAGATTCGAACCCACGACTTCATGGACCCATGGGATTTAAGTCCCACGGTCTTAACCACTCGACTTTTAGCGTGCGTGCATGCGAGCGGATCGGTGGTTTAGAGGTAACGCGCCTGCCTAGAAAGCGAAAAGTCCGGGTCGGAAGTGTGCGGTGGTTCGATCCCCGTTTGGGCCAGAAACTTTTCCCCCATCCATTAGGCCATGAGCGGTAGTCTGGGTGCTAGTCTTTCGGATGAGTCGATAAACGGAGGTCCTGTGTATTACACAAAATTATTCACCGCACGTAAAAGAACCCACGGCAACAAGAGAGTTGTCCCTGGCAAAATTCTGTAGGAAAAAAAGCCACTCTGATAGGGAAACAAATACAGCTGAAGACAGGGGAAAAAAAACAATGATGAGTGGCGCTGCTCTTGTGGCGACGCGCTCTCCCCGGGGAGGGCAGACCGAATTTCACGCAGAGAAATCTGCCATGACTTAAAGTGGGATAAAATGAAAATCAAAAATAAAAATGTGTGTGTGTGTGTGTGTGTTTTCAGGGGGGCAGTTTGGAAATGCCATCATTTTCCCCATCGGGGGCTTCCTGTGTGCCTATGGCTTTGATGGCGGTTGGCCCTCTGTCTTCTACATCATTGGTAAGACTGGCTTTTTTTCCTGTCTGTATGTCTGTCTGTTTTGTTTCTGTGTGTGTGTGTGTGTCTGTTTGTCTGTGTGATGTTCTCTCTCTCTCTCTCTCTCTCTCTCTCTCTCTCTCTCTCTCTCTCTCTCTCTCTCTCTCTCTCTCTCTCTCTCTCTTTCTCTCTCTCTCTCTCTCTCTTGGGTTTGTTGTTGTTGTTTGTTTTTCTTTTCTTTTTTTTTCTTTTTGTTGGTTTTTTTCTTTTTCTTTTGTTTGTTTGTTTGGGGTTTTTTGTTTGGGTTTTTATTTTGGGGGGTTGGGGTGGTGTTTTTAGGGTTTTGTTTTATTTGTTTGTTTGTTGTTGTTTTTGTGTGTGTTTTTTAAAGGGTTATTCCCCTTGTTTCTACTGTGTGAGAGTTATAAGTATTGGGTTATTATTAAGATGTGTCCCTACGAGAGGGGACTGGATGTAAAAAAGCACACGAGTGCTAATTCATTATCCTCGAAACAAAAGAATTTGTCATTGTCATTGTCATTTGTCACCCAGCTGCTATGCACACACAAAAATCCAACTTGTATGCACTGAAAAGGTGTCTTGGAGTTTCGTTGCAAACACCCAATGATTTAATTTATGGAGAGACAAACGGATACCCTGTATATTTACGTTCTGTAGTGACTTGTATTCGCTATTGGATAAAAGTAGTTCAGATGGAATCACACAGATTGCCACATAAGGCTTACAACATGCTAGCAGAATTAGATGCCAGAGGGACACAAAACCAACTGGGTTTCACGTGTACGAATAACATTGTATGAGCATGGTTTTGGCTTTGTATGGATGAATCAGGGTGTAGGTGATATGAATGGTTTTATTGGTGTGTTTCGACTATGTATTATTGATTGTGGTTGGAGTACTCACATGGAAGACAGCAGTAGACTTTATGTGTATAATATATCAAATTCCTCGAATTGTATTCCAGAGTATCTATCAGTACAATTTGAAAAGAACATGAACAAAATTTAGATTTGGCATTTCTGATATCTGTGTGCATTGTTTTCGCTATAGAAGATTACCTGACTGTAACTTGATTTGCCCATTATGCCTTGAGTCACAAGAAAATGAAGTACATTTTGTTCTGACTTGTCCTGGATTAAGTGATCTCAGAAAACAAGTTATTCCATACAAGTATTACTGACAACCTTGTCTGTTTAAACTGATATTGTTTCTGACTACAACAAACAAGACAACTATAAGGCATTTAGCATTGTACTTACAGAAAGCATTTAAGATAAGAAACACAGTGTTAACATGAGTAGCAAATATTGTACTGTTGTATTTTATGTCATGATCATATTGTTATGTTTATCCCCCTTCTAAGGGGCTGTGGCCTTTATGAATAAACGTCTGTCTGTCTCTCTCTCTCTCTCTCTCTCTCTCTCTCTCTCTCTCTCTCTCTCGCTCTCGCTCTGTGTGTGTGTGCGTGCATGCGTGCGTGTTTGTGCATCTTCAATAAAAAAATTTTTTTTAAACACCTGCAAGTGCCTATTGGTTAACATTTCTTTGATGCTGCTGAATCTTGCATTAAGAAAAAGAAGCGTGTTGCATGCAGGTGCCTGTGGTTTCATATGGTGCATTTTTTGGATCATATTCGCTTCGGACTCGCCCGACCAGAACAGATGGATTACTGATATTGAGAAGAAGTATATTCAATATTCGCTTGGGGACCGCATCAAAAAATCTAAGGTGAGTATCATTGTTTTTGTTCATGCACAGTTGTTTTTTTTAAGGTGTTGTTGTTGTTGTTGTTGTTGTTTGTTGGTGGTGGTGGTGGTGGTGGTGGTGGTGGTGGTGAATGTATTGGTGGTGGTGGTGGTGTGGTTGGTGGTGGAGATAGTAGTGGTGGTATTGGTGGTGGTGTGGTGGTAGTGGTTGTGGTGTTTGTGGTTGGTAGTGATGGTGATTGCATTGTTGTTGGTGGTGGTGGTTGTGGTGTTGTTGATATTGTTGCTGTAGGTGGTGGTGGGGGTTGTTGTGTTGTTGATGTTGTTGCTGTTGGTGGTTGTGGTGGTGGTGGTTGGTGGTGATGGTGTTTGCATTGTTGTTGGTGGTGGTTGTGTTGTTGATGTTGTTGCTGGTGGTGGTGGTTGTGGTGTTGATGTTGTTGCTGTTGGTGGTGGTGGTGTTGTTGCTGATGTTGTTGGTGGTGGTGGTGGTGGTTATGGTGGTGGTGTTGGGTGTTTCTTAGCTGAACATTTTGGAGATAACTCAAAATAAAGCACCCCTCATCTGTGGAAATCATCGCTATGAGTGAGACCTTTAGTACACACTGGCTGAGAAGTG
>CM054162.1:29916515-29966515 GCA_028751875.1 Rapana venosa
GTATATTTATATATAGCGCTAAATCTTGAAAAGCAAACAAATCAAAAGCGCATCGTAATTGTAGGCGTGGAAGTGGAAAAGACCAACATGGACAAACATTAATTTGGGAGTCAGGAGGATACTATTTTGGATACACCTGCGAATCACAGCTGTCAGATTCCTCCACTTTCAGCCGCTCTCAGCTGCTATCTGTTCCATCCCATCCCAGCTGGTGCTGATTATTACAGCAGGAACTGACCACACTTGGACTTGGTAAAAGGGAGGGGGGGGGGGGGGGGGTTGCGGGGGTGATGATTAATTTTTTTAGCACTGGGCCCTGGACCCTTGACAGTTTTGCTGGGTTTGCGCTGCAGTATGTGTGCATGATGTTCCTATTTTGTGGTCTGATCCGAACGGTCTTAATATTTTGTGGTCTGTTCAGAACGGTCTCTCTATTTTCTGTTCTATTGAGAACAGTGTTTTCTGTTCTGTTCAGACCGGTCTTATTTTATGTTCTGTTCAGAATGATCTAAAAAAAAAAAATTTTTTAATTGGTGTTTGTTTTTTTGTTCCGATAGAACGGTCTTAATGTTTTCTGTTCTGGCTGGTCTTATTTTCTGTTCTGTCCAGATCGGTCTTATTTTCTGTTCTGTTTAGAGCGGTCTTATTTTCTGTTCTGTTTAGAGCAGTCTTCCCCCCCCCCACCTTTTTTGGAGATCAGGTTTTCATTTTCCCCCCTCCATTTTGCAACTATGGATTGATAGAATCACATATGTCCCGACCGCTCTTATTTTCTGGTCTGTCCAGACCAGTCTTAATATTTTCTGTTCTGCTCAGACCGCTCTTTTTCTTTCTTTCTGTTTTTAAGATAAGATTTTAAGTTTTTCCATTTTGCAACTATGAATTGATGGAATCACATATGTTCAGACTGCTCTTATTTTCTGTTCTGTTCAGACCAGCTTTATTTTCCTGTTCAGACCGATCTTAATATTTTTCTGTTCTGTCCAGAACGGCCTTAATATTGTCTGTTCTGTTCAGAACGGCCTTAATGTTTTCTGTTCTGCTCAGAACGGCCTCAATGTTTTTCTGTTCTGTTCAGAACGGCCTCAATTTTTTTTGTTCTGTTTAGAACGGCCTTAATATTTTCTGTTCTGCTCAGAACGGCCTTAATATTTTCTGTTCTGCTCGGAACGGCCTCAATATTTTCTGTTCTGCCCAGAACGGCCTTAATATTTTCTGTTCCGCCCAGAACGGCCTTAATTTTTTTCCTGTTCTGCTCAGAACGGCCTTAGTATTTCTGTTCTGCCCAGAACGGCCTTAGTATTTTCTGTTCCGCTCAGAACGGCCTTAATTTTTCTGTTCTGCCCAGAACGGCCTTAGTATTTTCTGTTCTGCTCGGAACAGCCTTAATATTTTCTGTTCTGCCCGGAACGGCCTTAATACTTTCTATTCTGTCCAGGACGGCCTTAATATTTTATGTTCTGCCCAGAACGGCCTTAATATTTCTGTTCTGCTCAGAACGGCCTTAATATTTTCTGTTCAGAACGGTCTTAATATTTTCTGTCCAGGGCGGCCTTAATGTTTTCCGTTCTGTTCAGGACGGCCTTAATATTTTTCTGTTCTGTTCAGGACGGCCTTAATGTTTTCTTTTCAGGGCGGCCTTAATGTTTTCTGTTCTGTTCAGATCGGCCTTAGTGTTTTTCTGTTCTGCTCGGAACGGCCTTAATATTTTCTGTTCTGCTCGGAACGGCCTTAATAATAAAAATGTGTTCTACCCGGAACGGCCTTAATATTTCCTGTTCGGGCCGGTCTTAATGTTTTCTGTTCTGTCTAGAACGACCTCAATGTGTTCTTTTCAGAACGGCCTTGACGTTTTCTGTTCTGTTTAGAACGGCCTTAATATTTTCCGTTCTGCTCAGAACGGCCTTAATGTTTTCTTTTCAGAACGGCCTTGATGTTTTCTGTTCTGTTTAGAACGGCCTTAATATTTTCTGTTCAGAGCGGCCTTAATATTTTTTGTTCTGTTAAGAATGGCCCTAATATTTTTTTTTAATGTTCAGACCGGTCTTAATATCTTCTGTTCTGTTCAGACCGGTCTTATTTTGTGTTCTGTTCAGAACGGCCTTAATATTTTTATGTTCAGACCGGTCTTAATATTTTCTGTTCTGTTTGGACCAGCCTTCATATTTTCTGTTCAGACCGGTCTTATTTGTGTGTTCTGTTCAGAACGGGGTGTTCTCCATGCTGCCCTACCTGGTGTTCTGGTTCTTCATCACGGTGTCGGGCATGCTGGCTGACTTCCTCATCTCCAGGGAAATCCTCTCGGTGGCCTGGACCCGCAAACTGATGGCGTGCATTGGTGAGTGAGTTTGTTAGTGTAGAGGAATCCTCGAGGGGGGTAGGGTGGGGAACGGGATAGTTAGCTCTAGTGGTCAGGGCACTAGCACATCGGTTAAGTGGATGAAGCTCGACTGTGTGATCCCAGTCTTCCCACTGAGCCCACGGCACACTCACTCTGGGTAGGAGCCGGCCGGAGTCCGAAAAATCCCTTTGACTCTTACGGGAATCGAACCCCGCGACCTTCCAGTCCGTAACCCAAGGCGCTAACCACTTCGCCATGGTGGCTGGTACACACCTGTATTAATTTGGGGGTCATGTAGTATCTGTGGTCATGGCACCCGCTTTATCTTGTATAGAGTTGAGTGGGAAAAAAATGTTCACATTTTTTTAAAGTATGAAAAAATGCACTGTGTACTTGTTTTTGAGATTGAGGACATAGAGCAATACCAGGTAGTCATGAGAAAGTTGGAAATAATCATCAAATGAGGTTTGCCTGTATTCTTACAGCATTGACCCCACGAATGTATATTGCGGTAAGGAAGCTAGCATACGACAAAGGATTGAGGGGGTACAGTGTTTGCTGAAAAAAATTTTAACATTTCAAACCGACCAAATTTGTTCAAAATCACACGAGTTTTGAATCAGAGGCTAGTCTTTCACAAAAAAGTGGTTTTTATTTCTGTGGATGCCTTAGTACGTGCGGTACGAATATAAGAGTCACATAGAAAAACAGAAGGAAAAGAGTGATGTTTTTAATTGCAGCGTGCAGCCATTGAGCAGCCAGAGAGTTGTTCCTGGCAAAATTCTGCAGGAAAAAGGTCAATGTGATAGGAAACAAAATATACACATGAAGACAAGAAACAAAAAACATGGGTGGCGCTGCTCTTGTGGCGACGCGCTCTTCCTGGGGAGAGCAGCCCGAATTTCATGCAGAGAAATCTGTTGTGAGTTAAAGTGGTATACAGTACAGTACAATGCATTGCAATACAATACAAAACAATACAGTACAACACAACACAGCACAATACAATGGAATACAATACAAAACAATACAACACAGCACAAACCAATACAACACAACAGAACGCACTACAATACAAAACACAACCTCTGTGTTGTACTGTACTGTATTGTATTGTGTTGTATTACATTGTATTGTACTGTGTTGCATTGTATTGTACTGCATTGTATTGTACTTCATTGTATTGTAGTATACTGTATTTTATTGTTCTGTATTGTATTTTTTCGTTCAAACATGATTTATTCAATATCCATACATCATAAGCAAGCATCAATACAGCTGCATTGCATTATAGTGCATTGTATTATTTTGTATTTAGTGCATTGCATTGTACTGTATTGTATTGTATTGTTTGTAGTTTAAACATGATTTATCCAATATTCATACAATACAAGCGAACATCAATACAATTGCATTGCATTATATTGCATTGTATTATATTGCATTACATTGTATTGCATTGTGCTGTATTGTATTGTTCTACATTGTATTGGGTTTTTAAAGATTGTTTTAACATGACTTATTCAATATTCATACAACTAACCAAACATAAATACAGATGCATTGCATTGCACTGTATTGTATTGCATTGTACTGTGTTGTATTGTATCTTTTTGAGAGTTTAAATAAGATTTATTCAATATTCATACAACACAAGCAAAAACCAATACAGTTGCATTGCATTGCATTATATTGCAGTGTATTTTACTGCATTGCATTGCATTATATTGCAGTGTATTGTACTGCATTGCATTATATTGCAGTGTATTGTACTGCATTGCATTATATTGCAGTGTATTGTACTGCATTGCATTATATTGCAGTGTATTGTACTGCATTGTATTGCATTATATTGGATTGCGTTGCATTGAACTGCATTATTATTGCATTGCCTTGTACGGCATTGCATTGTATCATTTTGCATTGCGCTGCATTACATTACATTGCATTTGCGTTATATCACATTGCATTGTATTATGCTGTATTGCATTGCTCTGTATCATATCACATTGCATTATTATTACACACCGTTTCGGTTTACAAAACCGCATACACACAGAGACTGGATGTAAGAAAAAAAGCGCATGAGTGCTTATTCCATTATCCTCGATATAAAAGTTTAAAAAAACAATATAATAATAATAATAATAATAATATATGGAATTTATATAGCGCTGATCTTGTAAAGCAACAAATCAAAGCGCTTTTAAAAAAAATATATGCGTGTGTATGCGGTTTTTTTAATTTTGTCATCTGTTCCCACCAGCACACAATGGCCTACTCTTTCGAACAGCAGAACATGATTTAACATGTGCGCAAGATGTTCTGCATGCGTTCGCACACGGGGCCTCGGTTTATAGTCTCATCCGAAGGATTATTTCCGCTGACTTCACAGAGTGATGGTGATGCACTCTCACACCTTTGACAGTCAGTCTTCCCAATGCAGGTGAAATATTCATAATTCACCACAGACCTGTGGTGCACTCCCACAGCAGTGCCTGAAGTTTATTCTTTCATGTTCCTTTCAAACATGTCCTGCAGCAGATTCAAACTTCCGATGTACCTCGCTTCATTGCGTAAACTCGTTTCTTGCCACAGGTTCCTGATCTGCTTCCAGCGCCCCATGTGGTCCAGTAAGAGATGTTCAGGGGGAGGGGCTTGGTCAGGATCCTGATGAATAGTCAGCACTTCATCTGGCCTGGGAATGGGGGTGGGAATTATGCGACCCCACTGGGTGTACTGGTCCTTCACAGGAGCAGGTAGATGGTACACGTCAGACAAGGCCTCGTCATCCTGGGATGTGGAGGAGGCTTCAGGAGGCTCCGGTGTGGGGGTTCTCTCCCTTTTGTAAAGTGTGCGGTTGCCGGGTTGATTCTGTATCCAGGCTCGGCAGATGGGGCACAGGGGGGAGTTCTCATCAAACTGCGCCAAGTCCACGCTCCGGTCAAACAGCTTCATTATAAATGTCTGATGTTGAGGTCCTGACTGGAAATCACTGGCATCGTCTTTTCTCTTCCTCTTCCGGCTCTTCCCCGCTTTACGGGGAGACTGCATTGGAGACATGGCACTGTCAGCCTTGCCAGTTTACTTCCTTGCTTTTTGCTTCTTCCTTGTAAAAGAGGACTGTAATCCTCCACTCTCTCCATCACTGGCAGCATAACCATAATCCTTTTTCTCCACCAAGTGCTGCAAAGTAGCATCCAGTCGAAATCTGGCTGATGCAACTTCAGCTTTCTTGGACCGCAGGGCAGTATTCGTCTTCTGCTTCTTGTTGCTGCTGTTGGAGGGCCCTGGTTTGCTTGGTACAGTGTCCTTTGGTGTGGCATGGGTGGTAACATCTGCATCAACAGTCCCAAGATCTGCACCTGTCATGCCAATAGTATCTGATGATTCAGCTTGGAAGTCGTCTGCTGTCAGCAGTACTAAAGGGTCCTTGCTTATTATGACCTGCTCAGGGTTTACCGACAGGGGATGTGAACTGGTCAAGGACACGTTCAGGCCATCATCCACCTCGTCATAAGCTGAAGGCGAATGTGCTCCTTCCTCAGCTACTGAAGAATCCATGCATTCGTCCGAATCCATGGCTGCCGCTGCTCTTCAGATCAGTTCCAGCAACTCTTTCCAACAATATCCCTAAATAAATAAATATCTATCTGTCTGCAGGCATGGTAGGACCGGGCGCCTTCCTGATCGGAACTGGCTTCATGGAGTGCAACCAGCAGATGGAGGCCGTCATCATGCTGACCATCTCCGTGGGCCTGTGCGGCTTCCACTTCTCCGGCTACTTCATCAACCACGGCGACATCGCTCCCGCTTTCGCCGGCACCCTCTTCGGCATTTCCAACACCGCGGCCACCGTGCCGGGTATTCTGGCGCCCTACGTGGTGTCGGCCCTGACGACTAATGTGAGTGTGGGGGTGTCGGGGTGGGGGTGGGGTAGGTGGTGGTGGTGGGGTGGGGGGGGGTAGGGGGGGGGGGGGGGGGTTGGGTGTGTGGGTGGGGGGTTGGGTGTGTGGGGTGGGAGGGGGGGTGTGTGGGGGGGTGGGGGGTTGGGTGGGGGTGGGTGGTGGGTTGGGTGGGGTGTGTGGGGGGTGTGTGTGGGGGTGTGGGTGGTAGGTGGGGGTGGGGTGGGTGGGGGGGGTTGGGGTGTGGTGAGGGGTCTTGGGGTGTGGGGTGGAGTGGGTGGGTAGGTGTGGGTGTGTGTGTGTGAGATTGGGTGGGTGTGTAGGTTGGGTGTGGGTGGGTGGGTGGGTAAGTGTGGGTGGGTGTGGAGGGGTGTTTGTGTTGAACGGTGGGTGGGTGGGTGGGTGAGGTGGGCGGCTGTGGAGGGGTGTGGGTGTGTGTATGTTTTTTTAAAATTTTAATTTAATTTTATTCTTTTATATTGAGGATAATGGATAATGTGTGTGTGTGTTGTGGTTTGTGTATGTGTTAGAAATTGAGGGTGGGAGTGGGTGGTTGGTGGTGGTTGGAGGGGTGTGGGTGGGTGGGGGGGGTGGAGGAGGGAGGGGGACAGGGGGGGGGGGGTTGAGGGTAGATAAAAGGATGATGATGATGATGACGATGATGATGACTGTGGTGTGGTGGTTGTGGTGGGTATGATGGTGGAGATGTGGGGGGGGGGGGGGGGGGGGGGGAGAATAGTGGCATGGGGTAGAGACAATGGTGGACGGGGTTGAAATAATGATGATGGGTGGGTAGAGATCATGATAATGGGTGGATAGAGTAATGATGGGGTCAGTAGAGATACTGATGGGTGGGAGTAGAGATAAAGATGGTAGGGGTAGAGATAATGATGGGTAGGTAGGTAGAGATAATGATTGATGGGTAGAGATAATGATGGGTAGGGGTAGAGAATAATGATGGTAGGGTAGAGATGATGATGGTTGAGTGGAGATGTTGATGGGTGGATAGAGATGATGGATGGGTGGGTAGATGGAGAGGATAAGTGGGGATGAATGGATAGGTGAGTGGTTGGATGAGATGAGGGTGGGGGTCGATGGATGAGTGGATATGATGATGATGGATAATAATAATGATGGCAACTATTACTACCACCACCACCACCATTACTACCACCACCACCACCACCACCATCATCATCATCATCATCATCATCATCATCATCATCATAACCACCATCACCACCACCACCACCACCACCACCACCACCATTACCACCACCACCACCACCATTACCACCACCACCACCACCACCACCACCACCACCACCACCATTACCACCACCACCACCATTCATTCATTTATTTATTCATGAACCTACACTCCACAGGGCACACGACAAGAATGGCAAGTGGCCTTCTACATCGCGGCAGCCATATACTTCTTCGGGGCGGCCTTCTACGTCGTCATGGGCCAGGGGGAAATCCAACCCTGGGCCGAATTCGAAGAACCCAGAGAGGAGGACGGGAAAGAGGACGTGAACTTCGGCGTGGGACTGACCGACCTGCAGGAAGTCCATGAGGAGGAGGAGGAGGACGAGGCGGAGGCCAAAGCCGCAGAGAAGATGCTGAAGAGTGCCAACGGCAACACGTCCAACGCTGAGCCAGTGTAGAGAGGAAATCATTGGTGTTTGGAGAACAGTAAGCCAACTGTAGATAGGGGTACAGTGAGGAAATCATTGGTATTTGGAGAACGCTGAGCCAGTGTAGAGAGGGGGTAATGAAAGGAAATCATATTGGCATCTGGAGAACACTAAGCCAGTGTAGAGAGGGTGTAAAGTGAGGGAATCATTGGTGTTTGGAGAACAGTAAGCCAGTGTAGAGAGGATGAAAAGTGGGGAAATCATATTGGTGTTTGGAGAACAGTAAGCCAGTGTAGAGAGGGGGTAATGAAAGGAAATCATATTGGTGTTTGGAGAATGCTGAGCCAGTGTAGAGAGGGGTAAAGTGGGGAAATCATTGGTATTTGGAGAATGCTGAGCCAGTGTAGAGATAGGGGGTGAAGTGGGGAAATCATTGGTGTTTGGAGAATGCTGAGCCAAGTGTAGAGAGGGGGTAAAGTGGGGAAATCATTGGTAATAATAATAATAATAATATATGCAATTTTTATAGCACTGAATCTTGTAAAGCAACATATCAAAGCGCTTGGTATTTGGAGAACGCTGAGCCAAGTGTAGAGTGGGGGTAAAGTAGGGAAATCATTGGTGTTTGGAGAATGCTGAGCCAAGTGTAGAGAGGGGTAATGAAAGGAAATCATATTGGCATCTGGGAATTTTGAGCCACTGTAGAGAGGGGTAATGTAAGGAAATCATATTGCCATCTGGAGAACACTAAGCCAGTGTAGAGAGGGGTAATGAAAGGAAATCATATTGCCATCTGGGAATTTTGAGCCACTGTAGAGAGGGGTAATGAAAGGAAATCATATTGGCATCTGGGAATTTTGAGCCAGTGTAGAGATAGGGGGAAAGTGGGGAAATCATTGGTGTTTGGAGAATGCTGAGCCAAGTGTAGAGAGAGGGGGGAAAGTGGGGAAATCTTATTGGTGTTTGGAGAATGCTGAGCCAAGTGTAGAGAGGGGGTAAAGTGGGGAAATCATTGGTGTTTGGAGAATGCTGAGCCAAGTGTAGATAGGGGGTAAAGTGGGGAAATTATACTGGCATCTGGGAACTTTGAGCCACTGTAGAGAGGGGTAATGAAAGGAAATCATATTGCCATCTGGAGAACATAAGCCAGTGTAGAGAGGGGTAATGAAAGGAAATCATATTGGCATCTGGGAATTTTGAGCCACTGTAGAGAGGGGTAATGTAAGGAAATCATATTGCCATCTGGAGAACACTAAGCCAGTGTAGAGAGGGGTAATGAAAGGAAATCATATTGCCATCTGGGAATTTTGAGCCACTGTAGAGAGGGGTAATGAAAGGAAATCATATTGGCATCTGGGAATTTTGAGCCAGTGTAGAGATAGGGGGAAAGTGGGGAAATCATTGGTGTTTGGAGAATGCTGAGCCAAGTGTAGAGAGAGGGGGAAAGTGGGGAAATCTTATTGGTGTTTGGAGAATGCTGAGCCAAGTGTAGAGAGGGGGTAAAGTGGGGAAATCATTGGTGTTTGGAGAATGCTGAGCCAAGTGTAGATAGGGGGTAAAGTGGGGAAATTATACTGGCATCTGGGAACTTTGAGCCACTGTAGAGAGGGGTAATGAAAGGAAATCATATTGGCATCTGGGAATTTTGAGCCAGTGTAGAGATAGGGGGAAAGTGGGGAAATCATTGGTGTTTGGAGAATGCTGAGCCAAGTGTAGAGAGAGGGGGGAAAGTGGGGAAATCTTATTGGTGTTTGGAGAATGCTGAGCCAAGTGTAGAGAGGGGGTAAAGTGGGGAAATCATTGGTGTTTGGAGAATGCTGAGCCAAGTGTAGATAGGGGGTAAAGTGGGGAAATTATACTGGCATCTGGGAACTTTAAGCCACTGTAGAGAGGGGTAATGAAAGGAAATCATATTGCCATCTGGAGAACATAAGCCAGTGTAGAGAGGGGTAATGAAAGGAAATCATATTGGCATCTGGGAATTTTGAGCCACTGTAGAGAGGGGTAATGAAAGGAAATCATATTGCCATCTGGAGAACACTAAGCCAGTGTAGAGAGGGGTAATGAAAGGAAATCATATTGCCATCTGGAGAACACTAAGCCAGTGTAGAGAGGGGTAAAGTGAGGAAATCATTGGTGTTTGGAGAATGCTGAGCCAACTGTAGATAGGGGTACAGTGAGGAAATCATTGGTATCTGGAGAACACTAAGCCAACTGTAGATAGGGGTACAGTGAGGAAATCATTCGTATTTGGAGAACGCTGAGCCAGTGTAGAGTTGGGGTAAAGTGGGGAAATCATTGGTGTTTGGAGAACGCTGAGCCAAGTGTAGAGAGGGGGTAAAGTGGGGAAATCATTGGTGTTTGGAAAACAGTAAGCCAGTGTAGAGAGGGGTAAAGTGAGGAAATCATTGGTGTTTGGAGAACGCTGAGCCAGTGTAGATAGGGGGTAACGTAAGGAAATCATATTGGCATCTGGAAATTTTGAGCCACTGTAGTTAGGGGGAAACGTAGGGAAATTATATTTGTATCTGGAGAACACTTAGTCAGTGTAGATAGAGGTAAAGTAAGGAAATGATATTGGCATCTGGAGAATGGCCTGCCAGGGTAGATAGGGGTAATGAAAGGAAATCATATTGGCATCCAGAGAACACCAAACCAGCGTAGATAGGGGTAACATAAGGACATCATATTGGCATCTGGGGAACACCCAGCCACTAAACATAGATGTCACATAAGGAAATCTTTGGCATTTGGAGAAGGGCCAGCCACTGTAGATAGGGGTAACGTAAGGAAATCATACTGGCATCTGGGAATTTTGAGCCACTGTAGATAGGGGTGATGTAAGAAAATCATATTTCAGTCTGGAGAACATTTAGCCAGTGTAGATAGGGGGTAATGTAAGGAAATCTTCAGCATCTGGAGCACCCTAAGAACAGGAAAAGAAGAAAGAGAAGATGGTGCTTCTTTATCTGCATACACAAATGAAGGCCTGTAAAAAACAAACAACCAACCAACCAACCAAAAACAACCCAAAACCAAAACAATTTTACCAAAAAAAAGAGAATATTGAGAAGTGTATGAAACTGAGACCCATAAAAACAACAACAACAACCAACCAAACAATAAAACCCAAACAAACAAATTAAAGAGAATATTATGAAGTGTGTGTGATTTTAGTGTTTGCAGTTTTTGGGGGTGAAAAATGGACCAGTCCTTCGCCTTATAGTAAAACGGCTTTGGTTTTGTTGTGTTATTGCTCTCAGTCCCAAACTGGACCAGTCTACCTTGGTCCAGTAACGGACCGGCTCTTGGCCTGAAGTTGACTGACCCTGGTCCAATATTGGATCAGTCTTGGCTAGATAGTGTTTATGCTATTTGTCCAATAACCGACCATTATTGGCATCAGAATGTGCTCTGCTCTTGGTCAAGTGATGAATCATGCTTAGTCTCCTAGTGCACGGGGCTCATGGTCCACAAATAGATCGGTCTTGGCGTTATATTGTTCTGTGCTTTTAGGTCCCCTGGACCGCTTTTGCTATGATAATGGTCCAATAATGGACCAGCAGATTTTTGGCCCGGTAATATCCCCTGCTTTTGGTCCAAAAAATGAACGACCCTTGCTTGATAGGGTCAGATATTTTTGGTCCAAAAAGGAATTTTTGTTGGTCTGATAGTTTCCATGCTCTCAGTCCAGTTAATGATCCGGTCTTGGTCTGGTAATATTTCTTGCTTTTTGGTCCAATAATGGACCAGAGTTGGCATCGGACAGCATTAAGAGCGTGGCAGGGTATGGGGGGGGGGGAGATGACAGAAAAGATGGCAGTGGAGTTGAGGTATTGGCAGTAGATTGTATTGAAAAAGCGTAAGCCTGAATGAAGTCTTGAAGAAGTTTGGTTTCGTTCTGATTCATGAATGTTTCTGTTAAGTTCTGAAAGAGGGTGGTAGCATGCTTTTTAAAGCTTTTTTGCTAGAGATCTTGACTAGTACATACGAGTTTGATTTGTATGATTATATATAATTCTGTCTGAATGTTTGATATTCTGTGTGTTCTGTGTTGGAATAGGCAGGGGAGAGTTTGTTATATGTTAAGTTTTGTGTGATTAAGTATGAACAAGGTTTTGGGGTTTTGTTTCCTTTTGGTTTGGTTTCCTTTTTAAAGTAGTTGTACTGGTTATACTTTGTGTGCTTTATTTAGTGTTTATATTTTGTCATTGCTGTATAATAGTTTGCTTTATATTATGTGGGTTTTTTTGTATAGTATAGCGTTTGATTGTATATCTTTATTCCTGAAATGAATGTTTTTATGTTTTCATCAGTAGGATTATGTGTTCATTGGTTAGTATATTGTGGATTGTATATCTGTATTCTTGGTGTGATTATTTTTTTAGCTTATCATCAGTTAGTATCTGAATGAAGCTTGTTTTTATTTGTTTGTTATCTGAGTTCATTGTTTGTGTATGTGTAAGTAATATGTATTAGACTGTGTGTTTGCGTGGATTCTGCTATTTTGTTGTTGTTTGGTTGGGGTGTTTTTTCATGGATTCTGTAATTATCAACCTGTTGACCTTTTTTTTTTATAAGGTAATTTTTCAGGAAAGTTATAAACATGGAGTGATTTTGTTCAGTGGTAATTTTTTAAAGCAAAGGTTCTTTTTCCTTGAAATGATTTAACTTAGAAAATAATCCTTTTGCTGTGAAATTAGTGGCTTGTCCTAAAAAAAAGCATTTTGATAAGACACTAAAGTTCTTTTTCCTTGAAATGTTTAGAAGATATTCTTTTTGCTGTGAAATTTGTGGCTTGCAAAAAAAAAAGCATTTTGATAATATATCTATGATAAATATACAAAACCATATGTGGTTGAGTTCAGATGTGCATGAAAAAATGTAAAAGCATTTTTTTGCTGTGAAATTTGGTATGTTAAAAAAAGAATGACAAGCATTTAGATATTACATGTATGACATGTATAGAGACAATATTTAGCTGTAAGGATGTGTATGAATTAAAATGGATATGTGTTGGTTGTTAAGTTAAAAACAAAGCTTTGTACTAATTTTAACCAGGTAGAAATTATGAATGTTGCGTGTTTTGGAACAAACAGTGAACAAAATCCATCACTGTCATATCTTGAAGATCATATGAACTTTATAACATTTTTATCAATCATTTGTGTCATATTTAACATCTGCATCAATCACTCCGATTTTTTCTGAAATCTGTTATTATTATTATTCTTTTATTTTTGGAAATTTTTTTTTCTTGTTTAGTGACAATGGGTGTCCAAAGTCTATTGCGTTGACTAATCAACCGTATGCATATCTGTGCTTTACCTGATAGTTAAAATATAATGGCCATTGTTCACGTTCTATGTAGTTCCCACACTCAAGACTAGATAACTCACTTTATCATACTGACAATAGTAATACTCATTCAAATTCTGCACCAAAACTCATCGATTAAAGCTGAAAATAAAATACTATACCAACAAGAAAAGACAAGTAGCACTGTCTGCTGATGACGCACTTTTGTGAAGTCGAAAACAACAACAACAAAAGCCCCCAAACATTACAAACAAACAAACAGGACAGTCAGCTTTAGTTGTATATATAGACAAAGTTTGCTATGATTGCGATCAGTTGGAACTATACTTGACTTATGCAGGCAACAGACTAGCCTCGTGAACCGTAAATTCAGGAAAGTCAGGCTGAAACAGATCCCAAACGGATTGTCTGTCTCTGTAAACAGGTAACATTGGATAATTCCAAGATAGATCATGTTCATTTTGGATCTGGCACAAACGGCCAGCTCACATCCTCCAGCCAATCAGCGCTCAGTTTAACGCTATAGGTCATTTTGAGTGTGTGTGCCTTGTGAATATATATATTGAAGCCTTGGGACACACAGCAACCTTTTTTTACTTGCTACACCATGCAAATGTTTCGTGTAGCAGTTTGGCCTGCTCACACTGACAGGTTGGAACAAACACATTTTGAATGCTCCATCTGAACTGAAATGTTGAAAAGGAGAGTTTGTTGCCTGCTCTACAAGAAACTCTAGAAGAACACCAGGTGAGGACTATGTATGTTGAAGTGCCTCACCTCAGCTACTCATACCACAGGAGACACTATGTATGACAAAGACTGATGCTCACACACAAATCATGTTTTACACTGGATTATTTTTTGTTTGGAAACATTTCTTGCCTTCATTGTCTGTTGTTGTTGTTAAACTTTCTGTTACGTCTTTCGTTCTAGTCCTAGATAATTTTGTTAAAGCATTCGTGAAGGAAGATGTTTCTGTCTGGGAGATTTAAATTTATAGTCAGGACATAGCTAATATCTGTGATTTGGGGAGGCGAAAGTCTGTTCTTATTTTTGCGACTCAGAAGGAACAAGAATTCTTTTTTTCGGGCGCATTTTTGTTATGGGAGTACTTGGGGACGTGGGTTTGATGAAGGTCAACATTTCTGACTGTGTTTTTATTGTTGTTAATACATATTAGTGTTGTTATCTTGTAACAGCTTGCTCTAATGATACGGAAGGCGGTTATGCTTGTGGTTGTAGCAGTACACAAATGTTGAAATTTTTTTATCAATTTTTGGGGGTTTCTGAACAACAATTTAGAGTTAACACTTACTCCTTTTTTGACTGTTTTGCAATACTTTTAGAAACCTTTTTGTATGTATATATACATACATATATATGATATATACATACATGTAAAGCGACATATGTATAAAGCAACAATCAAACATACACATGCTGTGAAATTTTGAGTGTGAATTATAAATGTGAAGATGGATCACGAAGAAACTTTTCCAATTTGAACTCTTCAGTGAAGTTTATCCATATTTTTACGTTTTTTCCAAGCTAATATTTTAACTTTTTAAAATCTTCATTTTGAAAATAACAACAACGGAGATTTCTTTTGAGACCAAAGGCTTGCACAGTGTTAAGATTTGCGGAACACTAGCAATATAAGTGATAAAAATCGTAACATATATGTGTTAATCACTTCTAGAGTGTGAAATATGAAATTTTATTTACAGAGGGTAGGAGATTAAGTACAATGACTTTTTTCATCCAGCCTTTATGTGTAGAATGTGTAAGAATGATTTCAGTAGAAATCTAAATCACCCTTCAAGGAATGGATAATAACTTAAGAAAATGAAATCTATGTAAGAACACCAATGTTTTTGAAGTTCTACGAGCAAAGCATAGCACTGTACCAAATTTCATACACTGATTTTTGTTATTTCTGCTATATGTTTGATTCATCAACTCTTATGATAAACTTCTTCAAGGGACTAAACTTAAATCAGTTTGCATTCTGTAGTCTTTCGGAAAAGGTTTTTAAAAAAACAACTGCATTCTGTAGTCTTTCTGAAAAGGTTTTTAAAAAAACAACAAACGGCTGTGTGCAATTGTATGATTTTTAAAGATTAACAGATCTGCATAATGTGCTTTTTTCCGTTTCATTTTTGTAAACAAAACTATACTACGTTGTTTGTTTTTGTGTTTGCTTTTTGCTCTGTTGTCAATGTCATCTACCTTAACCTTGCTCAGCAGTATCTTAAAAAATGACAGGAAGAAAAGTAACAAGACAGAAACAAAGAGAGGGATAGAAAAGAGGGGAATTCCTAGCTCAGAATTTTCAGAAGGTGGGGATGCTGTTTATACTGGCTGGCTCTCCCCAGCATCCCCCAAAAGGGGAGTTGTCCCTTTTACTAAGAACTGGAGGAGAACTTTATGAATCTCTTGGTGTGATTGCTTTGTTTTGTCTTCAATTCTTGCCAGCACCTTTTTAGTGCCTGTTTTATTTTTTTTATTTTTTATTTTTGGAGGGGGGGGGGCTTTGCTTGTTATCCCACAGGAGAAATGAAGTCTCAAGCTGACCTTTACTTTGACTGTTACTTCTACTGTCCAAAAAATATTGCGAAGTTTCGTATTTATGGCAGTATGTTCTTTATTTTCTTTCTTTCTTTTTTTGAGAAAGGGAGAGGGGTGGGTGTGGGGGATAACATTTTTTTGTGCAGGGGGGGGGGCATGTTTTTCAGCTGTTATATCTCTAGCCTGCTTGAATGAACAAGTTAAAAGCGTCTCAAGTTTGACTTTTACTGTCAAACGTTACTTTTACTGTAATATATATATATGTATGTATGTATGTATGTATGTATGTATGTATGTATGTATGTATGTATGTGTGTGTGTGTGTGTGGTGTGTGGTGTGTGTGTGGTGCGTGGGGCGTTCGTGCGTGCGTTCGTGCTGTGATGTGTGTGTGTGTTTTGTGTGTGTATGTATGTGTGTGTGTGTGTGTGGGGGTATTGTGTTTGCAATGATTGCAGTTTATTCCTTCTTTTCTTCTTTCTTTTTTTCATTTTTTAAAAAAATTTCTTTTAATATTTTCTTCTAATATTTAACATGCTCATCTATTTCGTATCACAAAAGTGATTATGTAAATAACCGTGAATATCGATAGATTAAACTAAGATAGCAACTTTTCTTAGACTGACATGGCATATACTGTTACACATTACAAATATGTTATATGTAAGCATAGGTATTGATATATCTGATAAGATGCGCACTTTTTTTAAACTTTGATTTAGCTTAACTATTTCAGTGTGTGTGTGTGGTGTGTGTGTGTGTGTGTGTGTGTAAAGTAGTGTGTGTGTGTGTGTGTCTATTTTGATGAGAATCTTCAGTACTACTCGTCTTCTTGATGGCTCGGTTTTTTACCTGATACTCAAGTGTTGAAAATCATGTCTCCTAGAACTTAATCTATCGTCCATGTAACATCTCTTTCACGATCTCTTCTTCCTGGAATGCCCTGCCCTGCCTCTCTGTATCCATCATAATCTTTTTGGTCTTTCCTTTAAAAATATGTTTCCATAACCTATTCGGCCGTTGGGTATCGAGGTGTCCGAGACCTCAGCTTCTCTAGGGGCCAGCATATTGAGGGCGGCGCCCATCTCCTCTCCCTCGCTGCTTTACCTTCCCTGACCCTAAAGAGGGCAGGTACCCATTTACAGCTGGGTGGACTGAGGGACTGTACTGAAGCCAAGGTGCAGGGTCAGTCACCCATCCATGAGGTAATCTAAATCATGCTCAATGCTGCTTAACCTTAGCTTGGGGAGTGATTTGACCACTGAGCTATCCCGTTCCTCTTTCCTTTTAAGTCTTCTTTTAATATGTCGTTTTGTTGTTTGGTCCTTCTGTATAGATGAACCAAGTGTGTGTGTGTTGTGTGTGTGTGTGTGTGGTGTGTGTGTGTGTGTGTGTGTGTGTTTGTTTGTGTGTGTTTGTGTGTGTGTGTGTGTGTGTGTGCTGTTGTGTGTGTGTTGATGAGACAGAGTGCATGTGTGTGTGTGTGTGTGTGTGTGCATTTGGATGGTTAATGCCATTGATATTCTTCATATTACTATAATTAATATCCTTTTTTTTCTTACTGTTAGTATTATCATTATCATCATTGCTTAAACTGTGCCATAACGGATAAGAATGACATACACACAAGTCTGTGAAGTGTACGAACTGAATAGCTTTACAAAAATAACAACAACAACAAAACCCAACTTCTGGGACAAAATATTATTTCTTTCTTTATTTTAAATCCTGATTTGAAATTCCGGATGAGTGTCTATGGTCGGTACTTTGATTTATTTGGATGTTTTGATTTTGTGTGTGTGTGTGTGTGTGTGTGTGTGTGGAGGAGAAGAGAGAGAGAGAGAGAGAGAGAGAGAGAGAGAGTGTGTGTGTGTGTGTGTTTGTGTGTTGTGATGTTTTTGGTTTTTTGGTCTGCTCTGTGTGTGTGTGTGTGTGTGTGTGTGTGTGAGTGCGCGTGCGTGCGCTTTTGTGTCTTCAATTTTGTTTAACGTCTCTTCACAATCTGTGATATTAGACAGATTACGTTTGCTAGTGTGTGTGTGTGAGTGTATGGATGTGAGTGAAGGCTTTTGTTGTTCTTGTTTTTGCCTGTTTTTGTTTGTTTTTTGTTGTGTTTTTGTTTGTTAGCCTACGGCTTCCATTTATCTTGTCGAAGTTTTGTTGTAAACTTCTTTCCGTTGATAGAGCTAAATTTCAATATTATTATTTTTTGCACAAATTTTCTCCGAAAACTCAACCATTTACCACCATTCGAGATTAGATTGTAAGAGCTTGAACTATTATCTATTTACTCTTTGCTGTCTATGTTAATGAAGTAATCTTCACCATATAGTTGTTGTTATTAAGCGCTTTGATTTGTTTTTACAAGATATAGCGCTGTATGAATTTCAGTTATCATCATCATCATCGTCGTCATCATCATATCATTATCATCATCATTCTTCTTCTTCTTCTTCTCTTCACCCACTTATTCCTGCATCATGGATCTAAATGACCCTGTGATCAACAGTTTACTACAAACAAATATTAGACAAAAGAGTTGTACTCTTTGTCATACATAACAAAGAATATGATTTTTTTGCCATTAAATTTCTTATTTTATTTTTGGTGTCTGTTTTTTTTTTCTTTTTTCTATTGGTGCTTTGGGGTGTAGCTTTGCTATCAAAATTTCTGGGAGGAAAATTTTCTGCAGCAAGTGTTGTTCATGTATGGTATTTCATTTGTGTCAGAAGTTGTTTTTATGTGAAGTGTAAGGTGTCTATTCCTTGGGGGAAAACATGTCACTGAAATGCAGCGCTGTGTGTGTGTGTGTGTGTGTGTGTGTGTGTGTGTGCATGCGCGGCGTGTGTACCACAATGCAGGACTGTGCGTGCATGTGTGTGTGTGTGTGTGCGCGGCGTGTGTACCACAATGCAGGACTGTGCGTGTGTGTGTGTGTGTGTGTGTGTTTGTGTGTGTGTGTGTGCATTTTTTGCCTCTGAGAGGTTTTTTGTTGCTGTTTTTTTTTCTTTTGAAATATTTCTGTTTAGAATAACTATTAATCATTGACTGTTATATTTTCAGTTCTAGATTAAAAAAAAAAAATTTTGTTTTGCTTTACAACATTGGTGTTTGCTGTTGTTTGTACCTTAGTGGTTATTATTAAATGTGTGATGTGTATGTATGAGATCATTGCTGGTGTGATGTGTTATTTAGAGTGTGTATAGTGCTTGATATGCATAAAGAATATTGGTAAATTATTATTAAATCAGTGATGATGTGTTTGAAACATAAGAAACTCCTATGTTTAACAATATGTAGCTAGTTTTTGATTGCTGTTTAAATGTCAAGTTTACAAAGCGTTACAGATTATTTTATTTGGTATGAATGTTAATCATTGTTTTATAAATTGTCTGTTGTATGTGAGTATAGGTATCATTTTTACTTTGCCACATTTTGATTATTCTGATTTTTTTTCTGATTAGTCACTGAAACTATTGTGTACAAGCTTGGAAAAATCATTTTTCAACGGGCAAGTTCATTTAACAAAAACACAGTAATGGCAACATGAACGAAGAATTTTACTCCCCTATTTTATCTATTTGCTTTTATCATATTGCTTCTCTCTGTATGAGACATGTACATGTGTAAAAGTTTCAACCATTTTCTGAAATGCAATCATGTTGCCATTGTCCAGTTCACATTTTTTGTTGTTGTTTTGTTTTATTGTTTATTTATTTATTTTATTATTATTGTTGTTGTTGAAGTTTTGAAATGAGATTTTATATAATGCTCTCTTCGAGTTATTGTGAAGTGATGAAAATTCAAGTTTTGAAGTCTTTTGGAATGTTTTGTAGTGATATCCAGTTATATATATATATATATATATATATATATATATATATATATATTAAATGGTTGCTTATATTATATATATGTATATCGTAGAATGGTTGCTTATATAGTACTCTCATGTCTTATTTGATTATAGAGTGCGCGCAGTTTATATGTTATATCACTATTTTTATGCATAGAATGCACACGTTGAAAATGTATACAGCAAGCTTTAAATGAGTAATTCCTGGTGGGTTTTGTTGTGTGTTGTTGTTTTTTAAGTTTATATAGATTTTAAAGTGCACGGCATGGTTAGATTATACACAGTTTTTGCTGGTATGTTTTTGAGGATAGATATTGTAGAATTTTTAAAAATATCTCCAAGTACATTTTTGAGTCTCAGTGTGTGTGTGTGTGTTTGTGCATAGCGCACGTGTGCATTTTCTTGTAACTTTTTTTCTTTACCATAACTAAATTGAGAATTTCTTTTTCCCTCTTTTATGCTAGAATGTTTCCAAAACCTTTTTTGGGGGGAGGGCGGGGGGAGGGGTGGTGGTGTTACTTCTGAACAGTAAAATAATAATTACCAGTGCGTTATTCTTTCGTTGTTCAGCCTAAACAAGTGTGATAAGAATAGTCGTAAACAGGCAGACAGACCAGCATTGTCAGACTTCATATCTGTGCCCTCTCTCTGCCATAGGCACTGTCTGTCATTCCTGTGTGGGACTGGCCAGCCACACCCAACGCTGTACCAGAATGAAAAACCCAGAGCGAAGCAACTCCATAGTCTTCCGAGACTGAAGGATGCCAAGAATATTTTTGCCAACCCTACACAATAACACTGCTATAGTTAATAATAGAAAGGTTTAAAGTTTAAAACATTTTTTTTTTTTTTTTTTGGTGGGAGGGGGGGGTACCTCGGCTAAAACTCCAAGGTTAGGTGAGATTTTGTGTATGGGATTGTTTTTAACCCACCATTAAGGTAGCTGCATTCCGACTTCAGGAGTGGTGTCTAACCCGGAGACCTGTGTGCATGCGTTTTTGGAAAAAAAAGAATATCGTCTGTTCCTGCCAGCATGAAATGGCCTACTTTTGCAAAAGATGGCACAGGCTTTTAATGTGTGCGTGTGCAAGGTGCTGTGTGTCACAGCCGTCAGTTCTCCCCTCACTTTCAGCTGCTCTCAGCTGCTGTCCATCCCATCCCAGCTGGTGCTGATTATTACAGCAGAAACTGACCACACTTGGACTTGGTAAAAGGAAGGGGATAGTTTTAGCACTGGGCCCTGGACCCTTGACTGAGTTATGCTGGATTTGGGGGCTATGGTGTGAATAGGGCCTCGGTTTATAGTCTCATCTGAAGGACTTCTGGGAGGAGTGGAGTCAGTACTGATGTTCACTCCAGGGGGAAAATCCCCAAAAACGGGTGCCTCTGTGGTGGCTCGATCCTGGGCCGTCAGATCACAAGCGCAACGCTCTAACCACTAGGCTATCCCACCCCCAAAAAATGAATTATGTTTTACAGCGTTTTTAAAGCGTTGCTCCCAGACTAGAAAAATGCAAATTCTCCTTCTTTGTCAAACACTCAGACAGCAACTATTGTTGTCTGTCATATCAGCGAAAATGCGTTGGGCTGCCATTAAGAACCTGACAAGTCAGGCCCAGCGCGTCTGACTTAGGCATGGGAGAGAATTGTTATTTTTTTAAAGTCATTCTGGAAAAAAAAAATGCAGGAGATTGGACCCAGAAAATAGAGAAGAAGGGGGTGACAGGAAGAAAAGGAACGAGGCAGAAACAAAGAGAGTGATAGAAAAGAGGGAATTCCTAGCACAGAATTTCCAGAAGGTGGGGATGCTGTTTATACTGACGGGCCCTTTGGGATTCCCATAGGGGAGAAAATATAAAATGAAATGTGTAGATATTTGCTCAAAGATAGATTTCATTCTGATGCTGACGAAACCAAATTTGTTAAAACAGATTACACCGAACATGTGGAGAAACACTTCATGGTTGTAGATGAATTGTTTTAGTTTTAAAAACCCTGTAATTTGGAAAGCCAATCTATATTATTATCTTCACCAAAATATTTCAAATCTAAGCACTGTTCAACAAAGGTAAACATGCCTATGATGTAAGATTTTAATGTCGTCATACTGTGACACAGAAAATATTGGATATAATTTTTAGACAAGGAAAAGAGGGTCTTTTGGTTTTTGGCGTTTTTTTTTTGTTTGGTTGGGGTTTTGAGGGGGCGTTGTTGTTGGGTTGGTTGTTGTTGTTTTTTTGTTTTTTTTGGGGGGGGGTTTGCTTTTTTTGTTTGTTTTTCTCATGTTTCTTGTTTTCTTAAAATTGCGTTACAGGACGTTGTTGTCTTTGTGATAACATTAGTTTCTTGTTGTGTTTATATTAGCAGTAGCAGTTTTTTTGTTGTTGTTGTGTTTATAATACCTGTGGATTTTCTATATACAATAACTATGAAAATAACCAGAACTCGGTTTTGCACAAAAAATCCCCAAAACATCCGATTGAGGTCAAATAATCACCTTGCTGATATATGTATATATATATATATATATATATATATATTTTTTTTTTTTTTTTTTCACAAACAGTACATGAACACATCTTGGTAAGATGACATCGCGATTTGCATCTAGCCAATTACAAGTTTCCTTTCCAACAATGCAAGTATAAGAACTCACACATACTTTTTTTTGGGGGGGGCAAGATTTATGAACATGCAACCATGATTTTTACCGTTACCTTTTAGGCAATCACATTCCATCTTCCGATACATTGGTTTTTAACAAAACCAACCAGTCCTTACACACATAAACATTATCAAATATCTTACATATGATACATGGATTTTTCAAACTTGGCAACCACTAAAGCAAATTTTTAGTGGTCTGAATGTATCAACAAAATCCACACGGGGACTGGATGTAAAAAAAAGCTCTTGAGTGCTTATTCCATTATCCTCATATAAAAGAATAAATACATAAAGAGTTTATCCTTTTTAAAACTGGATCTTTGAATCTCAAAGCACACTTACTTATGTGTATTATTATTTTTTTAATTTCAAGTTTTCCTCCACAGTTCTTTGACAAGTGATATATATATATACATACCTACAGGCTGTCGATGTATATATTTGATAATAGTTACAATCATATTCTTGAACTTGACAATGCTTTTTTTTTTTTTTTTTTGGTAATAAACATAATGGATTGCAGTTGTTTGTGATAAAATGTTATCATTATGGACAAATTATATATATATATTTTAGTGTCCATACAAACTTTTGACTTGTGCAAATGTTGGCTGGCTTCTTTGCAACAAAAAAAAAGAAAATTAAAAAAAAAAATTTTTCAGTGTGTGTGACTGTTTCAAAATATTTGTGGCAATTTTTTTCCCTTTTTTTTTTTAAAGGATTAAAAAAAAAAATTTGGTTAGAGCTCTGAGGTATACCAATAGTGATATTAAAGAAAACAACACAACATTCAAACACAGACTGGTTCAGAATCTCCTCCGAAAGTCTTCATATTCAGGTCGATCTTCCTGTCAAA
Source organism: Rapana venosa (assembly GCA_028751875.1). Taxonomy (NCBI): domain Eukaryota; kingdom Metazoa; phylum Mollusca; class Gastropoda; order Neogastropoda; family Muricidae; genus Rapana; species Rapana venosa. The sequence goes on from CM054162.1 coordinate 29,939,666, forward strand.
CTGGGAAGAAAGGGCAAGGCTGGGAATCGAACCCAGAACCTCACGGTTTACTTGTTAGGCAGGTGAACGTCTTAACCATTCTGCCACTTTCCTTGATGAAGGATTCTTTTTTTAATTTTTTTTTTTTAATTTATAGATGTGGTAAATGGTATCAGTGGTGTGTGTGTGTGCGTGCATAAAGCTATGTGGGTGTGTATGTATCCTCTATGTGTATGTACATGTCTATGTGTTACACGTAATTATTTAGCGCACGTAAAAAAACCCACGGCAACAAGAGAGTTGTCCCTGGCAAAATTCTTAGAAAAAAGCCACTCTGATAGGGAAACAAATACAGCTGCAGCAAAAAAAAACAAAAAACAAAAAAAAAACCAGGTGAAAGGGTGGCGCAACGCTAAGTAGCGACGCGTTCTCCCGCTCTCCCCGGGGAGAGCAGCCCAAATTTCACGGAAATCTGCCGTGACTTAAAGTGGTTTGAAATAGAATCTGAGCGCTTTGATTTGTTGCTTTACAAGATTCAGCGCTATATAAATTCCATACATTATTATTATTATTATTATGTTAGTGAGTGTGAGTATATATATCTGCGCATACAGTTTCAGTCTTACTATGTGTGCAAAGTCTTTGGAATCTCACACAGAGATCACATCACTAATGAGCAAGTGAAAACCAGAATTAAAAACGCCTCATAACTCATAACTTCGGTGAAAAATCGCACATAAAAGTGGTTCGGGAACATCACATCAACATCTGGACTGACCAAGACTGTCCTACAGGGAACAGTACAAGGAGGGAGACGAAGAGGCAGACAGAGAAAACGATGGGAAGACAACATCAGAGAGTGGACTACTGGCCTTGAGTGGAACGATTTGCTACGGAAAGCAGAGGACTGCAGGGATGGAGGAAGCTGGTTGCAAAATCTTCAGTGGTGCCCCTACGGTCTATTTATTTATTTTATTTATTTATTCTTTTATATCGAGGATAATGGAATAAGCATTCATGTGCTTTTTTACATTCAGTCCCCGTGTGTATGCGGTTTTGTAAATTTTGTCATCTGTTTCCACCGGCACACAATGGCCTACTCTTCCGAAAAGCGGAATAGGATTTAACGTGTGCGCAAGATGTTCTCCATGCGTTCGAACACGGAGCCTCGGTTTATTGTCTCATCCGAAGGACTTTGACATTCAGTTAATTTTTTTTGGCAAACTGGGAAGAAAGGGCTATAGTCTACAGGACTTTAGTATAGCTGAGGTGAGATGTGTGCAAGCATGCATGTTTTTCTGTCTATTTCTTGAAAAAAGAAAATACAGACAGAAAATGGACAGATACATGCTCAACACTGTCAAACAAACAAACAAACCAAAAAATCAATAAAATAAAACGACTGATTTTGGTTCCACCTTTAATTAATTCAATTATTAATCACAATGATCCAAAATTTTGTATGATCCACTAACAATACACCACCTTCTTGATTCATAAACGAATCGCTACCACTGCACACACACACACATTCACACACACAACGCACACAAACATCGCACACACACTTCACACATACACTCTCCCTCTCTTTCTAAGGTATACACATGCTTTTCAAAAGCATTTGTACAAACAATAAATAAAACAGAACGTTTCATTACCAAAAAGTTTAACCTTTACCCTACAGGTAACCCGCTATAGGGTAACCAACCATCTACTAACCCTTCCCTCTGTATCATCCACTACTGGGTTACGGTAACATACAAATGTGCACAGTGCACGTGTACTGGGAAAGAGGGGTTCTCTCCCTTAACGTAGGGATAAAGTTAAACTTCTATTAATAAATCATGAACACATTTTTTTTCTTTAAATCTTGCCATAAAGGCATCCCTCTTCCATCTTCAAAAAAAGGATTTGGAATAAGTTCTTTTGTAGTTAAAAGTAGAGGGAATTAAGATAACGGGAAGCGATGTTTATACTTCTGGACTCTGTACTTCATTAATATACTCATCTAACAAAACCCCCCCCAAAAAAGAAAAAAGAAATCACACACACACGCATGCACACACACACCATAAAACACTCGCTCACTAACCTCCACACACCAACCAACCCACACTCACGCATTGCAAATACCACCAAGAATCGATTACAATCTCACTTCTCACAGATAACCTTTGTTTCTTCTTCTTCTTCTTCTTCAATAACATTTCCCACAGTCTTTAACCCCCATTTCAGACACAAAACTGCTGGTGATAATATAATGCAATGTACAGACACTCATACACGATCCAAAGACAATGAATCCTCCATGAATGAAGAAAGATGACGACGACAAAACAGAAAACATTCGCCACATGTGGTCGAGAATTCCCATGATGCTGCTGCCCCCCCCCTGAACGACGATAGACGCTTCACTTGAGTAGCGACCACTTGATCTGTTCTTTGGCTGACTGAAGCACCTGAAAATATACAGAAACAAACAAACAAAATTAAGTTTTGAGAAGCTCTTACTGAATGAAATGAACCGATTATGATATGTATCAATGTGCCTGTCAGTATTGTAATAGCCCTTCATGGGATGATTAAAGTGTTTTTGACTTGACTTGACTTTTGACTTGACTGCCTGTAAAGACACACACCTGGTCAATCTGCTCTATCAAAACAAAACAAAACACCATCCAAAATCCTCTGAAGTTGGGGTATGGCTGCCTATATCATGGTGCAGTACTTGAAAACAGTTCATACACACAAGCTTTTTATCCAGTGTGTACTTACAGTCAGTCTCACACAGATTCTTAGGTGGGATGAGTGAGACATGATCTGGCTGACCCCCAGGGTGTTAATTAAACTGTTTTAGTGGTCAGAGCACTCGCTTTTCTCCGAAGCTAAGGTTAAGCAGCATTGAGTGTGGTTACCAATTGGATGGGTGACCGTTTGCGTGCCTTGGCTTCAGTACAGTCCCCCCAGTTGTAAATGGGTACCTGCCCTCAGGCTCTTTAGGAGGGAGAGGAGATGGGCGCCGCCCTCAATATACTGGCCCCTGGAGAAGCTGAGGTCTTTGACACCTTGCTCCCCAACAACGCCTTTACCTCTCTAGCCCCAATGACCACAAAGGCCATATCACCTTATTCCATTCCAGAAACTGCGATAACATTCACCTCAACATCATCTAACGCCTTCAAATGTACTGTCAATCTGGACACAAAAAATTAAATGACAAAATACCTGAATTATTTCATTCCATAAGGCCAATAAAACCAGGCAGTCCAGCCATTCTGCTTAGTTCATCATCTCCAGGTTACCAAAAAAAAAAGTATAAAAGGATAATAAATGCTTCCATGATGAATGTAACACACACACACACACAGAAAAACGCCATATGCGCAAACAACATTGCAGAATGGACATGTGACCATCCCCTGTTTACAATATCACTTGCTACCTAGTCACCAGAACTAAACAATACAGGCCAAAATATCAGCAACAAAAAATCTGAAAAGAATATTTTTAAGACTTGCTCTCCCCACACAAAAAAGGTAGGAGAATGGACCAAGAAGGCAGAAAATAAGCAAGAGAGATGATAGAAAAGCAAGGAAAAAGACAGAAACAAAGAAAGGGATAGAAAAGAGGAAACTCCTTGCACAGATTTTTCAGAAGGTGGGGATGCTATTCATCCTGAAAAGAGACCAGGACACCCCTCTAAGGGGGGTACAAGTGAAATCGAGGAGCGCCAAAAAATGACAACAAAACTCAGACAAAAGGAACGGACGCAAAAAGACACCATCTCTGAATGAATGAACGGCCTACAGTTTCTGACTGAGTTTTTCTTGCTGGAGCTGAAAAGTTAAAAGCTGTTTAACCTCTTCATAGCGTTCCTCGTGAAATGTGCCGTCTGCAATGCTCAGCTCATTAACGCTGTTCATCATGATTCCACTCTCTTTCTGCTTCATCCAGCATAGCCCCAAATCCCTTTAGTTATGATCTGATAAGCATGCGATACAGCAAGATGATAACAAGAAGAAGTGCCTTTTTCCCAACATTCGCATGAGCATGTTATCAAGCATGGTATGTTTGGCAGTTGCGAAATACTATACTTTCTTTCTCACACACACACAAAAAGAAAATAACCTTTACAAGTAAGTTTATGTGCTTATCATGTAGCTATCTTCAATATCTTCGAATTACTATAAGCAAATGAAAGTCATAGGCATGAGTTTTGCGTTTGTCTAAAAAAAATTTCTAAGCATAGGACTTGGCAAAAATATGATAGGAGCGAAGGACTTAAACTGACAGCACTTGATATAGCTAAATAGTTTGCATTTTGTGTAACTTACTGACACAACACATAATGCATTTTGTTTGTCTCTCTCTCTCTCTCTCCTTCGGATGAGACTATAACTCAAGGCCCTGTGTGTGAACACACGCAGAACATCTTGTGCACACGTTAAATCCTATTCCACTTTTCGCAAGAGTATAGGCCATTGTGTGCTGGTGGGAACAGATGACAATTTACAAAACCGCATACACACAGGGACTGGATGTGAAAAAGCACATAAGTGCTTATTCCATGATCCTCGATATAAAAGAATAAAATTTTTACAAAATAATTAAATCTCTCTCTCTCTCTTCAATTCTTATTATCCAACATGAAAACAGGATCTCATTATTTTAAATCCAAAAAGAAGAGACAGAGACAGTCAGAGAGTCAGTTGGCCATATCTGAAAGACAAGCAGATCTACACAAGATGAAGGATTCTTAATGTGCGACCACAGAACCTAATACACAGCAATAAACTATACCCTTGTGTATCTGACAACTCAACTGTGTCTTTGCTAAAAAAAACACCACACACACACAAATTTAAAGAAAGGTACACAGAAAAGGTAGGGAACCGCAGCCACAACGATACAACTTTCCAACCCAAGCATGAAGAAGGACAACTGGGGAAGGGGGGGGGGGGGGGAAATAAAAAAGCCTCCACAAAGCCCAAACCCCCCTATACCTCAATTTTTGTCGAAATTTTTTTTTTAAAGTGCATAATATCGTAGTTGCTGACAGGAAACAACAGAAATCTGATCTCAGAGGGTAAAACAAAATGTGTGCACACTTGCAAAGGCTTCTTCTTCTTTCTCTCTCTCTCTCTCACAGATACCCCATCCCCCCCCCCCCCCCCCCCCCCCCCCCCCCCACACACACACACACATTATTCCATTATCCTTGAAATAAAAGAATAACACACACACACACACACACATACACACTCTGACACTTATAATAATACACTTTAACTTGGAGCAGAAACACACACACACACATTATTCCATTATCCTTGAAATAAAAGAATAACTAACACACACACACACACACACACACACTCTGACACTTATAATAATACACTTTAACTTGGAGCAGAAACACACACACACACATTATTCCATTATCCTTGAAATAAAAGAATAACTAACACACACACACACACACACACACACACACTCTGACACTTATAATAATACACTTTAACTTAGAGCAGAAACACACACACACACATTATTCCATTATCCTTGAAATAAAAGAATAACTAACCACACACACACCACACACTCACACAAACACACACAAACACTAACACATATACACTCAAACTTGGAGCACACTGGCTCAGAAAACCGATTTTTCTTCATTCTAAGAGTAAGACAGCATCTGTCACATCAGTACCTGTTGTTTGTTTTTTTGTTTGTTGTTTTAATTTGTTTATTTGGTCTAAGAACTTTTACCTTGTACCAATAACAGCCCGCCCCCTCCTCCCCTTCTGCTCTAAGCTAAAGGTAAAGGTGTCCCCATAACCTATGTGGTCATAGGGGAGCGAGGCATCAGAGACCTCAACTTCTCTAGGGGCCAGCATATTGAGGACGGCACCCATCTCCTCTCCCTCGCTGCTTTACCTTCCCTGACCCTAAAAGAGGACAGGTACCCATTCACAGCTGGGTGAACTGGGGGACTGTATTGAAGCCACGGCGACGCAAATGGTCACCCATCCAAGGTGACCACGCTCGATGCTTTACAGAATGTAAAAAGCAGCAAAACAATATTTGTGATTTTTGTATCTTTTCTTCCTCGTATTTCTCTTGTAATTGCCCTTCATGGGATGATTAAAGAGTTTTTGACTTGACTTGACACAACAAAATCCTTCCTGCACAATCCTTTTCCATAAATGTATGGAGGAGGAGGGGAGAGGGGGGGGATAGCCTACTAGTTACGAGTGTTGCGCATTAAAAAAAAAAAATTGGCATCAGCATTTTATAGCACAGAGAGAATTCAGAGAGAGAGAGAGACAGAGAGATGAGAGAGAGAGAGAGAGAGAAGAGAGAAGAGAGAAGAGAGAAGAGGAGAGGAGAAGAAGAAAAGAAGAAGAAAAGGAGAGGAGGGGGGAGAGATAGCAAGAGTGAGAGAGAGTGACAGAGAATGTGTGTGTGTAAAAAATGTGTCGCTGTTACCCCCTCCATTTCTCAGAATGTCACGACACATTACGCAAGCGCCATATACATAGCAGATAATACGCCCTCAATAAAAAAAACATTACCCATCATCATATTTCTTGTTATTGCTTTTTTTCCCCCAATCACTCTTCTTCTTCATCTCCCTACACAAACCCTAACCTTTTTTTTTTTTTTTAAACACTATCCCTACATTAAGGGAAAGAAGAACTCCTCTTTCCCAATACACGTGCACTGTGCGCATTTGTATGCAACCGTTACCCAGCCAATCCGATCCAATCCTCTTGTTTATAGCCCCGCCGACCACAGAGGCCATATCAGGGCTGTCGCCTCATCAAAATTTTAAATCTCGGATTTAAAATGTGCAGCTATATACAGATTAAAACAGGGTATAAAACCATCTCTACTGTCGTTCCTAGTAGCAACGCCCTGGCCAACCGTAAGGGTCAACAGGACGGACCTTACTTGCCGTAACCCAGTAGTGGTGTACGAGGAAAGTTTATTTGATGGTTGTTACTGTAAGCTGGTTACCTTTGGAAAGTTAATATACTTTTCCATAACGTTTTCTTTGATGAAATTGTTCTTTATTATTGACTTACTTTTGTGTTTGTGTGTGTTGTGTGTTTGTGTTGTGGTGTGTGAATTGTGTGTGTGAGTGTGTGATGGGGGGAGGGGGGCTCTGTGTGTGTGGGGGTGGGTGGGGGGGGGGGGGGGTGCAATGTGTGTGGTGTGGAGGGGGGTGGCTTGTAGGTCTTAGCATGTTACACATCCTTGCAAATACAAACATCATATATAAATTCCGTTTTCCAAGTGAATGGTAATGTGTATGAGCGGCGCAAGCTGCAAAGTGGTTCTTTGTGTGTAGTGTTGAGTGTGTACACTACCAACGCTCATGCACCAAGTGTGTACTTACAGATTCTTAAAAGACAGCACACAACACACTTACATAAATTTACATTTTCATCTAACCGTCTCCACCAACAAAAAAGAAAAAAAACAGAAAAAAAACAGAAACAGCAATACGCAGCAGCAAAAAAAAACCAACCCAAAAAAAGGCTTACAACCAACACCATCCCATTATTCAAGCCTTCAACAAACAAATCTGTGCAACAAGATGAAGAAGCAAAAGGGTGAAGGTACACAAACAGTACGCGATCGAACGCCCGTCTTCGTAAACTTTCACATTTAAAACATAAAACAACAACCCCAAAAACAAATCAACATCCCGCCAACCACTTGCCTTGCCTGGCTTAATCGAGCCAACCACCTAAGAAAAACAACAACAACAACAAAAATAATAATGATGATAACAACGAGCATCGAATAACAGATATCCCTGAAGTCGGAATGCAGCTACCTTTATTTTATCTTATTCTTTTATATCAAGGATAAGCACTTATGTGCTTTTTAAATCCAGTCCCCGTGTGTATGCGCTTTTGTACACTGTACACTCTGTCATCTGTTCCCACCGGCACACAATGGCCTACTCTTACGAAAAGCGGAACAGGATTTAACGTGTGCGCAAAATGGTCTGCGTGCATTTGCACACGGGGCCTCGGTTTATAGTCTCATCCGAAGGACTTTTGGGGAGAGTGGAGTCTACACACACACACACACACAGAGGGAAAATATCCCCTTGAACGGGAATCAAACCCGGGTCGTCAGATTGCGAGCACAATGTTCTAACCACTAGGCTATCCCGTCCCCCTTAATTAATCTTCTTCTTCTTCATGTGCCAGGTCTGTTGCAGACATCGGCAATCATGGCCTTCCATTCCTCTCTGTTGTCAGTTCTCCTGATGAGTTCATTGTTGGGGGATTCTTTCCTCGTTGCGTAGCTATTCAGACTGTCTGTGTATTTTGTGCGTTGTCTTCCTCTGTCTTTGGTACCACAAATCTTTCCACACAATATTTGCTTTTCTATTCCATCAGCTCTGTTTATGTGCCCCAAAAATTGTAGTTGTCTTTTTCTGATGGTTTTGAGTAGGGATCTTTTGTACCCGGCCATTTCCATTACTTCTTCGTTTGACTTCTTTTCAGTCCATGATATTCTCATAATTCTTCTGATATACCACATTTCTGCTGCTTCCAAGTCTTCTTTCGAGGTCTTTTGTCAGCGTCCAGCATTCACATCCGTACAGAAGGATGGACCATATGTAGGCTTTCAGAGTGTTTATTTTGGTGCTGAGTCTTATATTTCTGTTGGTAAAGATGGGCTTCATCTTGGTGAATGTGTCTTTAGACAAAGCGATTCTCTTCTTTATTTCTGTGTCGCATCTGGCGTCTGGAGTTATTGTGAAGCTTAATTAATAGAGGTGAACCCCATCTGGGTCGCATGTATGTATACGTAAAATGTCACCACTGGTGAACCATGGAGCTCTAGCCGAGGAACGAACCCCCATCCCCCCCCCCCCCCCCCCCCCACCCCAAAACAAAACAAAAAAAAGGATGACTTAATTTTGCCAGATTTTTCCAGTTTCTTTCACAGGGTTCATTCATTCATGCCCCGACTATAAACTTGGGTTTTAAAAGCAGCTATTCAATGAACCTGTTACCCACCCCCCCCCAAAAAAAAAAAATTAATTAAAAAAATAAACATGTGCCAAGTTACACACTGTTTATATATATAAATTTGGTTCAAAAGTCGACAGCTTGAGCAAGGAGACTTCACTCACATTGACGTTTCACAACACAAAGCTGATGCAAAATTCTCTCTCTCTCAATTTGTTGTCATAAGGTCTTAGAATGTCTGTTCTTCTCCTGTGGATTTGCTTGCATAAGTTTGTCACTGCTGTACTTCACCGTGTATCTCTAAATGATTCAGTGTATTGATCAGTAACCCTCTTCATGTATGGGCCAACGGCCTTTTATGAATAAATTCTTTAAAAGTTCCGAGTTTTCTCTCTCTCTCATTCATTCATTCACTCACTCATTCTACCTCAAGCTCTGCCAACTACAAAGGCCCTATCAGAGCTGAAATCCCATCCAAAAAAACAACAACCCAAAAAGAAATAGTTAAATACAAAGTTATTGGCCAGCTAAATAAACCAATCTGGAAAAAAAATTGGAGAGAGAGCTGGAAGAAAAGAAATGAAGCAAACCATAATCATTTAAATACGAAACTGCACGTATATATGATACAAGCATAAGAATATGTCTCTAGCATGAGCTTACATATCATACTGATCACACTCTTCCAAACAACCCCCAACCCCACCCCCCAAAAACAAGACAAACAAAAACGTTACAAACATATTCAGCAAAATAGTGACTGAATTCACAATTCCTTGTACTCCCCGCCTATCACACCCGACACACACAAAAATTCAAATAAAAAAATATAAATAAAAAAATAATAAAAATGAAAGCACACAAATCTTAGATCTGTATAAACAATTTCTGGACACAGGCATGCACTCATGCACACACACACACGCACACAGAGGTGTTATACCATCCCCGAAGTTAAAATACAGCTACCTTTCATGGTGGGTTAACAGTTGCGTGTGACACTTTTAAATCCGGCCTCAAGATATATTTTTTTTAAACCTAAGATTTTCCTCTCCTGTTTCATTTCATAGCTGTCCCTGGTTTTCAATAGCTAAAAATCCCACTACCCTGCCAAAGTGTATAACCTGTGTGTGTGTGTGTGTGTGTGTGTGTGTGTGTGTGTGTGTGTGTTGTGTGTGTGTGTTGTGTGTGTGTGTGTGTGTGTTGTGTGTGTGTGTGTGTGTGTGTGTGTGTGTGTGTGTGTGTGTGTGTGTGTACATCTGGACTTGTTAGAACTATTACTTGCTGTTGGTTGCATGACTGTGTAAAGAATGAGTTGAGTGCAAGCGCTTTGATTTGTCTGTGCAAGATACAGCGCTATATAAATTCCATTAATTATTATTATTATTACATAATTTCACCACTGGTGAACCTTGGGGCTCTAGCAGACAAATACCCCCCCCCCCCCCCCCCAACACACCCTCCTCCTGATTATACAGCTAACACTCTTCCCCCCCCCCCCCCCCCTCCTCCACCACATTCTCTAACCCTTCACCCTCTCTATGCCCCCATCCTTTCGATAAAAATATCCGTCACATTCCTAATGTAGCCAGACCCATTCCCCAGCTACCACTACCACTACCACCACCAGACAGAGGAGGTATATATACCCCTTTTCCACTGGTCTGCCATACACGGAGAAAATGACAATGACGATGAAATGAAATTATATATATATATACATGAAAATATACAGCGATGATGACACGAAATGATACTATACTAGTAGTCATCATCAGTATTAGCATGCATGAAAAGGAACAGCGATGATGATGATATGTGAAATGATACTGTCCTGCCATCATCAATGTTATGTGAATGTTAGGGATGCAAGCGCTTTGATTTATTCGCTTTACAAGATTCAGCGCTATACAAATTCCATATTCTTCTTATTATTAATATCAGCATGCATGAAAAGAAAAAGCAATGATGATTATTATGAAATGATACTGTACTAGTAATCAACATGAATATTAGTGGAGCATATAATGAAGAAAAATGATGCCGTGATGGAATAATAATAATAATAATGTATGGAATTTATATAGCGCTGAATCTTGTAAAGCAACAAATCAAAGCGCTCAGATTTTATTTCATACCACTTTAAGTCACGGCAGATTTCTCTCCGTGAAATTCGGGCTGCTCTCCCCGGGGAGAGCGGGAGAACGCGTCGCCACTTAGCGCTGCGCCACCCTTTCACCCTTTTTTTTTCTTTTTTTTTTTTTCTGCAGCTGTATTTGTTTCCCTATCAGAGTGGCTTTTTTCTAAGAATTTTGCCAGGGACAACTCTCTTGTTGCCGTGGGTTTTTTTACGTGCGCTAAATAATTACGTGTAACACACGGGACCTCGGTTTATCGTCTCATCCGAAAGACTAGCGCCCAGACCACCACTCATGGTCTAATGGATGGGGGAAAAATTTCCGGTCCAAACGGGGTACGAACCGCCGCACACTTCAGACCCGGACTTTTCGCTTTCTAGACAGGCGCGTTACCTCTAGACCACCGATCCACCACCGATAACCCTCCAGTACTGATTCCTTGCTTGTATTGTTGTAACTCATTTCTAATGGCTACAGTAGAAGTGATGGTTATGACAGCAGCAGCAGCAGCAGCAGCAGCAGCAGCAGTAGAAGTAGTAGTAGTAGTAGTAGTAGTAGTAGTAGTAGTAGTAGTAGTAGTAGCAGCAGCAGTAGTAGTAGTAGCAGTAGTAGTAGTAGTTGTAGCAGTAGTAGTAGTCGTAGTAGCAGTAGTAGTCGTAGTAGTAGTAGTAGTAGTAGTAGTAGTAGTGGTAGGAGGAGGAGGAGCAGCAGCAGCAGCAGAAGTAGCAGTAGTACTAGTAGTAAGCAGTAGTGGTGGTAGTAGTGGTGGTAGTAGTGGTGGTAGTAGTGGTGGTAGTAGTGGTAGTGGTAGTAGTATAGTAGTAGTAGTAGTAGTAGTAGTGGTAGGAGGAGGAGGCAGAGGAGCAGGAGTAGTAGTAGTAGTAGTAGTAGCAGTAGCAGTAGCAGCAGCAGCGGCAGTAGTAGTAGTAGCAGTAGTAGAAGTAGTAGCAGCAGCAGTCATAGTAGTAGTAGTAGTAGTAGTAGTAGTAGTAGTAGTAGTAGTAGCAGCAGCAGTCATAGTAGTAGCAGTAGCAGCAGCAGTAGCAGTAGCAGCAGCAGCAGCAGTAGACACAGAAGTAGCAGCAGAAGTAGTAATCATGACAGCCACCCTAAAACACTGAGCCTGCTTTAAGCCCAAAACAGCCTACACAACCTATTAATGATCACACATACACATGATACAGTGATACACACATGCATATAATCATGCATGCATGCAATTACATGTGTGCACTCACACACACACACACACACGTTTCCTGCCCATGGCAATGTTAAATGAAAATTACCACCAAAAAAGACGGAAAAAAACAATGATAACATGACAAACAGAGGAAGAAGAACACAGTATTGTTCCCACCCCAGACCAAGAGAAACATGAGAACACTTTATAACAGGGTTTATATCAGTATGGCAATACCATCCAGGTTCTATAGAGGTCTATAATATTCACAGAGCAAGGGGAGAAATAATTCCAGAACTTACCTCCATCTTTCTGCTTAGCTGCTAAGATTACCATTATTTTAAAAATCAGATTTTTAAAAAGAATTCCTACAATCACTGTTTCAATGCGTTAGGCCACTACACACATTATGTACACACAAATGACTGCATTGCATCTGTTGTGTTGTGTTCTGTAAAGAGACAATATTTATCTGCTGAAAATGATACAAGATAATACAAAAACAAACCCCACAGATCTATACAGATGATACTTTTTGGGGAATAACTGTTAAAGGTCTTAACAAATTTTAAAAAAAAACTTTTTTGCTAAGGGGTGGGGGAAGGGTGGGGGAAGGGGGTGGTAGGGTACCTGTATAATACACACTGGATTAACACTATCCCTACGTCAAGAGAAAGAACCCCTCTTTCCCAGTACACGTGCACTGTGCACATTTGTAAGCTACCGTAACCCAGTAGTGGGTGATACAGAGGGAAGGGTTAGTCAGTAGATGGTTGGTTTACTCTATGGTGGGTTACCCATAAGGAAAAGGTCGATGGGCTGTGCCAGTGGCATATTCCAAATTTTTCGGCAGACGTTTCAATGAAAACATTCAAGTTCACTTTCCTATTCCTGGCTCCCTTTTTTCCTGTTGAAAAAGGTCACCAGGTTGGTCTTTCAATGATGTATCATTTCTGAATTTTGTATGTGTGTGGTTTGTGGTTTTTAGTTTGATTCGGGTTGGTTGGTTGGTTGGTTTGGCTTTTTTACCCGCCTTGATCACAGCTCTAGCAAGGCTTTTGTAGTTGGCTGAACTAAACAATAAACAAAACAAAAACCAATACAAAGAAAAAAAACCACACACACATACAAACCCAACACCCCCCTCCCTCTTTCCGCAGTCCCTCCCACAAAATCAACAACACAAAAAAAGCACAAAGCAAAACAAAAAAAAACAGCTACCTTTTAAAAATCTACTGGTTCTTGCTATAATGATTACATAACTATGAGTGTGCGTACATTATCAATGATGTCAATGACCACTTTTACAGGGAGTTCCCCCCCCTCCCCCCCACACACACACACACACATCACCAATGAAAACAAATCAAGACATCCACGACGGACCTTTCACGAACCTTCCAAGCCACTCCTTCCAAAAATTCTGAAGGGCTAAGTTTATTTTTCTCGTTCCTCGGCTAAAAGGTAAAAGGTAAAGGTAAAGGAGTCCCATAACCTATAAGGTCGTAGGGGAGCGAGGCGTCAGAGACCTCACTTCTCTAGGGCCAGCATATTGAGGGCAGCGCCCATCTCCTCTCCCTCGCTGCTTTACCTTCCCTGACCCTAAAGAGGGCAGGTACCCATTGACAGCTGGGTGAACTGGGGGAACTGTACTGAAGCCAAGGCGCGCAAACGGTCACCCATCCAACTGGTAACCACGCTCGACGCTGCTTAACTTGGCTGGGGGTAAGCGAGTGCTCCGACCACTGAGCTATCCCGTCCCCTCGGCTAAAGGGGCATAAATAAGGAGGAAGCTCAAAACAGAGAGAGATGGAGAAGGCTCATCAATGTCAAACCTCCCACGGGAGAAACATGACAAACAAGGAAGAAGAAGGAAGTTCCTCGGCTAGAGCTCCGAGTGTTGAACACCAATGGTCAGATTTATAGATCTGCGCACGCCCGTTTTCCAAGCTACCCACCCCTTCAAAATTTATGCAGTGAACATTTTTTGGGGGGGATTCTTGTTCCTAGCCTAGCGCTCTGGAGGTTTACCAATGGGGAGATTTATGCGTATGCGACCGTTGCCCCGCACCCCCCCCCCCCCCCCCCAACATTTAGGTAGCTGCATTCTGACTTCAGGGATGGTGTCTCAACACACACCTGTGTGCATGCTGGGGGGGGGAGGGGGTTTGCACCCAGGGACTGGCTATATATAAAATGAGACTATAAACCGAGGCCCCGTGTGCGAATGCACGCAGAACATCTTGCGCACACGTTAAATCCTGTTCCGCTTTTCGTAAGAGCAGACCATTGTGTGCCGGAGGGAACAGATGACAGAATTTACAAAAACGCTTACACACACGGGGACTGGATGTAAAATAAAAAAAAGCACATACGTGCTTATTCCATTATCATCAATATAAAACAATAAATAAAAAAATTAAATTAAAACAAAATATCAGTGTTTATTCCATTATCCTTGAAACAGAAGACTAGAGGAGACAAATAAAACAATAAATGTGTGTGGAATCAATCTTATATTTTGTGGTTTAGCTGTTAAGATATTTAGACCTTGTTAAGATAAGCCCCCAAGTGTCAGATTTTTTTTTACAAAATAATAATAATTTTTTTAAGCATTCACTGACTTTAGTTTAAAACAAAATACACAAAGATATATTGGCAAAAAAAATCTGTGTAAATATCAAAAGTATATGGTTTTTATCAACTGCATTATGTTTGCTGATTATTTTTTATAAAACACCAAAATAGCATGTCATAGACTAGCTATCGCATAAGCGACTGTGATGAGTTAAGAAAGAAGTCGGTTTTAACATCCACGATACAGAATCAGCTGCATGTGGCAAACAAGGTTGAAAGTGTTAGGATTGAATGAATGAATGAATGAATGAAATGTATATTAACTTTCACTTAAGACCATAGTGCCAAACATTTACCAACCATAATACTGATTTTTTTTTTTAAACCAGAACACCACCCCCTCCAAAAAAAAAAAAAAAAAAGGAAGAAAAATATTAAACTGCTAAAATGATTAGCTGTACTAAAAAAATATATATATATAAAAAGAAAAAGTTTCCCTCGCACAAAAACACACAATGTGCGTACAGGCATGAACGCACAGGCACACACACACTTGTGCACAGGCACATTTTACACACACACACACTTGCACAAAGACAGGCACATATTTCACAGACACACACACACACACTCACCCCAACACACACACACACACCACACAACCATAACTCTTATAACAGAGAATACATCACTACAAATCAGCACCAATAATAAAAACACAATCTACAGAAAGTAACAAAAATGCATAATGTTTTTGTTATTATTGTTGTGCGTTCCCCAGCTTAACCCTCTGGGGGGTCACCCAGAATGTGCACCCTGACTCACTCATCATCCCACCTGGGAATCACTGTGAGATTGAAATAGTATGATGAACGAGAAGCTTGCGTGTATGACTATTTTAAACATAACACAACGCTAACAATCACAACCAAACAGAACAAGCAAAGAAAATCACAAACAAAAAAGAGAGAATTCTTTAAAAAAAATTAATAAACTATCTCGCATGAAAAGCTCTATTCAAGACAAAGCTTAAAAAAAAGAAACAACATAATGAAAATAAAAAACAAACAAACAAAAATCAAACGAATTTAAACCAAAAAAGAGGCACAAATCCTACTACCACCCTCTCCTCACCATCTAAACAAACAAAACAAAAACAAAAACCCAAATTTAAAAATAAATTTTTTTTTTTAACATCATGAAATGTTAAATATTTTTCTTCAAAAAAAAAGGTCTCTACACACTAACATTCTACCTTCTTCTGAACCTCAGGACAGTAACTCACTGTGTCGTCACATGAGCAAAAATTGTTGTTGCGATGCCGTTAAGGTGAAAGTCAGGCCAAGGCACCACTTAAGACAAGGGAGAGAATTAGTTAAGTATGAGCACTCTTTTGGAAGAAAAGAGAATGGACAAAAAAAACGGGAAGAAATAGAAAGACGGGATTGACCGAAGAAAAGAATGGAGGCGAAACAAAGAGATGGATAGAGAAGGGGAATTCCTACACAGAATTACCAAAGTGGGGTGCATGTAATACTGACAGCCCTTGCATCCCCACAGGAGAAACACAATATTACCAGAAAATACCATCTTTTTGTCACAACTCAAATGTTTTTTTGGAATATATTATTCAGGGGCGAACAACATACATTTTACTTGCACCAGTTTATATTTGGGAGTAAAATACGTTATTCATACAGCAGAATTTACAACCAAAATTTCCCACATTTCAACCAATGCGGCTGTAAGTACCATTCAAGCAGCAGTAGGATTAAAAACTTCCTTGTAAAAGATAGAAAAAAGCTTTTTTGAAAAAAGAATTTGCAGGTATTCGCCCTTAAAAAACACCCAAAAACCAAAATACTAGACAAGCATAGTATACATTTGCCTCAACAAACCAAACGCAAACCACACACAAAAAAAAACATCGAACAAAAAAAACACATTTACGAAAAAAAAATGTAGTATTCATTAAAAAAACCCAAAAAACCAAAACCAGACAAGCATATATACTTGCCTCAACAAAACATACACACGCACACACTTAAAAAAACCAAACTCATCCCAAAAAACCCACACACAAACACATAATCTATAAATTCTTTAGCCTCTCAACTCCGCGCCCCCCCTACCCCCACTTCCCAAAGGGCGACAACCCTCTCCATTTACCTGTGCCACGGTCTGTTCGCCCAGCGGAATGTCGTCGTTGCGGATGGCAACTTTTTGGACGATGGCGTTGGCATCAGCCTCCAGGAGAATTCTGTCACACACACACATAATAATAAAAATAATGATGATAATAACGTATGGAATTTATATAGCGCTGAATCTTGTGCAGCAACAAATCGAAGCGCTTACATTTGAAATCATTTACACGCATGCGATCTTCTTCTTCCTTTTTTGTCATGTTTCTCCCAGGGGAGGTTTGACATTGATGAGCCTTCTCCATCTCTCTCTGGTTTGAGCTTCCTCCTTATTTATGCCCCTTTCTCTAAGATCATCTGCTACACAGGCAGCCCAGGTTTTGCTAGGTCTTCCCTTTGGTCTCTTTCCATCTCTACGAAGTTCAATGCTCTTTTTATGATGTGGTGGTCTGCTTTCTGCTGAACGTGCCCAAACCAGCGCAGTCTATTGGTACTAGCTACAGACTTCAGATCATCAACTTTGCACATTCTCCATAGTTCTTCATTCGTGATCCTGTCTTCCCATTTGATCTTTGTCGTGTAGCATAGCAAATCTGTCCCCACCCCCTCCCTGCAGAGAATTTTTTTCTTTTCTTTTTTCTAAAGACACCATGCTCAGTCTAAGCATTCTAACTAATCACCCAAGTAGCCAAGAATGCCACAACCTATTTTAGTTTTTAAAAAAAAGGAAAAAAAAGGTTAAGGTGTCTCATAACCTATAAGGTCATAGTGTAGTGAGGCATCAGAGACCTCACTTCTCTAGGGACCAGCATATTTAGGGTGGCACCCATCTCCCCTCCCTCGCTGCTTTACATTCCCGGACCCTAATGAGGGCAGGTACCCATTTACAGCTGGGTGAACTGGGGAACTGTACTGAAGCTAAGTATGAAAAAACATTTGGAAAAAAAAGAACAGGTAAAAAGAAAACTTTCATAAAGATAAAAAAAAGATAAAAAAAAGATAAAAAAAACAACCAACCACCACAAAATGCAAACAAAAAAACCCCTCACACCCCAACAGGCAAGATCGCATAACTTACCCGCCATCACAGATCTCGTCAGCCGCGAGAAAGACTGCATCCATGTTGTCTAACAGCGCCCTCTTTTCCACGTTTTTCCGCAAGATTTGGCTGATGGAGTCGTAGAAAGCGTTCAGGACACTGGCCAAGACCAACTGTTCACAGGAACATGACACAACAACACAATAAACAAACACACCAAACAATGTAGTTAATTCATATATATATGGTGGATCGGTGGTCTAGAGGTAACGCGCCTGTCTAGAAAGCGAAAAGTCCGGGTTCGTATCCCGTCTGGGCCCGAAACTTTTCCCCCATCCATTAGACCATGAGTGGTGGTCTGGGCGCTAGTCTTTCGGATGAGACGATAAACCGAGGTCCCGTGTGTTACAGAAAATTATGCAGCGCACGAAAAAGAACCCACGGCAACAAGAGAGTTGTCCCTGGCAAAATTCTTAGAAAAAGCCACTCTGATAGGGAAAGAAATACAGTTGCAGACAAAAAAAAAAAAAAAAAAAAAAAAAAAAAAAAAAAAAAAAAAAAAAGGGGTGGCGCTGCTCTTGTGGCGACGTGCTCTCCCCGGGGAGAGCAGCCCGAATTTCACGCAGAGAAATCTCGTGACTTAAAGTGGTATAAATAAATAAATAAATAAATATGTGACACTCCGCCACATAATGAGTCCCACTCAGCACCAGGGCTTGATTTTAAATTATTATTAATCTTCCATAAAAAGGCTATTCAACACCGAAAAGAAACAGATTGAAAGTCGGACAATTTTATGAAAAGTTATAACAAAGTAAAATGGTAGACTGCGGGAAATGACACAATTTTTAAAATTTTATTTTATTCTTTTATATTGAGGATGATGGAATAAGCACTTAGGTGCTTTATTTTAAACATCCAGTCCCCGTGTGTATGCGGTTTTGTAAATTCTGTCATCTGTTCCCAATGAGAAATTGACAGGTTTAGCATCATAATAGGTGGTCAGAATGAGGGTCCTTTTAAACTCGTTTTAAAGCAAAAGGAAACAAACTTATGCCTTGATATTTCAGCACAAGGCAGAATAATGGTTATAGTTTTAAAAATCCATCAAAATCTCAAATTCGACAACCTGACCCCCACCTGCCTAAAATGGCTCCTAGCAGAAAAGTGGGTCAGGTGCAAAGCGACTCATTTTGTGGTGGAGTGTCATATGTACAAATCAAATGGTTGATGAAAAAAGAATTCTCATCATGAAAAAAACCCCCAAAAATGAACAAGAAAACAATTGAACAATAGTATAACACACCCATAAAAAAAAAAATATATATATATTAAAATAAAAGGGAGAATAACACCACCATACAATGTATGTCGTATGCCAGTCAAATTATTTCTTCTTCTTCTTTGTCAAATGCTCAGAAAGCAACAATTGTCTGTTATATTTGAGCGAAAATGTGTCACACTGCCGTTCAGCGCCTGACAAGTCAGGCCCTGCGCATCCGACTTCGGCATAAGAGAGAACTGTTATCTTTCAAGTCTTTCTATAAAAAAGGCAGGAGAATGGACCAAGAAGGCAGAAAACAGACAAAAAGGAGGCGACAGGAAGAGGAAAAGAACAAGGCAGAAACGAGGAGAGTGATAGAAAAGAGGGAATTCCTAGCCCAGAATTTCCAGAAGGTGAAGGAGAAGGATCCTATAAAAATGAAAAGTGCCTCTCACCTCGTTCTCTTGTGAAGATCCCACCACGTAGAAGAAGAGATCCACATTGCTTTTGTACACACAGGTCAGCCCTTCAAACATGATGATCTCCGCTGCAATGAACCATCAGTCACATCTGAATTATTTAATATTTCTCTCTGGTAGTTCTGCAGTGAGAGAGAGAGAGAGAGGGAGAGAGAGAGTGAGAGAAAGAGAGAGAGAAAGAAAGTGTGTGAGTGTTATGTATGAGTGTTTATTTTATTATTTATTTATTTATTTTTGTCTGCTTGTTTATCCTTTTATTTTGAGGATAATAGAAAAGCACTCCTGTGCTTTTTTAAAAATTTACATCTAGTCCCCATGTGTATGCAGTTTTGTCAATTTTGTCAACCGTTCCCGCGCGTGTGTGTGTGTGTGTGTGTGTGCATGTACATGTACATGCATGCATGTGCATACATGCATGCATGCACATGTTTGTGTGTGTGTGTGTGCATGTGTGGCTTTCATCATTTTTTTATACTTCTCCCTCTCCCAGTTCTCCACACATATCAAACACACACACACACACACATCCACAAAACAACTGCACTAGAGATACAGCACCCACATACAAAGCAACTAGCCAAGGGTTCGAACCCAATTTTCACTCAACTTTACCCCTACTCATAACAAGGTCTGGGTGCTGGTCATTTTGATGAGACAATATACTGAGATCCCATGTACAACATACATTTAGTGCATGAAAAAGAAACCATGGCAACAAGAGAGAAGTCCCTGGCAAAACTCTATAGAAAAGAAACATAAAGATACAAATATAAAACAGGAAAACACACACACACACTCAAAGCTAAGCGCTGCTCTTGTGGAAACACACTTTGCCCAGTGAGAGCAGCCCAAAGTTCATGCAGAGAAATCTGCTGAGACTACATGCAGTATACAATCATAATACAAAACAATACAACACAATACAGTGCACACAAGCAGAAAGAAGTAGGTAAAGGTAAAGGTGTCCCATAACCTATGCGGTTGTAGGAAAGCGAGGCATCAGAGACCTCAGCTTCTTTAGGGGCCAGCATATTGAGGGCGGCGCCCATCTCCTCTCCCTCGCTGCTTTGCCTTCCCTGACCCTAAAGAGGGCAGGTACCTATGGACAGCTGGGTGAACTGGGGGACTGTACTGACGCCAAGGCGTGCAAACAGTCACCCATCCAAGTGGTAACCACGCTTGATGCTGCTTAATCTTAGCTGGGGGAAAGCGAGTGCTCTGACCACTGACCAATCCCGTCCCCAGAGAAGTAAATGCACCCAAAATGACAAACGCTCCTTACATCTATACTTTCTTCTTCGTCGTCAAGCGCTGAAACAGCAACTATTGTCTGTCATATAAGCGAAAATGCGTTGTGCTTCCGTTAAGCGCCTAACAAGTCAGGCCCAGCACATCCGACTTCACCATGGGAGAGAAAATCCTTTAAGTCTTTCTGGAAGAAAGGCAGGAGAATGGACCAAGAAGGCAGAAAATAGACAAGGAAGAGGTGACAAGAAGAAAAGGAACAAGGCAGAAACAAAGAGAGGGATAGAAAAGAGGGAATTCCTTGCACAGAATTTCCAGAAGGTGGGGATGCTGTTTATGCTGACAGGCCCCCCCAGCATCCCTACGGGGAAATCAGATAGACTACACAAAACAAAAGAAGCAGCTTTCATCCTGTTTCATAAGTTCTCACCATTAGCTCTGTGCGTCTTGCTGAACAGATTCTTCTCAAAGGCTTTCTGTTCCTTGGCAGTGGGAAAAGAGTCATCGTAGTACTGCCAAAAACAAAACAAAAAACAAAAATAAACATATAACATTATGTTGTCGTAATTATGTAGGTTTCAAGAAAAACTACTTCAGTTTTGCGTCATTTTTATTTTATTTTTTTAAAGTGAATTATATGTGCCAGTTTCGGAAGCGTAGAGAGAGAGAGAGAGAGAGAGAGAGAGAGAGAGAGAGAATGTGTGTGTGATTGTGAGTTCAAATTCACTTACTCTGTCTTTTCACAAGCTATCAAATTAGATGGGTTCATTGTAGTGTTTTTATTTTATTTATTTTTATTATCTTATTCTTTTATATCGAGGATAATGGAATAAGCACTCATGTGCTTTTTTTACATCCAGTCCACGTGTGTATGCAGTTTTGTCAATTTTGTCATCTGTTCCTACTGGCACACAATGGCCTACTCTTCCGAAAAGCGGAACAGGATTTAACATGTGCACAAGATGTTCTGCGTGCGTTCGCACACGGGGCCTCAGTTTATAGTCTCATCTGAAGGACTAGTGTGTGTGTGTGTGTGTGTGTGTGTGTGTGTTCACAAGAGAGAGAGAGAGAGAGAGAGGAGAGAGATGAGAGAAGAAGAAGAGAGAGAGCAGAGGAGAGAGAGAAGAGTGCAACAGAGAGACAGAGAAGACACAGAGAGACAGAAGAGAGATATGTGTGTGTTTATGTGTGTGTGTACAACTACAAGTGTGTGTGTGTGAGTTCAAGTGTGTGTGTGTGTGTGAGTGCAAGTGAGTGTGTGTGAGTACATGTGTGTGTGAGAGAGAGCAAGAGACAGAGTACAAGTGCGCGCATATGTGTGTGTGTGTGTTGTGTGTGCACATGCCTGCATGCATGCATGACCTGTGGACAGGTATTTTCACAGCAGGCACATATGCACAGAAAGAGAATTAAATGCACACAATATTCATGATACTAAAATCACATTTTAAAAATAACTTTTTACTTTCCTTTCGTTTATATATCTCAGAAATTCTATTTCTATTTCATTACATCCATACCAAGAAACGGTGAATCCATCAAAATAATGCATTAATGGATTCACAGCAGTTCTAGATTTAAAATCTTTAATCCCTCAAATGCTAGAGAGTGGCACGGATTACCAAAAACAAATTACAAACACTGAAACAATACCCCCTCCATAGTTTTCTTGCAATAACACTCTCCCCCCCCCCCCCTCCTCTCTCTCTGACTGAGTCAGTCAGTCTCTCTCTCTCTCTCTCTCTCTCCTCTCTCTCTCTCTCTCTCTCTCTCTCTCTCTCTCTCTCTGTGTTTTCTTGCACTCTACCTAAAACAACTCTCTTTCTCTCTCTGTCTCTCCTCACAATTTCATGCAATTCAATTCACTCAGATCTCAAAGGAAACCTTACCTTGGCCAGTAACCTGTTGCCATCGTTGTCCAGGATGGCCAAAGCCTTGATGGAGTACAAGAGGGTTCCTGTCACACACCAAAGTAATCCACACATCAACTTCATTTACTTTCCTATGGGAAAGCCGGGGGCCTGTCTATACTTATCCCTACATAAAAGTACATTCTGTAAATTCTGTGCTAGAAATTTCCTCTTTTCTATCAGTATATGTCATAATGCAGAAAGAGAAATAAATTAATTCTGGATAAATTATGCTGGATTTTCTTTTACATGCAATGAATCATTTGAATGTATGTTGGTATTGTTGTTTACAGGATGTCAAGTTTATGGGTTTATGATTTTATCATCTAAACTTAAGGGCTAGCACACTGACTGCCAGTTATGGTAATACATAGCAGACACTACAGGCCAAATTCCAGCTTTTGACACAAATTGAATTGTAACAACTAACAGTAACATATCACTTTCTAACAGGTGGTAATGCACTCTACTGTCTCTACCACAAAAGCTTGATTACCCCTATCAATGGCTATCATTAATGATTAAGGATGCGGCCAAAACTTTCACAAGCTTTCCAATCAATCAACTGTTACTGTATTAGTCAATCGATTTACTGGCCTAACTACTAGGCCCAGTTAACAGATGTAAAAGAACTTCAACCTCGATGGCAAACACACACACACACACACACACAACACACACACACAGACACACACACACACACTGGAGCAAATAATTATAGGATTGTACATGAACGTGTCTGCTAAGAGCAGACGCCGCCTAAGAAAGCGATTTTCTCGAAGTGTTCCTTAGTTAGGCCTAATAACATTTACTTTAATTTGGGACTTTGGCAAGAGCACCCTTTCAAGTGATAAAAAGCAGCCTACTAATACTCCACTAGAAAATTATTAAATAGCATAATATTGTCGGGAAAATAATGTATTCTAACACTTACAAGAATTCCTCCGTCCATGTTGATGTTGCTGGTAATCTTGACGTGGTTGTAGGCTCGCGGTGAATTATTGTCCACGATTATGTGGCTATACGAACAGAGGCAGCGCGTTATTATTAGTAGTAGCAGTAGTAGGAGGAGGAGGAGGAATATTACAGCATCAGGAGTAGTGGTGAGAGTGGTAGCGTGCATAGTAGGAAAATAGAGAATCTCTCGAACCAAAGATCTGCTAACGATCTTTGTTGTTACATGAGTTATTCCAGACTGCTTTAAACACAGACGCAAAATATTCAACCGTATTCAACTGTATCAAATTCAAATATACAGTATTAAAGAATATATATATATATATATATATATATTATATATATATATATATATATATATATATATATATATATATATATATTATAGTGGACATATATATGTGAATATTTGCAGACAGATTTGCAGACATATATATAGTGTCTCATAACCTATAAGGTCGTAGCGGAGCGAGGCGTCAGAGACCTCACTTCTCTAGGGGCGAGCATATTGAGGGCGGCGCCCATCTCCTCTCCTTCGCTGCTTTACCTTCCCTAACTCTAAAGAGGGCAGGTACCCGTTTACAGCTGGGTGAACTGAGGGACTATACTGAAGCCAAGGCGCACAAACGGTCACCCATCCAAGTGGTAACCACGCTGCTTAACTTGGCTGGGGGAAAGCGAGTGCTCTGACCACTGAGCTATCCTGTCCCCTATATATATAATTTCTTGTATCCCGAAAATATTCAAAGATAATTATTGATAGGCTAAGCTATACAGCTTTGGTTCAAGAGGTAGATATTGCTAGAAGTCTAAGTACAGCTACCAAAGAAATGTATTACACTACAATAATAAAAATATTCATACATAGATGCAACGTGAAAACCAGCAGCATTTTTTTTTTTAAAGAAGTTAATTGCATTTTGAGTAAAGACCTTTCCTTAGTAGTTTGCAGCATATAAAAAAAAAAAAAAAGAATGTGCAAAAAGAATAATTGAACGCCAAGATTAACTGTAGCATTATAATTTTAATTATGTCACCTCTCATATGCTTATGAGTAAGTTGCAATCACTTAAGACGTAGAAAATGTTACTCTGTCTTCCTTCCCCTTCACCTATCCCGTAGTCTAGTCGACCATTGGGGCACCACTGAAGATTTTGCAACCAGCTTCCTCCGCTCCTCACAGTTTTCAGCTTTCTGTAGCACGTGTTCCACTCAAGCCCAGTCCACTCTCTGATGTTGTCTTCCCATCGTTTTCTCTGTCTGCCTCTTCTTCTCCCTCCTTGTACTGTTCCCTGTAGGACAGTCTTGGCCAGTCCAGATGTTCGTGTGACGTACCTATACCACTTTAGTTTGCCTTTTCCTCCACTTGTCAGCAGCTCTTCATATGCCCCGTTGGCGTTTTCAATTCTGGTTTTTACTTCCTCATTAGTTATGTGATCTCTGTTTGAGATATCAAAAAGTTTGCAAAAGCCTCTCGTCTCCATTGTCCCTAATATCCTTCTTTTAATGTCTGCTGTTGTAGTCCACTCGTTTCACATGGAACGCATCAGTTTTTCTTGAAGCTGAAGACGATGTTCTTGTCCGTCCAGAGGACATGCAGTTTGGTCATTGCAGCTGTGGTCTGGGTTATCCTGGAGAAAATTTCATGTTTTGGTCCTTCATCCTATATTACAGCTCCAAGATATTTGAAGCTACGGACAGTCTCGATTTTCTTGACGTCTAAAGTAATGTCAGTGCTGATGCCATTGACACTATTTTGTCATCAGCTGGCTTTTCTCTGTTCTGATCTTACGCCATAATTATGCCGCAGAGGCTTCATCAAGGTGATTTACCAAGTTGACTAGTTCTTGTTCTTTCCTGCTTGGAGCATCAATGCCGCCTGCAGCACGTAATTCTATAATTGTCCTGCCTCCTATGGTGAATGTGTCTTCATGATTTTCAAGTGCATTATTCTCTCTAGGAAGCTGTTGAAGAGGGTGGGAGAAAGCAAACATCCTTGTCCTATTCCCATTGTAGTTCGGAGCCATTCACCTACGTTGTTGTCATAGTAGACTGCCCTGGTTGCCTTGTCATAGAGGCATTCTATGGTTCTGATCAGATAAGCACACACACACACACACACACACACATACACTGTTCAAAGCAGATTGTTTCCTTAGCTTCTAGATGGACATTTTGAATTGCTTCAAGACAAAATATGCTGGAAATGCTTTTTGTATATACGGAAATAACATAACAGCACATCATAGATTAACATGCCACTTTCCGTTTTGATGTTATCCTCTCCATCAGCAACATTTAACAGTCTGTCACTTATATATGACTTTTTTTTCTTTTTCTTTTAAAAAAATAGATTGCTGATGCATAGTCCAGTTGGTTGGTTACTGTGATTGCTTTGGACTTTAAAGACGCTCTAGTCCAGAAATTATTTTGTTCTCGCTTGTTAGATTTTTTAATTATTATTATAATTTTTGGGGCAATTCCTATTGTTTATCTTGTTGTTTTTTTTGGAATGGGAAGTGGAGGGGGTGGGGGGTAGAGATATTGTTGTTTGTACTCGGTTTTTGGTTGTTGTTGGGTGTTCTTGCTCTTGTTTTAAGGCTTTTTTTGGTGGAGGGGGGGGGGGGGGGGGGGGGGGGGGGGGGGGTGCTTGTTGGGGTTATTTTGGTGGGAGGGGATGGGGTTACGTACATTATGATAGTGCTTTTTTCCACGTGAAATTCAGTAGTTGAAATTTTATTTGCATTTTTCATTGGAAAAACTGATTTTGTTAGAAATTGTTTGAACTGCATTTTCTTTTTGTTTATTATAGTTCAATAGGTTAGTAACATAAAGGTGGGGTGTTTTTTGTGTATTTTGTTTGCTTAAAAAAAAACCCCAAACATTTCTTATCATTTCGCATGCATTGATCCTCTGAAATTCCGTCT